>OX401419.1:5837986-6017986 GCA_947846245.1 Cerastoderma edule | reverse complement strand
TAGGTACAGCATTCATATTTTATAGCCTAGTTGCCAGTTCGAAGGACGGCGTTTGAACGGCCACCTTTAGTATAGTAGCTACAGATCCTTCTCTCATGGTTATTTTTATGAACAAACATACGCGGTAAGAATGAGGCAAATGAGCTGATATGGATGAAGTACTTATTTTACTATTCATAGATTGCATTTTGTATACAAAAAGAGTTTTACAAATAACAATGGCATTCTGCAAAGATCATTTCTCAAGTTGTCATTTATTTCAAATGTTAACGTACAATAAATGTAACCTATAACGTGTTTCTTTACAGTCGTTTACATACTACGTAGGCGATTTGCCGTTTTATTCATTTCGGAAACAACAGCATGGACTAATTTCAGGCGTTGTATTCCGCTGCAGTTTTGATGGTATACATTAAAAGTAACAACTCATAGATTTGGGTTTTAACTTTTCAAAATAAGTTGTTTTCAACTAATTTAATGGCATTAAAGGTTTCTGTAGTAACATAAGACTACATTAAGAACAGCTGTCCATCCCCGTTTATAACATTAGAGAATGGATATAGATCTTATGTATTGAAAACAGAATATAAGATTGGTGTCTTTGAATAGCAAAAGTTATCGGGCTCGGCTTCGGATTATTATCCGTTTCGCCTGCGGCTCACCGGATAATATTCCTAAGCAATGCCCAATAACATTTCCAATTCACGACACAAACCATCTATTCTCTATATCTCCCTACTATCTGGTAGTATATAATGTGATAAATGCATGAATCACGCATCAGGAAACGTTTTCCCTTTGTCACAACTATCTCTTAAAATCTCTGCACGAACTGCGTTAAAGGGAGCTATGATAAAGAAGTAAATTGAATTTGCAGTCTGACTCTGGCAGTGACACACGACAGACATTCAAAGGAAATGATTCCGTTTTGTAGAGACGTTCCACAGTCCATAGACTAGAACAAATTTCCATGCTGATCTCTTCCATTGAACACAAACGTTAAGACAAAGGCTGTAATAGAAAAAAAAGAAGATATGTTTCCAACTAAGCAAACATGCAACTTTCAATTAATAAATGTCTTTATATAAACAGGCGTCACATGACCAAGGTTTACGGTCCAAACAAAGTGGCTGCTCCAATGGCGTAACAGGTATTCCTGCTTTTTCACCTACGTTTGACAATGATAGCAACATTGTGTTCCCAGCATGAATCAAAGACCGACTGTTTTCGACATATGCGATCGTAGAATGCGGTTTCTCTACCGAGTGTTAGAATAACGCCGTTATAAATCAGGGATAACCATATACCAAATTCTGCATAAAAGTAAAATATTTTATTCTTCAACGTGTTTTACATATCAACGTGTTTAACAATATTTTCTATCATTTTTTGTTTGTTTAGGGACACAACTATTTGTCTATATATTTGTATTCATTGTATGATGTATTATGGGCCAGTGGCCTTTATTCACAGCAATAAACTTTTGAAACAATTTGAAACTAGGACCAGACTTGATGGTTAATTCATTACATGCATGGTACAGAATGTGGCTATCGTTGGCAAACGAATGTGTATGAAGCAAAAGTACTTGTGGCGCAGCCATCTTGTATGGACAAAATATCGTAAACATATGCCACATGGCTCCTACGCCTGATAAACATGAAAGGTTGCTCATTATACGTACAAATTCGTAATAAAAACACGTGTGCGATGCCTTTGAATAGTTCTGCTGTCGGTTTCATCGGGCTTTTTTAAAATGAATAACTGACATATCATGATCTGTTTGTTTTAAATGTTAAATAGACTGTTCATTTTATCTCTCATCAGTAAATAAGTAACCATTGCATGTATAATGATGCCCAAGAATGACATGAGACCAGAAATGTTGTCACAAAAAAACAGCACTCGATAGAGAATAATTTTTATCCTGTCACCAGTGTCATTTTAGGACCGATAACTAGGTGCCGTATAACATTTGTGATATCCGGCACTAACCATATAACACATGCACGTGACGAATTATGACGTCATAAGAACGCAATTGTGTCATTTTTACATCACTCTCTACTTATTTTTTCCTTTTTTCTCGGGATTTGTTTACATCTTGTTTGTTTTAAAGAATACGTAAAGGTAACAGGATAAATAGAATAGAAAGTTGGTGTCTTTGAATGGGAAAAGTGATCGGGCTCGGCATTGGATTATCATCCGTTTCGCCTTCGGCTCACCGGATAATATTCCTAAGCTTTGCCCGATAACATTTCCGATTCACGACACCAATCATCTATTCTCTATCTATCTCAATCTTATTAGTAATATGTTTTGTTATATGGAATTAAGGTCAGAAAAGAAAATATGTCTGAAGTAAGTTACCTTATTATGGGAGATTGCGTTAGCACATAGAGGTTATACTTATCATCGGAAGGGTTGTTACATGAGAACAAAGTTGACAAAATGGTGCAGAATTCATATATATTTTATTTCGCATATGATAATTCGGTGAGTATCAAATAAATTATAACGGCCGTGTCAAACGTATAGCAGAAGCTTATTTAGAAAATTACCCAGCATTCTAAGGTTTACTACTTACGTATAGAACCCATTCCAGCCGACAAGAAGAACAGTCCATGCCAGCCAATCGTGTCTTTTAATGTTAGTCCGACCACACCTCCGATGATACTCGCCACTGTCTGATAAATCGTAAAACTTGGCATTTAGGTCAAACAGGTGTAATTGGGTTTTTTTGGTGAAGCTTCACGGCTTCTTTAATTTCATTTGTATTTCAATAATAAAACAACAATTGTAAAATAACAGATAAAGAGAGGTAAAACAAATTGACTGCAGGAAAAAGGAAAAATTGAATAGCATTACAGTTATAATAATCTAGCCAGTGAAAAACACTCAAATTGCTCATAATGAACTAATTCTGAATTCCATTTCCTAGTTTTTGTACCTGGGTACTGTTTTACTAAACAACTTAAGGAATATACTTGCGTAAGTCATAACTGATAAACATTGTTAGCATCTTCAATTAATGTACAATATTGCAATTGAAAGCGTCTCAGAGAGACCATTCCAATGATGTGTTACTTTGCAATATTGCTTTTCCCAATATTGAAATAAGAGAAAATGTTGTGTTAGACTTCTGCAAATCTTACTGTTTAGTAAAACGGTACACTGGTTTACAATGTTAAAACAGTTTGTATCCAGAGTAGCGGTGTCACGAAGAGACCTCTTATCTGGATCCAAGTGTTTTACTCTTCAAACAAGGTAAAATATGTTTGTACATTATCTTACATTTAGAGCATTTATTTATTTTTGCACTCATAATCAATGTTTATAGGAACATAATCTTTGATATTTAGAACAGGTGTAATGGGTATGCATTCTTTAGAACATTTGATAAACCGTTTACGAAGTTTGCAACGGTGTCCGTTTTCGGACAACAATATACTATAATACCGTGACATCTCGTTTATCCGAACACGTCCGTTCCCAACAAAATTTCCAGATAAACAACTCATCCGGATTAATGAAGCAATGCCTGGTCTTATACACATTAAGACATAAATGGTCTATATGCATGTGTATACTTATAACCCTTTACCAAACGCCAAATTTTCGATAGTTTGCAGACGACATTTCAAAACGTGTTGAAATTCAAAAATAATCTTTTGATATGGCAGAATATTGCTCGTGACGAGCAATTTCTCCTTTACCCACAATGTTTTCAAAAGTCGTCTTATCAAACTGGTTAAATGTCGTTATTGTTTGGTAATTGGTTAGGCAAATTACAACAAATAATTCCGTGCCCTTAAAATGTCATTCGGATTGCGAGACATCCGGATAAACGGGATCCGGATAAACGAGGTTTGACTGTATATATGTACTGCCTCTTCTGAAGGAGATATCGGATTAACATTGCAATTATATATTCAATCAACAGATTGATATGAACTGTCAAAATGGTTTATATCTAAGTGAAGAAAAAAGGTTCAAAGTTATACGAAATTTAAATCGTATTTAGAAAGCAATCCTTGGAGTTGCACCGTGTAGGGCTACATAAACCATATTAAGGATTGTGACACAGGTCGTACAGAAAGGTTTCTAGCGTAGACGTACTTTTTAAGCTTACTAAATGATGAGAAATTAGGCACACATTGCCTTCACCCTTTACCAAACGCCAAATTTACGACGGTCCCAAATTGAAAGAGTTTACAGACGACATTTCAAAATGTGATGAAATTGAAAAGTAATGATCTTCTGATAGGGCAGAAAACAATGGGGAAAAAGGAGAAATTGCTCGTTGAGAGCAATTTCTCCTTTTCCCACAACGTTTTCCAGAATTGTCTTAGGTATGGTTATGGGTTAAACAATACCACGTGAACGACCTAAACCCATTTCATTTGTGCTGTGGGCTATGAAACAACTTCAATTCGATCAGGTGTACTTATTTAAGTTGCTAGTACATACCGCTCGTTTAAGAATTTTGCCACAGGGTCATTCCACACCTGTGAACGTCGTGAATGCATGTCACTAGAATTTTCTATTTCAAAGATAAGTAGAGTCGATCTTATTTTTAAGCGTACATATCAAAAGGCGTGGTAATTTTTATTTTTTTTCAGACAAATGATATCTTATTTCTGAAAAACTTGTTTGTGATATACTTGTTGTACAGTTTAACGTTAAACAAGGGAGACAATCATGCACATTAAGAGGAATCTCAAGTTTTGGTTGTCTCGCCTGTTCGTGCTGGTAGCCACGTAATATCTATTGGGCGCGGCTAGACTCACAATGCATTTAGAAAGCTCTAGTAGAAAAATTGCTGAACGACATACGTCTTGTATTAAGGTATTCTACGGTAAATACGTTTTCAGCCGTATTTGAGAGCAGTCACTCAAAACAGTATTGACCATACCACATTCACAATAGCCAGGTAGGTTCAGCGATGTACGAATTAAATGATAAAATGGTCAAAAATCAAGATATCCGGCGCTAATTACTGAGAATTGACTATGCAACATCGTTTATTCTGTAAATCCAACAGGAAGAGTGTTACCAAGTTCCCCTTTCGTTAAAGCAGTTTTCATTCAATAGATATGCCAGTCGATCTTGTTTTAAACTTCCATATTAAAAGGCGATATAACTGTGGTGTATTAGACAAATATTGGCGGCTTAATAAGGACACCGGTCATTCAGAAAGTTCGAGGAGAAACTTTCTATAATAAGATACCCTTAGACTAAATACTGTTTCTAGCATTGCTTAAGAGTGGTCGCTTAACATATTACCAAACAATAACGGCATTTAACTAGCTTTTTGCAGACGACTCTGGAAATCATTGTAGGAAAAGGAGAAATTGCTCTTAACAATTCTGCCCTATCAGAAGAGTGTTTTCCAATTGCATCACCTTTTTAAATGTCGTCTGCAAACTCTTTCAATTTGGTTCAGGCGAAAATTTGGCATTAGGCAAAGGGTTAAATTAATATTATCTGTAACACACTCACTATAGCCAGGTAGACGAATCCGTAATTGGTCGCCATATTATTAGCACCGAATAGTTTGGATAGGGTTGATGGAGCGACAGCCCAGAGTCCGCAGAAGAAGAAATACATCGTACATATCCATACCAGGAAAAACGCCTTATTCATGTGCTCCGTGAATAGCAGTGTGGCAGCTGCTATGGCAAATCCGCCGGATATACAGCGCATCGCTACCTGTAAAAATATTGAACAGAAGTCCGTCCGGATGAGAGGTGGATTCCATTACTTATGGCTTTCTTTATCAATCGGATGAATCATTATTTCGAACAGGGTAATGCTTTCCTAAACGTCTTTATGATAATATTTACTTAGGTCGAAACTGATCAACGTTGATGATATCTTGAATGAAAACACAAAGTTTTTAAGGTGACACACTTGTAGAGACGATTCAAATAGTGTGTTACTATGCAATAACCTTACCCAATATTGAAATATGAGGTAATCTTGTTTGAGCTTACGCAAATCTTAAGCAAAATGTACCCTGATCTTTAGTTAAAGTTAAGTTATTTGTATTTACCTACAAGTTATGTAGCAAAATTAAAAGCACCTCGATATTCAAAAACATTTGAGATTCTCAATTGCGCATTTATTATATCAAGTTTATGTTTGATTAACATCTGGTTCAATTTCGAGGTTCTCCCCTAATTCAAAGTATTCTTTTTATCACTAGGACAAGAAACAAATTTGCCGGTATACATTGAAACCCGATGCCTCTACAACCAAGTGGTTCGAGCACCTAACTTAAAACCATATAACTCTCTCTGCGTTGTCAGCAGGTCACGGCCGCCGTAGATTAAGACTGTCATGAAAGGTTGGTTCCTTGGTTACTTACGAAATGTCCATCGTTCTTTCCGGCTTGACCAGCCCTAGTGGACAATTAGCCTCCGGGACTTTCTCCGTCGATTATAAGCTGGGTAGCGCGTATAACTGACTTAATATTGACGTGATGTAACAACCTAGCCAACAAACACATATTGCTCAATTCAATTCAATTCAATTCAAATATCTTTTATTCGCTCACGTCTGAATTTATCAGACATATAAATGATATACAATAATATTACATTCATTTACATAAACAATTTTTTTATATGGGTTTTACATCACATCAACATTATTTCAGTTATGTAGCGATGCCCGACTCTTAATGATGGTGGAAGACCCCATTCTCAACTACCCATAGGGGCTGGTCAAGGCGGGTAGAACCATCGGCATTCCGTAAGTCAGTCGGGAGACTGCCTCTCATGAAAATCCATATCCCTCTCAGGATTTAACATAAACAATAGTAATGTACATAAGTTGTAAGGAAACAGAAATAAGTTAAATAGAAGAGACAGGGATTGGATGGGCTACATGCTTGATTTGTAAGCGCACCATGTTTAGAACTATGAGACAGACTATAAGAAATGTTACTGTATATCCGAATTAACCCATTACCGTTCCTCAGACTGGTCAACGGATGCGATGTAAACAAACCAAGAAATGCATGCATAAACAAACAAACGAACTAACATACATTACATTATAACCGAATGTATCAATCAATGTACCAAAGACTGGTCGGTCGATGCGATGTAAACAAACAAACAAACACGATTAAACAAACAAATACACAAAAAAGACATGCACAATTCATACCCTATAACCGAATCTATCCATTACTGTTCCCCAAACAGGCCGACCAAGACAGTTAAACACTGACGACATAGAACCGACGAGGGCGAAGAAATGGTCGTCTTCTATAAATGTCTGGCCGTAAGCCTGGAAATGATAAAATCATATTTCTAACAATTCAATGAATATTTCTTACTTACTCCCTATATAAAACGTGTCACTTTACGGCAAATACTTGACAATGGAAGGCAACACACACCGCATGAAAGAAAACGTTTTCTTTATGGTTCTGGGTTGATTTATTTATGTTCGTAATGACTTTATTGTTCATTGTCATTTTGAAATAAGGTTGACTGATAATGTCTCTTTTGGAATTTGAAATAGACAGTGACCCAAGGGTATAGCCTCACCCTCTGGACACGACGGTCGTTGGTTCGAATCCTGTGGGAAGCGTGGCCCACTAGTCAACATTTGACACGATTATGATTATGATAAATCAAGAAGGCAGATTCTAGAGTAATTAGAATAAATTGTAAAAACTTTTTTACATGTATATAGGAATATCGTTGTTAATATCTTAGGTTTTAGTAGAGAAACTAAACTGATTGCATCTTTATCATGGTATCTTTCTTAATCAGATCGTGTTTACGTAGATTGGCCACTCTATTGTTTCTTCGATGCTTTGATCAAATGGTTAAGTCCAAACAACACTAACCTTGTAAAGCCCGATTACGAATCCAAACCCTGCATTCAGCATCATAACTGTAAACCATAGTATGTAGAACGCTCGTGTTACGAACGCCAGTTTTATAGCCTCCTTAATAGTCAACGGCTCGTTTCTGTGGGAGAACGAACAAAAGTCGAATTGCATGGGCCTTTATGTATAGTTAACATGAATATTGATGAAATTAACATTTAAACATCTTTTTAATCAACATTTGGATGGGACGGTATCATCCAGGTTAGGTGAACACATTGACAGTCAAGATCCATTGACCCAAGAATTGACCCATGAGAATTGTTGCCGCTTTAAAACTGAAACATTGTGGAAAACTGCACGACCATCAATAGACTCAAAGAGAAGAGGGAAATAGTTTCAACTCTTATTGGAAAGACTCCAAAAATATGTAGATGGTAGAAATTGTTTATGATATCATTTAAGATACAATACTGTGTATAAACCTACTGCTTTCTTTTAACTATCAGGAGTGGTAGTATTTCGGCTGACTAATAGAATGTCAAACCTGATACAGGCTATACTGACACTAACGTATGAAGACTTCACAGATAAACTTGACAGTGTAAAATAATTGAAATACCGTTTCCGTGATGTTGAACACATTAAACAAGGTTGACCCGTACTCTTGGATTTCTATACATGACCAATCCGACCGATAGAAACGTATCTCAAAAAGATGCTAAGAAAATTGTGATTTACAAGAAGCATATAATTGAATCAACAATCATTCTTAGCTCAACTTGTACCTATTACGTATATAGTTTCGGGGCATCTTTTTACAGAACAGAACAGAACAGAACATATTTTATTAAACAAGTACATAGTACATAGTCATATTATACATAGTTTGTACAAAGTATTATACCATGTGGTTTTTAAGGAAAGTTATACTAAACACGTAAAACAATATTTGATTATCAAAGAGTGAAGAAATAAGTAAAAATAGGTAATTAAGATTGTTGTGTATGATTATGAACGCTTAAGAATAGTTGACGTGCCTCCAATGCCGTTTTTATGTATTTTGCCAAATTAATTAGTAAAGCTTCATTATTTGTAGACATGAGAGCATTGAACTTAAAAACAGATGGTTTTTTTATAGTAATACTCAGTTATATATTGTTTTCTGATTTTTTCGAAGGCTTTACAAATACAAATAAAATGATAAACGTCCTCAATGTCATGGGATGTGCAACACATACAAAATCTCTCATTTCGAGGTATAGCATTCTGGGTGTAACGCCATGTCTGTATCCTTAGAGAATGTGCCGATAATCTCATTCTCGACAAAAAGAATCTAAGATTTGGCGGCAAAATGTCTAAGTATTGTTCATACTCAAAATAAGGTTTAAAATATCTTAGCTCTGAAAGAGATGAACTAGACTCAAGGGAACATTGCCATTCTTGTATGAAACATTCAATGACTCTGTTTTTGAAAAGTTTTGGAAACGATTTAAGGCAGATGGTTGGTGTATTTGTAAAAGCAATCGAAAATCCAAAGTTATCTAACAGGTGTTCAACATTTGACACCGAGTTTTTCTTCCCTAAGTTACAATCTGACAAAGATAGTATATAAAGTTTCTTGATTATAATATTGTCTGTTTGTAATATCTTACACCAATACTTAATAATTTTATGATAACGCATTACATAAAGTGGAAATCGACCTAAATCACCATAAACACCTGCAGACGTGGTGCTAGTTCTTACCAAGACATCCCCTAATGAAAAAGGAAAACCATGCTTACATCGGTTCATCAATGTCTGTTTTGATATCGACATGTTTATCGCTAATTGTTGTCTGTTGTTTATCGCCCTCGCCAACCTTCGAATGTTTAGGCAGTTCAATAAATGACACCACCTTTTTACCATCTTCTGCGATGGTCATTGTTGGTTTTGATTCTAGTGGTTTAATACCCCCATTCTTTCCCTGAAATGAACCCGTTTGGAATCAATTAGTCTGGATGCCCCAAGCGTAGTTGTTTCATTTTGTAATAACATTACATCTTGGGCTATTATTCGAAGACAGTCGGAACAAGCAAATGGGTTTTCACACAGTTCATGGAAAATACACAGAAAGATTCGTAACTTTTCGTCTAAGTATGGGTTAAAATTGGTCAAAAGAATCAGTTAACGTGTGGTTTGTGTTTTGCTTTTGAGAAATTGATGGACAGGAATACAGTTTGTCACGCCATTTTACAATTTTCTGATTTTTTAGTCTGTTTTAAGTGTACGCTTATAGGAAAACCTATCATGTTAACTTGTGTTAGATACAATACAATACAATATTACATTTTTATTTGCAATACTTTACAAAATCATTTGCATATTACAAAACAATAGAATTGTATCAAAATAGAATTGATGTGTTAGATATGCTTCCGCTACATACGGAGCCTATTTACACGATAAAAGGGGCGTGTTTACATATTAGCTCTTATCCCTAACATAACTTAAAACATACTCTTTGTCAAACGAATAGTTCAGAAAGGAAGACATTGATCTTTTAAACAATACATACCTTTTTGTGATGATAAAAAATGTCGTTTAGAAAAGAAAATACAGTAACTATCCATATATATAATGGGTATTTAACGTATACGGCGCAAATAAAGAAGATGTCGCGTGATTATGCTACAGAACCTAAGATCACAATGCCCATCTTCATGTGTGCTGGTCTATCTGGTAGCTTCCCGGTTGCCATATTGTTTGACATTAGTTAAAGACCAAAAGAACCATGAATGTTTTGGTACCTTTTGTCTGTATTCCGGCGGCAGTTGCAGTCCCATGACCCCAACAAGGGTCATAGCGAGATAACAGGCACCCAGTATTAGAAAACACGACGGTACCCTGTCCAATACGTCCGGGTCCGTAAAATATCTGAAAAACACGTTACACATGTAATAGCCTTGGGTCATTAGTTCCGTTTTACTGAGCCACTCAGAGAAAGTGTTAGCGTAAGTCGAAACTAATACCATTAATAGTATGTTAGATGAAACTATATTATTGAAAAATGCCACGTCATTGGAAGCGTCTCGGAAACATATTTCATATAATTGCCTCGTGACACGGACGATCAATGTATCCAAACTTCGTAAAATAAACAATGCAATATGGCAAGCACCATTAGTTTTTACGTCTCATTAAGATGATAAACGGTAACCTTCTCGGAACGTCGAACGTTTATACATACTTGAGAACGTGACGCAGTTTTAGAGAACATTCAGGGGAATGAATTGACATCACAATTGATTTCTGGACGACAGGTTTTTTTTTATAATCGTGTCTTTTAGAGGTTAATTTGCTCGGTTTGTTATAATTGGTAGAAGCGTTGGTATGAAATCTACATACTTCGGAGTTGCCTTTTCCACTTATCGTCTAAGGGCAAAGACTCGAGACGAGTATTCTCGAATATTGTAGTTTTGTAACGTTCTCGGAACGTTTATGCAAATTCGGGAACCTAACACGTTGATATAGGGAACATGCATATATAAGATTGAACAACATTGGTGCTGAGGTAGAACGTCGGCCTCTGGAACCAAAAGTCCTGTGTTCGATACCCACTAACGGATAGGTAAAAAATGACTGGACTAATCTACAAATCGGTGCGAATACTGGTCATGTTTCGGAAAGCAGTCATCGAGGGTGAACTCAAATGAGCTTCGAGCTTCCGTCGCAATCGATGTTAGATAGTTAGATTTATACTAGTGAAAGGTCCACAAAATATAAACAAAGCCAAGATAACCAGATCATCTATTTGTTTTGTTATCCTGTTTACCTGTCTCCCTCCTCTGTAATCAGATCTGGGCTCACGTTATCCGGATTGATATAGGCTGTGATGACCTGGTTGAATATTATAGCACCGCCTCCAAAACCACTCACAATCATACCGGCAGCTAACGTCGACCGATGTGGTAACCACTGACATGAGAAAAGGCGTGATAAAAGCGTATATGATATCGTGAAATATGCTGTGTGCTTGACAAAATGCAGTTTATAACATGTTCTTGGAGAACTTTCCAAGTAGAACACGTCAACAACAGTGTTTCTGAAGAGTTCAGTGAAGCACTTTCTTATACCTCAGGTTAATAACTCTTGATTCTGCTCCCTGAATACATAACCATTAGTCGCGCCGAATATGAATACATGAAAGGTTACAAGGCGGAGCCGCTTACTCATGGGTTATTTAAATTCAAACATAGAAAAGGTAGAATAGAACTGTTAAAATGAGCCAACATATGAAAGGCTACCATAGTCACTTTTTTATGTTTTTAAGAGGAGTATAGTACAAAGTGACCTTCATTGTGACTGATGAATTTATATAGATCACTGATGGAGCCTTCCCAATGCTTAATAAAACATTTCTTTTAAAAGTAGACCTAGCCTTGATAGTTATCCTCCTTTCGAAAATTGGCTGTGGTTAAGTATGTTCCAGCAAGAAGCTTTTAACACAAAAAAACTTTGCTTCAAACCTTCGAACTGAAAAAGGTGTACCATGGTGTAAAGGATTCGTACTCATTGTTTCTTGATATATGTAAAAGTTGGTGTATCGTTAGTTTGGTCAATTAGATAACAATATCAAATCTTCTGACGGTTGATTCGAACATGTACATGGGTCGTTGGTTGGCGTATGCCATGCATACCTTAATTGCAGTTTGGATGGGTGGTCCATAAGCCATGTCCAACCCAAAACTTAGAACGACGCCATACGTGATCACTACGTAAACTAACGATGTACGGACGGCTAGACTGGTTAACATTACGGATCCCCTTCATGAAATAAATAATGATTAAACACATTACTACCTGCAGACGACATTTATTTTTACTTGAAGCAAACGACTTTACAAAAGCTGTTTAAACATGGGAAAAGCCTTTGGTGATAAGCCATATATCCTTTTGCCACAATGGTTTTTGAAAGTCGTCTGCATATAGACGCAAACAAATGACGTTAGGTAGGAATAAGTTAACTTGTGTACAGAGTCCTCAACTATCTGTAGTAGGACACTGTCGAAGAGCTCGATCCCAAAGAATTATTGAGGAAAGCCCTAATAAAGGAACCTTAGAATGCTTGGAAATATTCTAAATATGTCTGTGTCGTCTGCTTTCCAAAACCTTAAATATATGCTCAGCATGATGAAGGAAGATAGATCACAGACCAGTCGCCACTTTACTTGACGGCTGGCCTGTGCTCTAAGATGTTTGCAAAAGCATGGAGTCGGTGTACAGCTCTATAAGGGTTAAGCACCGATAATATCAAGCACTCTGCTACATGTGCCCTAACAAGACACGGATTTACACGGAAAGATTAACACGCGCAATAAATCCAAAGGTTACAAGTCAGGGCTCACCCTGGCTGGAAAAAAGCCAGCACATTCGCCAAATGACAAAAATAAGAGCCAAATTAAAGAAGTAGGAGCCAAATTCTGAGCAAATGGCTCCAATTAAAATTTCTTTATTTTAAACACTTTTCATGTTATAGGTACATATGTGTTAAATTCTCTTGGTAAATTATTTCTGTTTGTTATGTTTCACCATTTGTATTAAAATTGTATTGTCATAAATATGTAATGTGTAATGCCAATAAAAAATATCATGTAAAAAAAAAAAATTACTTGAAGTAAAGAAAAACAAGAGTGAGATCATGTAAGTGAATTAGAAAAAGTTATAGATACAGTCTAACTACCCTTTTAAACAGTCAACCTGCCTTAAACAACCACTACAGAAAGTCCCATGGCTAGATTTATAGTGTTCATCAATTTGTATTAAGTAGCCAACCTGCCTTTAACAGCCAATTTACTCTGTCCCATAGGCTGTCCTCTTAACATAGTTTTGACTGTAATTTGCTTATATGTACGAGGTTTCACGCAATTACAAACCCAACAACCCATTAAATTGGCTCTAAACGGATACAACCATTATCATTGGACGTGGGCAATGGATACAAACGTTTGGTGAGACTTGTGAGAAACTTATCACACTACCTACCCGAATATAAGTGAGCCGACAAGTGTGGCAATACGAGGACCAAAGTGTCTGTCGAGTAGACCCCCTGCGGACATTCCGAAACAGTTGCTCACACTACCCACGGTGGTTACCCATAATGCATCAACATTACGCGTTTCCGTCTCCTCCGTACGATTTCGCAGGTACGAAATTACATATGGCGTCAAGTTACCTGAGGGCAGCGAAAAGAAACGATCATTAATGATTTTAGCATTTGTTTTATCGAGGTTATCCTCGATTGTAACATATTTCTGTGGCAAGGTTGCGATATACATGTTTCTTCGACCGTAAGTAGAACTGTTTTACTTAACTTTGCACGGAACTACCTTTTGCCTAATACTTCCGTTTCTTATGTTTCTATCGTTCGTCGCTCTAATGCAAAGTAAGTCAAAGAGCGCTCTTAAAGCTATATCCTGTATGCTCTAACTGTTATGTATATAAAGAATAATCCATTGTTGTACAACTGTCAAAAGCAAGCGTGGTTCAAGCGTAGTACTCGAGTGCATTGTTTCTGCGTCTTTGAGTTGGGGCTACGAAATTCAAAACGTCTGGTTTTCTTTTCTCTTTAGGTTTTGAAGCAGTTAGTGGTAGCATTCAATAAATTCGTGAGTTTGGTGGAAATTACTTTTTTATTTTCCTTGTTCTGAAACGTCATTTATCAGCAATACCAGCAATAACTTGTAAATGCTATATACATGTATCATATCTTTAATGGACTTCATTTTTATTTGTGGCTATCAACGCAAGTTTTGTCGGCACACTTGTCCTTTAACGATCTTTCTTGACTTGGAACATTGACATTACAGTCGTAAAAGAATTCATATTGTACCTGAATGAAGGTACGCTTTTGGATCAAAATATATGTTAACTCACTGTGTACACTCTTTCATAAACTGAAAACAATCCAATTTTGCTTCCAATGCCTTTTCATCAGTGCGTATCTTACAAAGGTAGAGCTACAGCTGTAAATCTTAAACATGCAAATTTTTTCACACCTCTTAACAAAAACTTTAATTTTTATATATATATATATATAATCTATGTTTTACCGAATGTGAAGAATGATCCCAATGCCAGTTGTATCAAGATTCCAGAGAGAATAACAAGGACAAACCGGAAACTGCATCCCGTTGGCTTGCTATCACTATCCAACGAGTAGGTCTTCATTGGCGGGGTAGGTGAGTATCTATAACACATAGATCATGTAGAATATGTTTGTTTATATGAATTTGCATATGACGTCAAAAGGTTTTCTACTAACATTGGGATACTAAGCACAAGAGTGATTATTAAGGATCACAAATAACTACATATATTTGATTGCATAATAAACATTACATATAATATAGCAAAGTCATAATTGTACATGACAAAAATAAACATATTTAACTACTAAATAGGGCATTTAAAGTTTAAAGGAATATCGGTTTTCCCTTAGTCAAACGCTTTACTTAGCAGAACCATCGGTATCCTGTGAGTAGGCTTGAAGACTCATCTTATTCAAAATCAAAACGCGTCAATATCTGTATTTTTGTGGAGAGCGCCTTTGATGTTTCAAGTCTTCCAAAAAGGTGACAGAGGACTCAATGTGTACTGGAACTAACACGAAGCATTCCTATACATCATATTCAACTTATCAAACAATATTCTTTATCATCTGAATTGTGTTTGAATGGCACATTGTCTTTCGAATAAGATCCGGGCACAGTTTTACAATTCCCAGTTTTCCTCTGGAGGATATTATTGCAGACCAAGGAATGTCGCACACCCCCTCTCTCTCTCCCAGGTTATTTTGTCCTAGAAGTATATTCATTGAATGGTATGATCTCTATCACTACTAAACATCTATTTCCGAAACATATCCTTTAAAAACGTGTTGTTCAATCTATGTAAATCTGTCGAATCTCAAATATGTGTCCGCATTGGGTAGCAGTGTCATACAAGCGAGTGAATTATTTCTACATTATATCATTGCCTTGTTACACTTGCCGGATTTCGATCAGACTACTCCACAATGGATAATATTTTTACCTTAATGTCTCTGGTCCAGAAATATCTATGTAAAAAACGTGGCAGATTTTACTGTATTTTTATCGAGTACTCAAAGGCTTTCGATACTATACAACATGATAAACTTTGGGAAGCACTCAGTCGTAAGGGTATTAATGGTAAATTCTTAGATACATTAAAGTCGATGTATAGCAAATTAAAATCTTGTGTTAAACTCAATGGTGAGTTGACACAGTATTTTGATTGCACAATCGGAACCCGGCAAGGCTGTGTAGGAAGTCCGAAAATATTCTCTCTTTTTATAAACGACTTAGTTTCATTTCTTGATAGTAAAAGTAATGGCAGAGGGGTTTTTGTTACAAATGAAATAAAAAATCTTAACATTTTAATGTTTGCAGATGATATTTCCAGTTTTGCAGATAGTGTAATACAACTTCAACGGCAAATCAACATTATTGAACAATTTAGTAAAGGAGTTGGTTTGGACGTTAATATAGATAAGACAAAAATAATGGTATTCAGAAATGGAGGTATAATTAAACAAAATGAAAAATGGTTCTATAATGGTTCTAGCATCGATAAAGTATCATGTTACAAATATTTAGGTGTTTATTTAACCAGTAAATTATCTTGGTCAAAAACACATCAAATGCTTGCCCAACAAGGTAGAAAAGCAATGAATTGCATTCTTATGCTTCGTAGATATATGGGTAACATTTCTTCACGGGATATGTTTAAGATATTTGATGCCTCAGTGAAGCCAATTTTGTGCTATGGATCACATATTTGGGGATATCAATATGTTGATAGGATAGAAAAGGTTCATATAAAGTTCTGTAAAAAACTATGCTTATTATCTTGTAACACATGTGATTTCCTAGCTCTAGGTGAATGTGGAAGGTTACCACTATGTATAACATATATGTCGAACTGTGTCAAATACTGGCTGCATGTAGTAAGAATGAATAATAACAGATATCCTAAGCAGTGCTATTTCATGTCATTTCGCATGGATGAAACGGGTAAAACTACATGGGCTACATATGTAAAGAATCTTTTATTTTCTTATGGCTTTGGACACGTTTGGATAGTACATGATGTGGGAAATATTGATGAATTTTTAAAGGCTTTTTCTCAGAGAATTAAGGATTGTTATACACAAAAATGGTTTGCTGATCTAAATGAGTCACCAAAAGCATTGCACTATAGATATTTTAAATCTATGTTAACTCCAGAATTATATCTTAATACTGACCTATCCTATATACAAAAAAAGATATTATCTAATTTTAGGTGTTCATCCCATGATTTAATGGTTGAAAAGGGTAGATATTTAAAGATAGAAAGAGAGCAGAGATTTTGCCAACTTTGTAAACAACTAAACTTTAACATTATTGAGGACGAATATCATTTCTTTTTAGAATGCAAAAGTTACCAACTGCTGCGCAATATGTATTTTGAAAAGTCATGGCTTAGACACGTAAATCAGCAAACCTTTTATTCTATTTTGGAATGTAATAATTAATCAAGTATATTCAAAGTATCAACATATCTTGTAAAAGCCTTTGAACTTAGACAAAATCTAATTGAAGAACTATTGTAATGTATTTGTTTGTGGATTGTCACTCTTGTGCATGTATATTATGTTACTGTATGTTGTACTATGGGCATATGGCCTCTGTACTTGAATAAACATGTCTACATGTCTACATGTCTACTTCTAACATAAGTAGTGAAGTTTCTTTTTAATGCATTTTATCTTTAAAAGTCGATGCTACACACGCTTACTGTTTATGTATTGCTTGGTAACTCGTTTACTGTCTTATTCGCTTCAGCTGAAACCCCACAGGCATCAGAAGATAAGAACATAAAAAATATGCTGACCAACATTACAAGATTGCATCGAATGTTAACATCTAAAATGAAAACGTTGACTTCAATCTGAAATCGTTCAAGCTTGTTTTGATAAAGAACGTTTCCCGTTGGTATACTCCCTGCTAACTCACCGAACAGTATGTATGTATGCTCAAGATTTTAATTATTGATTAAAAAGTATGTTATATTATGCTACAGAGTGCCGATGGTTCTATCCTTCATATCCAGCCTTTGTGAACAGATACACATGAGGTATTACCGCATACATTATTTGCCAGCCACTGGAATATAACTGAAAAACGATTGGCACGATTCACAAACCGAGAAGAAACCGTTAAGTATATTCTAATGAAATAAGATAATTAATTATTGATATATGAAGTTATTGTATGGAACCATCAACATATATTTTGGTTCAATAATGAATAATTTAATACTTACTAGCGTTGAAACAATTCCTTCTATTTCACATTACTGTCAATGTTTTCGTTTCTGCATTCAAGCATCACTATGGACTCATTTATAGTAATACCTTTATTACTATGCAATGTGATAACATACTTCACAACTTAAACAGTGCGAAGATGTTCTATGATCAAACCCGTTAGTTAGATATATGCTAATCAGTGATCAAACTCTTGGTAGAGTTGCTGTCTTACACATGTAACCCTCACGGGATGTACTTGATTAACCCTTAGAATGCTGGGCAACTTTCTGAAAAAAGTTGTTTGTGTTGTCTGCTTTCCAAAACCTTACAAATCTGATTAACTTTGATAAGGAAATACACTCAGAGAAACAAACAGGATAAGTCACAGGCCAACCGCCAATTTACTTGTCGGCTGGCCTGTGATCTAACCCGTTTGCATAAGTATGAAGTCGGTTCCAACACTGTACGGTTTGAACTCGGCTTTTCTTCATCTACAAGTTGGGAACATCATTTTTGTTTCAGTGAATTATTCACTTATCAAGCGGTACCAGTTTAATTGTCAAGCTGTATTTCGCACCAGTAATCGTAGAATTCACTAAATTAAGCAGTACATATTCAATTGTCAAGCTGCATTCCGCATCAGTAGTTGCAAATGATATTTGCAGATGTGTCCCGAAATGCATTTTAAAACCTTGTGAGTGATTGAGGCAATACAGATCCTAAACTTGGTAACGTCGTGGTATGCGGGGACTAATGTTCAATTAATTGAAGCGTTAGATTTGATTTTTCATGTGGGGTAGCCTCCTGACGTACTTACGGAATATTAATGTTTATATCCGTTTCGGCCATCTCTTGTATTGAGTTGCGACTGGCGACTTACGCTCGTGTTGATAGGATGGGCGCAAGCGGGTCGTTCGTCCAGTGCGATGACTGATAAAATAGTAGCCAGGTCTTTTTCCATCCATGATGAATCCTAAGTCGCTCTTTGATTCAAAATTTGTTGACGCCATGTGAAACCTTCATTAATGAACAAACAAATAATTTTTATCCCAGTACAGCAAGCCAAAACAACAAAATAAAACTTATGTGTATACCCCTACGCCAATCTGAACTCATCGGGTTTATCCAATGAAAACACCTCTGAAATAGTAGGGATGACGCCATATTGTTTCCAGCGAGAATGACGTCACTTTACTTTTGTTTTTAAAAATAGATCTAAAATGTGAAATCTTAAAAAGTCGTAAAATTGGATTGAGGAAACAATTATACATGTCACAACAACAATTCCGCCATGTGGTATGAGTAACTGATAAAAAATGATTTAAAAGGATGTCCAACATTTCCATACACATTAAACTACTTAACGTGCACGCTTAGAAAATGTGTTAATTGCCGGATGCCGATTTACCCGAAAACTTGTAACCCTACACTTATATCCGAGGTGTATTTCACAGCTCACGAAATACCCGAGTAGTTCCGATTGCACCTACGCTAGTGGGCCAGATAATTTTGGCTATTTTTTTTCTTTTTTGGGGGGGGGGGGGGGGGGGGGGGGGTCATTTTGTATTTCAATGTCAGATTGGAGGGGTGGATCTCCTCAGAAGCCTTTAAAGTTGCTTATTTACATTTGAGACAAATTGAAAGTAAATGTTAAGTGTTTTTGAACAATACAGTGTTGTATTGTTGTTTGGATTAAAATATTAAAAGAAAGAATAACATAATTCACAAAACTATAAAGCATATCATATACGTATATACAGTATATATGCATTAAATCATATCTCGAAACCGTAACAACCTTTTACAAAGATTATATTTGTATGTGAACATGACTATGTACCATGTGCTCGTCAAATAAAATGTATGATCTGTTCTGTTCTGTCATACAACGTTTTTAGATTTTAGTACAATTTGATTTGTTGTATTGGGCTATAAAACTTCAAGTCACACTAGAATTTTTTCCATTGGCTTTTATTCAGAGTGTACAACAGTACAGCTGTGCTACAGTTTTAAAGAAATAAAAACATGAGCATCCAAATTTCTTTGTATTTATGACCAAGCCACTTTAACAGTATGGTTAATGGTGAAAAGACTATTCGTCTTCTTGCAGATAGAACATGGTATAGACTGTGATGATAATTTTACTTTCTTGTTTGTCTTGATGCTAGGGTTTGACTCAAGTTCGATAAGATGTCAATTTGGTGATGTTTTCATGAGATGGTCTTAGTAAAACGATTCATTGTTTTGGTACAGTTTTATCTAAGTATAAATAAATAAAACTAGACCATGCAGGCAAAGGTCAAGCATTATGGGGAATTTTGGATCTGACATCGCCATCCAATAATCGGGAAATGAGTAATCTAAACCATTGGGACAAAAAAGATATTTAATTATGACTACCAATTTCGTCTTTGACAATGGTTGCAAATAGAGTCAGAAAGATATATTGTCAATTTTTCATAATTTGAGACCAATATTGCCTTTGGTATTGACAATCCCAATAAAAATATGGTTATGATTTAAATATCATATAAACAATGTTGAATATATAAACAATGTAAATGGTCGAATGGCAAAAGTCGGTTAAAAAAAATGATGGGAATAATTGTCGACAAATGTGTTAAACATCATCAAGACCAAAAATTCATACACCCTAAGTATGCAGTAGTTAATTGCTGCGTTGCATAGAGGTATAGAAATGCTAATTGCTGATTTACCTTACCTACATAGCCATATTGGTATGTCCTAGATACTTCTTTTATATAACTTTTCTAGGACTTACTTACGAAATTTAAACACGATCATGGTTAGGGTATGTGATCTGTGGAAACTAACCGTTTCTTTGGAATAAATGTAGAGTGCTAGTTTTATGTGATGAATCATTGGTCAATTTTGTGTGTAACTAGATTAGATACTGTTTTTACAAACGTCATACAATACCAGACGATATATATGTCAAATGAAACCTAAGCTGAAATTACACTCGCAATTGCCATCAAAATAAGTCATTGTTTTATCTATACACATCTATTCATAGAGATCTATCTCCCTTTTTTATTTGATGATGTGAGTTTAATTGATGATGTCTTAAAGATATTAATATGACTATGTTGCACTATTATAGTATTAACATACTGTGCAACTAGCTTTTAACGATTACTTTGTTAAGTATATTATATACAAATTGGTCATTCCTTTGTAAAACTATTCGCATTATAGCACGCCTCATAATGTTGCGACCAGCAATCATCTCTGACTGCATTTTGTTTTGTCTGTCGTGATATTATATTCAGAAAGATGAATAGTCAACAACGTCATTTAAATAGGTATTGTTTTAACCCATTACCAAACGCCAAATTCGACTGTTGCAAATTGAAAGAGCTTGCAGACAACATTTTCGAAGTGTGGTGAAATTGGAAGGTTGTCTTGAGATATAGTGGAAAACTTTGTGCGAAAAGGATAAATTGCTCATTTAGAGCAATTTCTCCTTTTCCCATAGCGTTTTCCAGGGTCGTCTACAACAAATTGATCAAATGTCGTTATTGAGCTTTCTGAATAGCGTACATACGGTTTTAAGAATACAGCAGTCTGATAACATGTGAACATTTTATCTTAATAGTGATCGTTCAAATATATTTCTATAGTTCTATCTGCCTGTTTGGGTTGTATTGATAGTTTGACAGAAATTTGGCAGAATCTGATTAACGCAAATATAGATTACATATAGCGGTGGATTGCTAATACTTCATTTCGGCAGAAACTACTTCTATAAATCGCAAAAACACTTTTGGTAAATGGAATGTAGATTTCTCGTATATACCTAAAGCTTAGCGTGGTGTCAACAATTGTCCATGCATTCATGAAAAGATTAAGGCCTTGAAATGCTCAAGGGCAGTCCCATAAAACTAGCTCAGCCGACGAAGCTCAAACCCGGAGTTCCCGGATAATAAGTCAACCACCTTCACCACTCGATTCCTTTAATTTGGATCATCTTACGTAGACGTTAAACATATAATGCGAAAAATAACATAATTATTCTATAGTAATGTTATCATGATTAAAAAATAATGTGGTAAAAAGCTCACCCACATAGTTTGATATGTGATTAACAGACTATTATTATAAATGAATTAGGGCAGAATACCCATAACACGCCATTTTAAATTATTTTCTTTCGTCTGATTACTTCGGTCACTCTTGATATATATCGGTCTGGGCCGGCAATATTACACTTAATATTAACTTAGCACCAAATAGTTCCAGCCCGTCCGATGTATACCGAGAATGAACGAAGTAGTCCGATGAAAGAAGAGTTTCAAAATGGCGGATCGTGGGTATTCTATCGCAAGCAATCCTCGTTAACAACCAAACAACAATTTTCAATTTCCGTATTATTTAGATGCTGAAAAAATGTGTGTTCATTAAAAAGATCCTTGATTCTTAATCAACTGGCTGAATGTCACTTATTGCTCGATGTTTTGTCTCTTAGGTAGTGTATTCTTCACATTTGTATGGTAAATTTATTCATACAATACATTGCATTACGTTACATTATTCTTTATTGCAAAACAGTTTAAAACAATTTTAATATAATACATATTCATACATGGTGTGGATGTCGGATATTTAATCACATTTGAGTGCTTTGAATTAAGATCCAGTTTATCAAAAACTTTGTTGTAGATATCTGACTTATTCTGGTATTCAGACGCCCTCACACATTAATCTATTTCGAAGGATGACAATGATATATACTTGTTTACAAAATAAACCGTCTAAACAGTTCAATATATATGCAAGATAAATGGGCTATACATTTACACAACAGTAATAAACGAGTCGAAACCAGATTAAAGTTTTAGTGTTATGTAGCTTTACAAATATGTGTTTTTTATTTCATCCTTTGAAGACATTTTATTTTAAAAATATTATCTCATTTGGTGAGATGGTTATTTTTAAACAAAAAGAAAAAAATGGTTCATTAGGGGAAATTCTCCCATTTTGTACCAGTGATATACAGAATCATCCGCTGTATAAAGTCTTTTTATTGGGAAAATGATTAAAATCGCGCTTGTCAAAAGATAAGTGGATAAGTCATGGGTTATTTTGTTAAAATCCCTACTTTCACTTTCGTTTTAACGTTATTCATATGCGCTTACAAATCATGATGATCATTACTGAACATTCGAAACGATGATTTACTACGAAGTGTAACGTTTAAGTTATATTACTATATGGATGGATTTATTTAGCTGAATGGTATCGTTGTTTTATTGTGTATTGTATAATGCTGATGTGTTTTTATGTTTCTCAATGTCTCTGAATACTTTAACGACCGCACAAATTCAAGGTTTAGTCAAAAGTTATTTAATTTACATTGGTTGTGACGAAAGATTGGAGCTCATAAGATTTTCTCTCGATGATTTACAGTATAAACTTATTTTATTTTAAATTGATTGTGAAACAAGTTCTTACAACTTAGATTAATCACTCTCGATTCTGCTTCCTGGATACATAATCAGTACTTGCGCCGAATGTGGATTAATGAAAGTTCGCAAGGCAGATCCCGCTAATGATGGAAT
This sequence comes from Cerastoderma edule, assembly GCA_947846245.1. Taxonomy (NCBI): domain Eukaryota; kingdom Metazoa; phylum Mollusca; class Bivalvia; order Cardiida; family Cardiidae; genus Cerastoderma; species Cerastoderma edule. Next base: position 5,994,198 of record OX401419.1, on the reverse strand, counting down.
TCGAACCCACGACCGTCGTGTCCAGAAGCCGACACTCTGTCCTCCAATTTCGATGATTGCTTCCAGGATACTTAACCCATTACCAAACATTTAACTAATTTGTTGCAGACGACCTTGGGAAACATTGTGGGAAAAGGACAAATTGCTCTTACCGAGCAAGTTTCCTTTTTCCCCACATATTTTCCGTATTAGAAAATTATTTTCCAATTTCATCTTGGCAAGATATGAAATAATTGGCAAGTCAAAAAAAAAGTCGATGAAAAATAACACTATTTGTATCGTGGTATATTTCATAATCAAAACCACTGACTGAAAGCAAACCTGATTTAGACTGCTTCAATTTATCTAAGATGTACATAAAAGTAATGCGATGGATTCCAAAAGTGTCCCAACGCTTTTAGATATCAATACTGATTTTTATCCATTGTATGCAGGCTTCAAATACTTAGATACAAATTTAGTTTACTTTCAACTACAATTTTTCAGCTCAAAGAAAAGAAACGTCATCAAAATACGGTCAATGGACTTTACTTAACTGGGGACGGTTATTGTTTTTAGAATTACGTTTAAGTTAAATACGAATTCTTTAATATTCGAGAATATAATATACTTAATAATAATATTCGTGTGTATAACGCTACGTCAGAGTTTAACAAAGGTAAAGAATCAATCCATGTAACATGATAGTATGGCAATTGTTTGAATAGAAATTAAATAGTATGCGTTTAGAAAGGTTCGTGGATTTCTAAACAAAGAATACACAAATGAAGTAATGTTTGTATGGAATTTGAACAGAAATAGTAATACTTAATTTTAAAATTACGTAAACAAAAGTAGAAAGAACTGACGTACGGTATCAGTGTAAAAAGGGGAAAAGGAGGAACCATTTTTGTGCTTCTAATCAAAGAACATAACACCCCCGTGGAAACTGTGGATCGCCCTAGCAAATAGAGAAGAAATCATCCTTTTGAACCACAGCAGGTTACACCATGTTGCCAGTCAGCAGAAAGGTTATTATACTGCTCTCATTCAATGGTGCAGTTTTCGTTGGCATAATGCCTTTTCTACGCGAGCTGGGACATCATCTGAACCCAAGGCAAAGCGCTCTGACCTACGAAATCCCCTGCGATGATCTTTCCCGCAGCATCAGCGAAGATTTGGACATGGTTCAGCATACTATAGGGATTCGAACATCCGCGAATGGGGTGAATATGTGTCGATTTGAAAGCCTTCCCTACATAGTAGAAACGGTGAGTAAACTATTGTCAGTTAATAGTTATTCCTTCAAGAAGATAACTAGAAATCTATATCATATAGTAGCAACGGTATGTGATTGTAATTTAAAACTAAAAGCGACCCTAGATACAATTTGAACTCATCAGGTCCAATGAAAACGCCTCTGACACAATTTGAAAGCCGCCATATTTTTTTTTTGCAAGACTACTTTCGTTTTCAAATCAAAATGCCGAATGCATTATCAAAAATGTAATTTGATTTGAGCACGGAAAAAAACATATCCCAACTTATAATTTCATAATATTTTATGGGTTGCCGACAAAACATTATCGTTTTGAATGGTAAACAACCCTTCCATCTGCATTTAACTACCCAACGTGAACGCTTAAAGGAATGTGTTATGGATCGGAACATCTAACACTAAAGTAACCCTTCTCGTTCGTATTCATATATGAGATCAATCTGAACACATCGGGTTTATCCAATGAAAACACCTCTGAAATAATAGTTCCGATTGATATGAGGTGTATTTCTCAGATCGGAAATACCCGAGTAGTTACGATAGCCCTATATAGTTTTAAATGGTGAGTAACTTCCTCTTTACAAATGATTGGAAACCCAATCCATCAAAGTACACAATGGGAGTTCTGTTCGTGAGAAAATATATCGACGGCCAGTATGTCATTCCCTCTCACTGGAGAGGTCCACCGAGACGTGGTTTTTTTCTGCGGTAACTCTCTCACACAACTATACATACATGTACGTGCATTCGTCTGTTTTGATTCTATTAATACATTACCTTCCACTGGCACATATTTGCGTCTTACAACAGACGACTTTCAAAAAGCATTCTGTCAAAATGAGAAATTGCTTCTCACAAGCAATTTCTCATTTTGCCATAATGCTTTTTCAATCTATTCATATATCACAACAGCAACTTGAACGGTTTTCGTATGATTGCAAAGCTTTTCTAAAGTCGTCTGGTTCATGTAAAACAAGTCTGCTGCTTGTGGTAAAGAGTTAACTTCATCCGTTTGTGTGTCTGACTATTGATCAGTTTTTATCCATTCCAAATTCAATGAGCATCAATGTACCATTGTGTTGCTGTACTCTGTCCATTTCTTCTTTCTTTTTTGATAAACACATTTTTATGTAAATATTTTAGGCGACTGATAGAGTTCATCGCAAACGCATAGCACAAGGTAAGTTTTGAGCAATTAAGAACTTGTAGTAAAAAAGATATACAATACCGGATTCTGTTATCCGTTCGATATTGGCTCATTTGGAGCAGTATGTTTTTCTGCGAGATTTCAAAGACTTTCTGTTGCAGTTTGGTCTTGTTAAGGTATGTATGGGTAAGGAACATGTATTTATAGGGTTTATATCTGTTAGATTTGTCCAAACGATGCATTATACGGCTTATAATATACTGTCCATTCCTTTCTCATTAATGCCTCTCATAAATACATGTGCTGCACCCTTTATAGACAACTCCTTATAGCCAGTTTATCCTTTTACGAGGTTTCTATGCACTGTCTTAATTCTCCATGTTGCTTCCTAACTTTTGTTTTTGCTTCCTTTTTTTCTGAACATGTTACAAATTCTACTCGTGGGTATTGCTTTCAGCAAACCAACATCAGTTATAAAATGAATGTATTATTATTCATGGATTCGCACTGTATTTTTCCCCTTTACAATATTCATGTGCATGCCTACACATAGCTTTTAGATTTGAACTATTCATCTTTTATCTTGGCTATTGGACTCATGCCAAGACCCAAAACGGATTACTAACGCAGTGCATCCTATCTTTTACACCAGGTTCCCTTGACACTAAGTTACTCAGCTGTGGTAACGCATCGTATGCGGCAAGGAAAAGCTCTCACCTGGCATACTTTTCGAGGATCGTTAATGTTACAGGTAAATGTCATTTATCTAGCAACTAGCCCATCCACTGACTGATATCGCCTGCCTGATATAAATAAGTGATATCAGGTCAATGCGTCACGTGACGTATCACATGATCAACATTGCCGGAACTACTTTTGACCTACTGAAACAACCACCGCATATACACAAAGGAGTCAACAAGAACTCAAGATTTCCCGATAATTTTGATATTTTAATTTCAAAATCAAAAAACAAAATACAACTGTTTATGAAAAAAAGATTAAATGCATACAATAAACTTTAAAATCATAACTTTGAAAAGTTCCTGCTTGAGAAAGAAGGCAAATCCTCAATAATTATAGAAAAAAAAAAGTGACCTTGATTATTGAGAAATTACTCTGTATTTCCAGTAATGATTGTGGTTTATAGAATAACTTACACCACGACTTAACAATACCTTGCTATGCTTTGCCTTAAGCAAATGATTTTGATATCACTGTGACAAAAGAATTATTTAACTGTTCAATATGAGCAATAAATCCTTTTGCCATGATGATCTCTATTCTCTTCCTGATATCTTGAGAAAAACATTATTTTTCATATCATAATCATACATAACCATTTACAACATACCTCAGGGGTCAATAACACCAACTTGCTATTTTATTCTAGAATTAGAAACACTGTGAAAGAAGGGGTTATTACTTATGTCAAGCAAATTTTCCCTATTCACTCTTTTTCTTTCAAATCTTAAAGAAAAATTACAGAGGCAAACTACTATAAATTTATGAACGTGTGGAAATAAACCATTCCAATTTCAAAGCAACACATTGTTGACCATCCCAAATTAAAAGAATAGACTATATGAATAGGAATGGGTTTTTTTGAAAAGAGAAATTGCCTAGTTTAAGAATTTTCCCTTCCAATAACATTTTCATGAGTTTTCTGTTGATATTAAATAGTATAAAATAATGATGTATGCTGTTTTGATACATTTTAAGCAGAAATATTCAGAAATCAATGTGTTGATTTATTGGAAGGGTGGAAATCATAAAGGAAAAATGAAAAAATTGGCTCATATTGAAAAAAAAACTTATTCTTTCTCAACAATTTTTTTCTAGAGGTGTCTTCACACAACTCTTATAACATTGTCATTGTTTGGTTATCTGTTAATAACAGGTTAATAACAGTTATTAAGGGGAATAGCCTAAAAGAAAGATAAATTCTCTAAATTCTCTTGTTGCTCAAGTCCAACCAGAAAACAAAATCCAATTGCCCCCATTCTTTAAATAAGTGGAAAAGGTAACTATTTATTTGAGGCTGTCTTGAATGTCCTATATATGAGAAAGGCCTACTGGGATTTGACTCTCCAAAAGTACTCACTGGCTTAACAATTCAAGGATGAGGGGAAAGTCTGGAAACTTCACTTTTTGTTCAGTTGTCAAGTTTGAATTATAGTTTATCTCACACACTTGTTGAAACAGACCAGGACATCTGGCTCTGTCACCTTACTTAAATATAACATTTTCAGTAAAATATTTTGAAATATATCCATTTTCTAAAACACAGTATAGAAAGCACTTAAGTTATCCATAATCCTTTTAAAATCTTAACACAAGAATCTGATGTTTGGGATATCCAATGCAAGCATAGCATCACAGCTCTTTCTCTCAGACTTGGCACATCAAGTTAAGTGAATTTTGTTGTAGAAATCTGGAATTCCACATAGTCCTGAAAGTAGAAATCAAAAGCAATTCAGGAAATGAATTCTGAATAAACATGTACTTCATTTTACATAATTTACACCAGAAAATCCAGACAAAGACAAGTTCAACAGAAACAACAAGATATGCAATAGACATTAATAAACCTTTTGCAATACAAAGGCCCTCAGGTTTCTCCCATGAACATTTCCCTTTGATCTTGCACAGTTCAATCTTTATCTAAATTTTGGTCAGGTGTGTTTCTAAGGCAGACGATTGGTATGTTAAAAGGACAATCCCAAAGCAATGTTTGACAAGGCAGGAATCAATAGAAAAAGAATGACCCACTACTCTGCCAGGAATGATATGGTTAAAAATGTGAGGGGCCCAAATGTATTTGTCACCAGTCTAACAGAAATGATGCAAATTACAGGACAGACATGTTCAGTCGGTGTACAACTAGATCTATTCATCTATTTCGAATAACAATGACAAGATGTGCTTGACAATCTAAGGAAACAAAAATCATAAGTGAAACCCACCTGCAACTCTCGGTTATAGTGAGTGTGGTCCAGAATGCTTTAGCTCTCCATCCGCACACTGAACTCCAGGTTTCTATTCCATCGATGTCTTTATCCCATCGTTCCAACCATGAATGGTTATGACACAACAAATAACAATACATTGAGTTAAATTGCTTTTTTTCTATGGAACTGTCTTGAATGTCGGATCCATTTTCTTTTATCAATGCTATGGTCCAAAATCCGCAGAATAATTCATCGATAGACCGTTGTCATCGTTTTTTTCTTCTCGAAATGATGACTGTGTTTACTGTCCTTGTACACTATGTCATAGTTCTAATGTGTAATGAATTATATGCATGAGTAAACCTATCGAAGCGAGGCCGAATTGAGAACATTTTGTCGGGCGATCTTTTCAATAATGAATTTGAATAACTGTCAAATAAAGATACGTCCATCCAGTTATTAAATTTCAGTTAAATTGGGTTTAAAATCGATCAAAACAATGGACGAATTACTTTGTCATTACGTCACTTCGCGTAGTTTACGTCATCGCGTACTTGGGTCAAAATTGCTACTTCGGTTGATTTAAATAGAATAAAGTCTGTTTCATCGCGCTTTATAAGAAGAATTGTCTGTATCTTTTTCTTCCAATCATCGTTACTAGATAAATAGAATATTATGCTAGTGTCTTTTGTTATCAATGTTATCGGTCAGGGTAAGGAGAATTTATAAAGGGCTCGGTAAACCTCGCCCATTATCAATTCTCCTTACCCTGATCGATAACATTGATAACAAAAGACTCTAGCATAATATTCTCTATATAGCCCTTGATAACGTTCTAAACAAACACAAGGGAGATAGCCTATCGTCGCTCAAGATGTCTGTTCTAGTTTTCTTTGATCTTTCTATCCTCATTTGGAATCCTAATGTTGATTTTAATTCTGTATCATCTGCAGGCACCATTTTCGTATTTGAAGCTGACGACTTAAGAAATGCTTTTAAAACATGTAAAAAAAACTTTCAGCTCTACTGTTGCAATAGATGTATGTGAAAAGATTGAAAAAACATTGTGGCAAAAGTAGAAATTGCTTGTGGCAAACAATTTCTTCTTTTGTCACATTGCTTTTAAAGTCGTCTGCTGCAAGACGCGAAAATGTGGTAATTGGTTGGTTAATAGACTCACATTCATAACAACAAAAGACTGCCATTTGTAATATAATTATTTGTAATATAGTTGACAAAAAAGTATATTGACATTGGGTAGGGATAAATGTGACAAAAGAAAAATATGCTCTCCCAAAGCACTTTCGTTTTCTGTCAAGTGGTCAGCTTGGTGTCCAATTCATGCCTTACGATTCATAATGAGTGTGTATTAATGAATAAGGCAGTCCATTTCAAGAAATAAACTTTATTTTATGTCTTTCTTTTTTCGAGAGGGGGATATTTAAGCAATTCGCTCAGTTGTAACAATAGTCCGATCTTATAGTAAAGGCGTTTATGCCGCCTAATCCAAAGAACAAATCAAAACCAGAAATATAGGGATCGGTTGTATACATCGTATCAACAATATTTTAGTTATTGTCAGATTCTTGGCACATATTATATCATAAGGGGAATATGCATGTGCAACCAAACAGAGGACAACAAGTATCCGAACAAATGAACACATGACTAATATCGACAAGTCAGACTGGCTGCTTAATATTGAACTAATGTTGTCCACCAGCTTTGTAAGCTTTTGTGTTCATAAATATGAGCAATGTTGACACTTTCAATGTAATATGGTGCGTCCATTAAAACAATAAGTCCATTGTTTTACTGATCTAGTTCAGTAAATGCGTCTGTGTCAATACGCATATATTGAACAATTTACGAACCATATATATCTCAATACAGAACATGTGTCCGATATAAGTTCATCCTTTGAAAATCATTTAGTCATTTGAGTTACATGAGATAATGAATTTGCCTACTCAGATGTCTCTATCCATAGACGTTGAGATGATTTATCTCCCTTTTTTAAATCTACTCAAAGTTTAACTAAAGCATCAATTCGGTAACTGATATTTCCACTGTTTTAGAAATTCTGTATTGGGAAATTTAATTGTCCATCGAGCGTCTTGTAAAATACGTATAAAGGTCTTCCACCCCTAATGGAAATCTTGTATATGCTTTCGTTAAAGATTAAATTGAAATGTAAATCATGAAAGTATTAACACTTCATCTGCATTTACCCAGCCACTTTTCCTAATTGGTCTGATTTTGAATTTATGTTTATAGAATCATATCTATGAACTCTACTGTAATTACCCCCCTTTAATTTCAAATTATATATTGAAATTAAAAGTACATGAATATGGGATGTAAATATGATTTTAATCCATTAAAATCTTACGATGTAAAACTTACAAATGCATTTGTAAACTATGAACATGACTACGTTTTGATACATGTGTCAGGATAAACATTTATTTCAGGCCGGTCCCCTGCAACACTCCTCGAATGGAAGACCGACAGAAACTCATCCTACGTCGGGAACCAGCTAAGTTATGGCCAGGGAAGGATCCGGGTCAATGAAACCGAATTCTTCTATGTGTACACTTCGCTGGCCTTCCGGGAATGCACGAATACTACCGAAACGGGGCCGGAATTCGTTCGGCATTTTCCATACTTCATCGTGACAGTACGCAAGAGTAACCCCAGTACTGGCGGTGATAAGTACGCAAGAAAATTGTTTGAAAATGTGTACGAAGTCTGCTCTAACGGCAAGCATGGCACGACGACACTTCGCATAGGGGCGTATGTATTGCTTGACAGAGGCGATGAAGTTTACGTTCAAGTTTCCGATTTCGATCGGCTTGTCCCGGAGTCGCCGGGAAACACATTCGGTATATTCCCTATGTCGTGAGATTGCTTGGTTTGTATACGTTGTATAAGATACATGATAGCATGCATTAGATGAATACCAAGCTCACATACACATTCAATCCATTTAATATAGTGCTTAAACCGACTTCATGCAAACAGGTTAGATCCAGACAAGCCGCCAAGTAAATTGGCCACTGGTCTGTGACCAAACTTGTTTGCTAGTCTGAGTATCTTTCTTAACGAAATCAAGCCGATATATAAGGTTTTGGAAAGCATACGACACAGAAATCTAATATAAGGAAATTACCCAGCATTCCAAGGGTGAAGAAACATTTGATTTCTCGCATTCAATTAGTCACAAAAATGGCAAAGAACTGTGTGTGGAATAGTAATACTATTACCGGAATAATTATGTTAGTTTAAATGGTGTGTATTGTATCAATCAAATATGTATATATATATATATATATATATATGGAAAAAAACCACTCCACCAGAAACTGTCTAACGTGCAGCAAACCTGTTTTTTTTTATCTTAATTTGTATAGTATTTAGACTCACCTCGTATAACTGCATAAGCCAGTGGTATTTCATTTTTGTCATGAAATCTTATGACGTAAGTGTGTTTCCTGATTGTACAATGGTGAGAAGTAAATAAAAGCTATTAGTTTGCAGTTCACTACAGAATCAATTTGTTATATAAAAGCATACGTATGGAGATCGATTGGAGCTCGTCAAGAAATGCACGCAGTCCGATATAGAATAAATTTCAAGTAAGAAACCAACGTCTTTTTCTTTCAAAATATTGAATTTGAATTTTTGATTAGTCCAAATTGACATTGAAAGTCAACGCGAACTATTAAGTATGGGACAAATAAGACGTCACTTTGGGTTTAACAATAAAAGCCTTTATTACAAACAGATAACTTCCTTTTTACAAGCAATACTCGATACAAAATCGAAATGCAGTCACTGGGATTTGAACTCACTCAAAGAGAGGCCAGTTCTGTATTCCAACCATAGAGCATCAAATTAAAATCATTATTCAATTATACATGGCATGCAATTAAAACATCAACAATGTTTCTTAGTACCAAGGAAACTTCCATGGAGGCCTGGGGCCCGTTTTACTAAACAGTTTACGCTTAAGATTTGCGTAAGTCTAAAACAACAAGTCCTATTATTTTAATATTTGGCAAAGCCAAAGTCTCTCCGAGACGCTTCCAATGACGTGTCACATTGCAATATTGTACTTTCATTAAAGATATTATCCATGTTAATCAATTACGACTTACGCAAACATTTTCCGTAAGTTGTTAAGTAAAACGGGCCCCTATATTTCAGCAGAAGAAAACATTGTTACAAAGGATAAAACACATCTTCATCAAAAGCATCCTCTCAAAGTAAAGTTGTCTGAAGCAAATGCTATCACGCGAGGTATGGTGGATAAATTATTCAAATGTGACCCTGTTTGACCACCCCTTTCCTCCAGCTGAGAGACTCTGAACAAGTCTGAATTAAAGGTATGCTCAGTTCTGGTCTTCTAATTGACTCCATGAGGTTTGGATAAGCCAGTGTAGCTACTGCATAAGTCTGTGTTTAAGTGGACATTGGGGCACGGAAATAGACAACAAGGTGGAATAAAGAAGTGCATGGTCAGGAACAATCAACTTCTTGCTTGTCCATAACGAGTACACGTCGGTCGAGCACGAAAGGACACAACACATGTGAAATGAAGAAGTGGATAGTCATAAACAATCAACTTCTTGATTGTCCATTCGGCCCTCCCAATAGTCTGATACAGAAATGTCAGACTCAGAGTCTCTAACCAAGAACCAAAACGTACCATCCTCTACATGTTTTTGACATGTTCGGTTCGTATGCACCTTGTCGGTAGAAAACTCCTACAACTTGGGATAGTTGCGTCCTTAGTTCAAGAATCGACTCGGTCAAAATTGTTTCCAAAGCTTAATGAATTAAATGTTACACAATTTATTCGCCTCTCATCACTGATCAATTGCGATCATTGCAGAAAGCAGTCGGTGATTTTAAAAGATTATTATTCAGTATTGGACGACTGGCCGGGAAAAACCGGGCACATGGATGACTGCGCTGTTTACAGGGATACAACTAGATTAGTGTTGAGAACTGTGATAAATACCAATTCAATCCAATGAAGTATTGTCTGATCTGGCGAAGGTTTATGCCAAGAGGAAGTTGTTCGTTCTTTAGAAAATAACAACATTTGCTCATAAACCTACAACTTCATCATGACATGGGTTTACCAACAGTTCGTTCAAGAAACGAAAAGGACAGAAATTGATTTCATGAATTGAACGTTCAGCGTCATTACAACATATGCGCTTACATGACACATGGAAAATGCAAAGAAGAATATACATACACACACATTCAGTAATGCGAAAACAGTGCTTAAAATGTGAAAATAGGAGATACATCTAAAAAGTACTCAAAGTTTTATGTAATTTACTCATATATAAATTAACACTACAAGGATAAAAATGATGAGTTTTTTTATGACTCATATAGACAAAAGTACTTATAAGATTGCAAACTCCGCGCAGGAATACTTCCTTTCATTACACTTTAGTAAAGTACCTAACCAAAATGAAAAGGGAGATCACTGCGAAGGAGAATGATAAGATTGTTCTAAATGAACATACTCAAACGCAATTATACGTAACGAAATATGCTTCATCTTAATATTGCTTTGTCTTCTTTTATATATACATTTATCAGGGGGAAACTGAGAAATGTGTTGCAGTTAACAAAGAAAGTCTTCTCGGTCGATAAAGCAATTTCGAAAAAACATGTTCTTGTATAAACGGACTGGAACCATTTGATATACATATCAACCGTTCAATATGATAAATATATCCTTTTATGCCAGTGGTTTCTGATTGTGTAGTCATAGCGAGAAATGCATGATGTTGTGGTCTGTAAGAGTGCCATTCGGCCCAGCATCTCTGACTTCAACTCTCTAGGTGTTCTGTCGGGGTTACCCCTCCCTTAGCTCCTGACCAAAAGATCTACCCTGGGAACACAGGGGTTCTTTGTCCATAACTGGGGATCTGTTGATAGTTCAGAAACCATTGTGATAAAAGGATATATCTAGCAGACACAGTCAGGTGAGATATAACATGATAAGGTGTTAATTGCCATCGATTCACTCTTCCAGTAAACAATTGACTGGCAAAATTATGCCAATGTTTCTTCTTATCTTGATCAGACCTAAGGGGCATTATGATAAGCAAGTCATTGTAATATAACAGGAAGATTATTGACTCGATATAACAAAACCAACCAAATCAACCATGAAGTCAGCAGGGCAAATCCGTAACGATTTCCGATCACGTCTCAATGGGTGAGGGTGAGTTGTAGTTATGAAACCATCTGGGTTGCATGTTGAAACCGTGTCAACAAAATAATGCCACTGATTGAGTAATGTCACAATAGCAAAGTGTAAATCTAAAAGCAATGTATCAATAATATTTTGAAGGTAGCTCAAAGAAATCGATGGGGTATGGACATTGCACTCCATGATTTGGAGTTTCCTTGCAAAGTTATAGTCATCAATATTCTAATATAGACAAATGTCATTTGTTTAAACATTGATGACATTTAGAACAATGATCTCCGTTATATGTGCAAATCTTGCACTATAAAGAACACTGTTCATTGTCAACAAGTCCCCCTTTTTACCGAAGCGTCTGAGATGTACTCTTCTTCTTTTTGCAGCATCATACATTTCTGCGATGGGATGTTCTCTCATAATGTATTAGATTGAACACTGAACACGCTGCCTTAACCATTATTGTGCTGGAACTAACTCTATGCTTATGTAATTGTCGGCTGGCCTATGGTCTAATCTGTTTGGTACTCTGAGAATCTTTCCTCATCAAAACCTAGCAGAAAAGTAATGGTTTTGAAAAGAAGACTACACAAACATATATTTCTAGAAATTTACCCAGCATTAGAAAGGATTAAAAAAGATACTTGCAAAAATTGAAAATTGAATGAAAAAGTTGTCTAGTCTCTAGCGAGTCCAACTGGTCTTATGTTGTTGGTATATTTACACCAGTAATTCGTCTCAATAGAAATTACAAGCATCATAATTTGCTTGTACTCATTTGAATTCATTTTACATCGCTTGTGAAGTCTGCTCCCTGGGTACATTACCATTCCTCGTGCCGAACGTGGATTAATGAAAGGCCGTAAAGTGGACCCCCGGGATTCTGAATCATCGACCCTCTTGTCCAGAGGTCGACGCACTACTCCTTGACCACAACATCTATTCATAAAACGTTCTGGTATTGATAACGTTCTTTAATGCCGCCCATAACTGATCGGATGATCAAATCATAAATGTGTTATATGTAGCTTGGAATACCTATAATCGAACCATCTGGACTTCGCCCATAGCCGTTACAAAACTGAAAATTGTTGATACGGCACTGGCGAAGAGGATCCCTATGTGACCAGTGCCAGAAACCAAACTTAACCCATTATCAAAGAATGACGACATTTAACCACTGTGTTGCAGATGACTCTGGAAAACATTGTGGGAAAATGAGAAATTGCTCTTAAAGAACATTTTTTCCTTTTCCAACAATGTTTTATGCCCTGTCAGAAGCTTATGTTCCAATTTCATTTCACTTTGAAATGTCGTCTGCAAACTCTCTTTATTTGGGACAGTCGAAAAGTTGGTGATTGGTTAAGGGTAAACTTAACTTATAATTGCCTTGTACAAAACATGATACTAGCAGCACCGATAAGAAGGTAATGATTTATACATTTTTTTTTTCGAGAGTTAACTACCCTAGACTGCATTTTTCCTGCTGTTGTGATGAAGGAAAGGAATCGTGTAGACAAATTATAAAAATGTATCATTATCAATTGCGATATATATGACATACAGCTACTAAAGATGTTTTAGCCATGTATTATGTTAGATGACATTGAACTTAGGAAGTGCCGAGGAGAATATTGCTATTTGTGAGTCTTAATGATTCTTACTAAATTTACAATGTACACATCTTTCCTGAATTTATTTTGAATAGGTATATTACCTCCCGCCTTATGTGTTATTCGGTAGGCCTATGCAAATTGTTATTGGACTATTACAACAGCGTATACAGGTTCTGCTTGTTAACAAGGTCGCACATTGCAAATATCGAAATTCAAAGACAGTTCACAATTTTGGAAGATGTCAACAAAGAATAATTGGTCAATATATTTAGTCTTTTGGTCTCAGTATCTATTAAATTATTTAAGCTTTGAGCTTTGATTAGCCGATCATCCCAAAAGCCATGCCGTATACATCATCAAGGGTGTAGCTTTTAGTCTAGTCAACGAGTTATCTATGTCTCTGCCGCTACGCTCCCACATTTATCCGGGGGACGATAACTCTGCATAGGAGATTGGAAGATGTGTAGTACGTCGGTACTAGCAAGCCTCGTTTCAAAATGACCTTCACCTTAAAAATGTTACTAATTTTGGCAAACCGTGTGTAGTCAACCAAGTTCTATAAATAGCTTCTGGGTTTTCCGTAATCTTTGCCGAAAATGGAAACATTTCCATCGTTCCCCATTTGCGAAAAACATGGCCGACATGACAGATCGCTCCTTACAGGTAACTTTATTATTACGTGCTTATAGAAAGCATAATAATTAAGGTGTTAAATATAAGAAAATAATATTGATTAAGCGATTAGTTAAATTCTGGCTACTTTCAAGCATTATCGGATATTATTATTTATAATGAACTTGTGTATCACAATACCTGTACCGTTTTCTCAGTGATCCTGTGAAAGGAATCAGAATTCGATTATTCGACTTTTGATAAAGGATCGCATCTAAGTTAATGTATTTGTTTTAACCAATGCACAGCAAGCCCTTTCGATAAGAGAAAGCAGTGTATATTCAAATACAAAGATTAACTTGACACATTTTTTCCATTTCTCCTAATTGAATGAACTTCATTAATCATACTCTTTGAGCTCAATTGCACATTTTGTAAGTGTCATTTTATGTCATTAGCAGTCATTGATGTCTGCTTGTGCGACCAATTTGTACAACAGGCACTTAACAGTAGATATTTTTTTTTCAAAATATTGTGTCAAGCTTAACTGCGGTTGATAACCATCTTTCAATTCTCCCAAACAAATGATTTTGAAATGTCAACACCAAGTAGATCATTTGATTAAATTCTACTTTATATTTTGATCTATACTTGATTTTATCAGAGTATTTGACATGAGGATTTGGGCTCGCTTACCTGAATCCAACCTGTTTGCATTTAGCATGAAGTCCGCAATCGTATCTACTCGGCAATCCCCTAACAAGTCGGTAGATATACCTCGTAGGCAGTACATGAATACACCAGAAATCCTGGGGTAATTCGCCTTATTTCCGGCGGATAACGCAAAATGCACACAGGCACTAAATATGTATTCAAATACACACAAATTGGTTATATAACACAATCGAATGGTTTTTTACCCTTTTCATAAAAAATGATCATATCAACATATCTTTGTTTCATATTTTGTCAATCAGCTCTTTTCGGCAATCCCCGGCTTGTGACGGGGATTGCCGAGTTGATACGATTGGCCCTTCGTTGCTGACCTACTTTCAAAAATGGCTCCCCATTACCTCCGAGGTTATTTTAAGAAATGGCCGAGGTGTTCCGAATGTGAAGTCCGTTGATTCCAGCACTATAAGGGTAAATGTAGCTTAACAATTCTCAACTTGCAGTTAACCCCTTTATAGTGCTGGAACTGGCTTCATGCTTATGGGAACAGGTTAGATTCATGCCAGCCTCCAAGTAATTGGCGCTGGCCTGTGATCTAACCCTGCTTCTCTAAGTATTTTTCCTCATCAAACCTAAGCAGATATTTCAAGTTTTGGAAAGCAAACAACACAAAAATCTATTTTTAGAAAGTAATTCTAAGGGTTAAGCTATGTGTCTTCCTTCAATGATTGAGAGCTGACATTTAAATATATAACTGCAATACCTATCTTTATTGAGATAATAACACACAATCTCATCCAGGGGTCGACGCTAACTTCTATACCAAGGCAGTCTACAGGACCAGTAACTTGTACAATCTATAGGTCCTACACAGCTTTTACGAGACCTTAAGATGTCATTTTGTCAATTCTTTAATTTTATAAGATTGGATTTATTAGTTTCCTCATAGGTGATAAAGCATATAAATTAAGTAACAATATCATTCCTTTTAAAATATGTTGACAAATTTCTGTGGAAAGGTTTGATTTCATATGAACTTTGCTCATACAATGTCTTGTGGTCACAAGGACCACCATGGCTATGAAGTTACTGGTCTTACGGCCAAACAGATGGTCGAGGATCGAAGGACTTGAATGAATTTCTAACCCTGTCATCTCATCAATTCACATACAAGGACACACAATTAATATGGCAAGCATTTTATGTATATTATATATCCACATCCAAAACCAAGCTCTACCCTGAGTGCCTTATTCCTTTCATATGCATAGTCAATGTGAATGAAAGGAATGTCATGGGGTCTTCATGGTATAGATTGATCCAATACATAAAAAAATAACAATAACAGCAGAGAGAATACTGTTGAGGCAATAAACTAATAAACCCAATGCAAAAGAGAGAATACTGTTGAGGCAATAAACTAATAAACCCAATGCAATAATCAAGAAAACTTATATTTATAATTATGTTGGTGAGTGTTTCAATACTTGAATATCACAATTTGAAGGGTTTATGATTGTGCCAAACATAGATCATTGTGAAGCTTATTTTTCTTCTAAAAATCATCATTTTTTCCATTTGATATTCACCTGAATCTTTTTAAAACTTTTTAAGTTATGGTTCTGTAAGCAAAATGAAATTTGAAGATATATGAGATGGAACATCTGTATTCACTTATCTCTTCAACAGCCGAATATGGAAAGTCGGGATGAAAAGAAAATTGATGAACCAGATGAGAATGCCTCATTCATTGGGAAAACAGATAAAAAGGATCCTACGCATGAGGTAAGATTATGTTTAATTTTAAAGGGTCTATCTCACAGATTGAGATTTTGATTATTCCGTAACAATCTTGTAAATGACATAAAACATCTGATGAGTAAAATTATTGTTACTCACTGATCATTTGTGGTGTCTCTATATACCAGTATACCTGGATTGTTCTTATAATAGTCTATTAGGTTCTATAATTTGCATGAAGGATCAATGATTGTTAGAATTCTTAAATAGATGTTATCTACTGATAAAATGACACCACAAACCTATTTCAAAAGTTACTTACAACTATATGGGCCACGTCACGCGAAAAGGGGCACTCGGACATAGCAAACAGTGTAGCCCCAGACCAGCCGCCACGTCATTGACTTATATTAGGATCTTCCCAAGAACAAACATATTTTAAACAGAATGTACCAGAAATTGTTATATTTTTGTAATGTTAGATTGCGTGCTTAGAATTTAAAGATCATTTATCATTGAATATATCCTTGTAAACATCAAAGCAGTATTAATTTTGTGATTTGCATAAACCCCAATTTTTAAGTCTTTTCGGTTTCAACGAATTCGGCATCATGAAACACACTACAAAATGAGTTGAATGGTATGTAACATCTGCCGGATGATTTTATTATTGTGTAGTGTGGTAAATAAAGTCAAGACACAGCTTTTGTGTTGGTTATAACTAGATTTGATACTACTATAAGGAGAGATTTACATAGCGATACACATGTTTATGATTTACAGAGAGTGAGACGGTGTTGCGTTAGACTTACACAGTATGTGAGTTACACATAGCATACAGTGTGTTAGATAAACACTACACAATGTTTTTTATTTTTCTCTACATGGTTTCTTTAATTTCAGAACAAAAATGGATGTTGTGGATGGGTCATCAACATTCTGTGGGTGATCACCTTTCTCCAATTGATCGTTCTTCTTGTCGTCACAGCCATATACATTCATGCCATCAAACTGGCACCAAGGGAACATGAGATATGCCTTAATTGCTCTGAACTGACCGACAAATCAAATGATCCTGTTGCTCTGGGAGAATTCATTAAGAAAGATGGGAAGTGCTGTGGAACAACAAGCCAGATTCTGAATCAACTTGTGGACAAGGTAAACAAAGAACATGTTAATGTTGAATGTTGAATCCAAAATTTATGGGTGTCCTTGACTTATAAATGGGTAATGTTTGTAAGTTACAAACATTACCCATTTATTAGTTAATGATTTTCAAAAATTACTAATTAAAAAGGATAGTTTTTCTTTGAAGTTGACATGTATGTCATGCTCAGCTCAAATTTCTGTTATTTTTTATGAAATGCTTTCAACGTGTGGGTAAGATTAATGATTACAATACTATTACTGAAGTACATGTATATAATCAGCTTTCCAAAATGTTCCATATAATTTGCAATAGCTATTATTACTAGAAATCATGTAAGCGGTGTACATATCTGTGAAAATCTGTATTGTTGATTGAGGTACACATAGCAAAATCTATGTTGAAAACTGGGAAAGGGGAATACCTTCTTTTTTCTCAATGTTTCCAAACATAATTTGTCTGTTACAAGACTTTATAAGGAATTGCTAATGAAAATGGAAAATTATGAGACTGTACAGTTTGTTTATTCTTATGTTTTGTATTATCAAATTTATCTTCATTGCAAAGATACTACATGTACTTTGTTTAACACATGACTTGCCTTTGAAGCTTAGACAACATCCTTTCATAGAGCCAGTATTTAAAAGACTTGCAAATCATGGCCTCTATGCTAAGTTCACCCTTGTCTTGCATTTAAACCCACAAACTAGTCTTTCTTATGAAGTTTATTTTGCATTGTTGTTTTCCTTTTTCAGTACACAAAGGAAAAGTATGCAAAGGATCTCTCAAACAGTAAGTGTTCAGGGATGGGTTAATTGTTCACTATTAAAGTTGCTTTACTGATCTATAAAGTACATAAAACAGGTACGCTTCTCAATCCCTCAAAACTTTTTGTTTAGTGATAAGGATTGTTTAAATCACCATTTTAACATTTGTTTCTTAAAGAATTTTTTTTGTGAGATGGTACTTTTAAGGACAAACAATAGTCTTTTACTTAACCATTAATCAATTGACACATTGTTAAACCACCCAATGCCACATTTTTACTATCTAAAAGCATTGTGGCAAAAGGAGAAATTGCTTGTCACAATGCTTTTTCAATCTATTTACATATTACAACAGAAGAATTGAACGTTTTTTCACATGTTTACAAAGCTTTTCTAAATAAATCTGCTTCAAGTAAAAAAAATGTTTTCTGCAGGTGGTAATGTGTTAAAGTTTTTCATATGTCATGTCATCAGAGTGCATCCAAAGCAGGATATCTAAATTGGAAAATAATCTTCTGATAGGGCAGAAAACATTATGGGAAAAGGAAAAATTGCTCTCAATGTTTGCCAGAGCCATTTGCAATGAAGTGGTCAAATGTCGTTATGCATTTGGTAATTGGTTAAATCATTTGAGACTGTCCAGAGTTGAATCAAGCATGTCCAGTCCCAAATTTCTGTTCATAACTGCTTTCCCACTACCAACTATCTACAATTGAAAGCTTTTGTTATCTTCTTACAACGGTTTAAAAGGACTATCTCACAGACTGGGATTTGTATTGCAGATATTTGAAGCCGTGTAAATAGGGTTTTTGTATACAATTATCTAAACTTTGTATTGTGAATAAGAAGTTGAATTTTTAGAAATTATCATCATGTGGTCTTTGGAAACATTTAATTGCTCTTGTCATTTGAAACTAGTAAGGTGCCTTTGTCCTATAGGCTTTCCCATAGACGGGCTGTCGGGCATGAAAGCTTTCGTCACAATTTTTAACAAAAACCTAGATTTCAGCTACATAGAAGTAAAGAAATTGAAAAAGGTCATTTGTTTTGTGATAATGTTTGTTCATATCATGTTGTTTATGGCTCCCAGAGCACAAATCTCTGAGTTAGTCCCTTTAAGTAAGAAGAGAAAGGTTTGTGCCGTGAAGTGCAATAAAGTTTTCTTACTTTTTTCAGATGTGTTTGCGTTGGCTGACAAGGATTGCAAAACTGGTGATACATTTCCGGAGAAAGCAGCTACCAAACTTGCTGGAATATCTTTTGTTGAAATGAAACAAGGTAATGTTATACAGTCTTTTGAGTACCAAACCAAATACCAAACAATAATGACATTTAACCACTTTGTTGCAGACAACTCCGGAAAACATTGTTGGAAAAGGAGAAATTGCTCTTAACAAGCAATTTTTCCTTTTCCCACAATTTTTTGTGCCCTATCAGAAGATCATTTTCCAATTTTATCACATTTTGAAGTGAAGTCTGCAAACTCTTTCAGTTTGGGGTCAAATATTTGGCGTTGGATAAAGGGTTAAAAGCTCCTTGTTTGAGTCTATTTTGGTCTCAAGCTAGATGGTGTTTCGAGATTGCAAATCGGCATTCATTGTCAGGATGTAGTCACTTAAGAGTTGCAGTTAGGGGCTTGAAACTCTAACAATCCCACCTAAGATTATTTGGTCCAAGGTGATTTTTATCTGCACAAGGGTCTTCCCCAGGTCTTTTAGCGCTATTGTACCCCAGTGCCTGAATTTCAAAATAAGCACTACCCCAGCGCTTGAATTGATCCCAATTTGCTAACAATTTGACAACAGGGCTTTTAATTTGTCCAAAAACCACTCAACTTGCTTGTAAAATTGTTTGTTGCATTTGATTTGGTTTTTGGTTTGTCTATTAATTCCAAAAAGAGTCTGTTATATTCACCATTTAAGGATGCACACATCATCATGGGAAAGGGATACCCTCTACTTTCTTGCACCCCTTATCCCCGTCAAACACCACAGTGCTTGAAAAAAAATCCTGGGGAAGTCCCTGTGCACAATTGCAAATTTTTATAAAACTATCTTGCAGATACGTCCCCTCTGAACGTTGTGCACTGGAACAAGACAGATCCCCATTCGTTCATCAAATCTGGCCTTACTTACGTGGCAGGAAGAATCACAATTCTGAACCCGGGATTCTACTATGTCTTCAACCAGCTACAATGGGCGGTGAACAAAACAGACTTAGACCCAATGGCCCATCAGATCAACAGGCAGGTCTACGAGCAAGATAAACACGAGGTGTTGCTCGAGGGCCAAAAGTCGAAATGCAATATGGCGGAGGAGTCTGGGGAGGTGACAAGCTCTATAGGTGCCGTATTTGAGTTAAACATGAACGACAAGATTTTTGTTACCGCTTCCCAGCTAGAACATTTGGTACCTTGTCACCATGGAAACTATTTTGGACTTTATTTGGTTGCATAGAAAATCGTAAGCCAATGATATTGTTTGTTATTTATTGGCAGGGTGAAAGTTAGAGATTTGTCTGTTACATTTATAAATTGTTCATTGATTTTATTTCATGTGCCTTATTAGGCTCAAAGTAACTCAATATTTTTACACATGTATGGTTGTTTTGTCAGCATAATTGATTTGTCTATGGGGTCATGCATGGCTAAGTGGTTCAGGTGGTGAACAGGGATCCTAGGTTCAGGCCCCAACGAAACCTCTGGTTTTGATGGAGTGGCCTTTTGGCAAGTCACTAAGAGCCTAAGCCTAGTACTGGTGGATCCAGGAAAGCTGTCACATAACTGAAAAATTGTTGAAATGACATTAAAACCATACAAAAACAAGTGATTTTTCTACTCCAGCCTGTTTTAGTTTGCAATCATCTCCTTTGTCCCATTACAAGATGTATAATCTGCTTTCTAGGCCAACTCAGATAACAAATCAGTACTTAATCCAATATCACTTTTACTCCTACATACAGTAAAACCTGTCTTAAGCAGCCAACAAAAATGCCATCAGATCTGTTTTTTGAGACCGTTGACAGCTTAATACAGCAGGCAAAACATAAAGAAAGCTCCTGCGGGAGCTTTCTTCATGTTTTGCCTGCTGTATTGAGCTTCAGGAGGATCCAGGAAAGCCGTCACATAGCTAAAATCTTATTGATATGCCGTTAAACACAACAGAAACAAATCCAAGACATTCCTGTGTAAAATCAACTTAGTGGACACCCTTTTCATTACTTAGAAAGTACAAACTGTAACCCTTGTTCTGCAAAAAAAAATCTTTGTACATTTTTCAATGTGTAAGCATGAATAAGTGCAAGAGTTTATGTGTTTCTCTTTATGGTTGTTAACCCTTAACCAAACGCCAAATGTTCCACTGTCCTGAAAGAGTTTTCACAATATGTTTTAAACAATGATGAAATTAAAATACAATCTTCTGATAGGACAGAAAACATTGTGGGAAAAGGAGAAATTGCTCGCCATATGTCGTTATTGTTTGGTGAAGGGTTAACATTCTATGTAGCAAACAAGATACATTCACACAGTCACAAGATTTGCAATACTACCGGTATACCAATCAATTAGTCTATTTGTAGGAACACATTGATGTGTTTGTAGATGTAATGAAAGTCTTTCCACATAATTATCTGGTGGTCATATAAAATACAAATTTATAACTTATCTACCTAAGATGGCAACCACCTACTTGAAGCAATAACGGAGATGACTTAATCTAAGTTGGTAGAATTTGTGGCCAAACCTTTTTGCCTAATTATTCATTTGCTTGTTTGAATGTACATGTTTCTTTTGTAACTTATTATAACAATAAAATATTTTGAAGTTAAGAAAGTTAAACTTCCTTGAACCGACTTTATGCATTTGCAAACAGGTAAGATCCAGGCCAGCTGCCAAATTACTAAAAGCTTTGTTTAATGCTTTCTTCAGAGACTGTGGGAGTTGTTCCTCTTGTCATCTAAACTGTTTGCTTCTCTGAGTATTTTTCTTCATCAGAATGAAGCAGAAGTTAAGGTTTTGGAAAGCAGAAGATGCAAACATCTACTTTTAGAAAATTACTCGGCATTCTCAGGGTAAAGTATTTGCTTACTACCTGTGATATTGTTCCTTTTGGCTGGTAACCCATTCCTGAGCCTTAGAACAGGATTAGTGAAATCCGATTTTGATGTACTTGTTTGGGAGAACCGAATCATGTTTTGCCCTTGTCCGTTTTTAATGATTATATTGTTAATAAGGATATATATGCGTCCATAAAGGATTTAAGACAAGCTGGGCAAAACGAACAAATGACTTTGCCGTTCCTGTTTGCAAGTTCTGCATGATCAAAAACGAAAGCTTATGTTACTTCAATTGTGTTGGATAGATATTATTGTAACAAAAGTATTAACCCTTATAGTTGTGGAACCGATTCCATGCTTATGCAAACAGGATAGATCACAGGCCAGTCCCCAAATAAATTGGGGGCTGGCCTGTGATCTAATCTGTTTGCTGCTCTGAGTATCTTTCCTCAACACAACTAAGCAGATATCTAAGGTTTTGGAAAGCAGGCACACAAAAATCTATTTTTTGAAAATTAACCAGCATTCTAAGGGTTAAGTGTTCCTTAGGAGAACATTTGTTTTTTTTATCATAGTGGTTTCAAAAGGGTCGAGCAACAAATGTAACACGTTGAGGCTGTATTGAGTAAAGGGTTAAATCCATTGATTGCATGTGGAGCTTCCCTTAACCCTTTATCAAACGCCACATTTTCGACTGTCCCAAATTGAAAGAGTTTGCAGACAGCATTTTAAAATGTGATGAAATTGAAAAATAATCTTCTGATAGGGCAGAAAACATTGTGGGAGAAGGAGAAATTGCTCGTTAAGAAACTTTTTCCAAGTTTTCTAAAGTTGTCTTAAGCAAACTGGTCAAATGTCGTTATTGTGTTGTAATGGAAAAGCGTGTTGGACAATGAGTCAAGGTGGCTCTTCGTGACCAAATTGTCAATTAAGGTAGCACTTGAAAGTAACAAGCAAAATTGTCCGATCTCCATCGTCAAGTAGTGTGCTTAACAAATTTAGGCCAATTGATATACAGGGGGTCTGTCTGTCTGTCTGTCTGTCTGTCTGTCTGTCTGTCTGTCTGTCTGTCTGTCTGTCTGTCTGTCTGTCTGTCTGTCTGTCTGTCTGTCTGGCTGTCTGTCTGTCTGTCTGGCTGTCTGTCTGTCTGTCTGTCTGTCTGTCTGTCTGTCTGTCTGTCTGTCTGTCTGTCTGTCTGTCTGTCTGTCTGTCTGTCTGTCTGTCTGTCTGTCTGTCTGTCTGTCTGTCTGTCTGTCTATCTGTCTATCTGTCTGTCTGTCTGTCTGTCTGTCTGTCTGTCTGTCTGTCTGTCTGTCTGTCTGTCTGTCTGTCTCACTGTCTGTCTGTCTGTCTGTCTGTCTGTCTGTCTGTCTGTCTGTCTGTCTGTCTGTCTGTCTGTCTGTCTGTCTGTCTGTCTGTCTGTCTGTCTGTCTTGTCTGTCCTATCTGTCTGTCTGTCTGTCTGTCTGTCTGTCTGTCTGTCTGTCTGTCTGTCTGTCTGTCTGTCTGTCTGTCTGTCTGTCTGTCTGTCTGTCTGTCTGTCTGTCTGTCTGTCTGTCTGTCTGTCTGTCTGTCTGTCTGTCTGTCTGTCTGTCTGTCTGTCTGTCTGTCTGTCTGTCTGTCTGTCTGTCTGTCTGTCTGTCTGTCTGTCTGTCTAAGCTCCCTAAGTGTTTTTTTACAAGTAGTAAAGTAAAAGGTTCAATGATTTTTCCCTATTGCTTATGGAATTATATAAGTACATCTTCATTCGCTAATGTACATTTGACCTAAGTGTGAATATAAGTATTACAGAACATCTTTAATATAATCTTATTATGATATCTGGATTCATCATGCATGTTCTATCCTACTTTGAACAACGCAGTAACTTCCCTTGGATTTCTTTTACAAACACATTTAACCCTCGCGAAATGAGTTGTGCGAACTAAAATTGCACTATATCCTAATTCATATGAGTTATAATAAATGCTTGCGTGTCGCTATTGATATAAAACGTTCTATTGGTCTTGTTCCTATGCTTTTTTGCAACGCAATAAATGTTTCTATTTATAACTGAATTCTATGAAATACAGGTGACTCAACTCAACTGTCAAGTTTCCCTTTCATTCCCAATGATCCAAACTACCTCGGTCGATTAGAAATATGAACATGTATCTTACTTATAGGTAAAACGTACTTTTTATTTGAAGTACCTCATGCGTTATTTTGCTAAAACAAATAGAATGTCAGCGCTCTTCTACATGTATTATCAATTACCCTTGTTTTGATTGTGTAATAGGTCACCATTACATTGAAAACATTTGCCGACAGATATTTCCAAACACGAGAAATGTTATTGTTTGCCTGTCGCTTTGGTTATAGCATGTTGTGAAAAGGGGAACCATAATTCTCGTGAGCAATATTTCATTTTTGTCACAATTTATGTCTTAGTTATGCAGATGTTCGTAGGTAGATAGGAACTTTACGATATCGTTGGTTAAGTGTTATCTAACTCTTCCCCCAACACTTTTTACACGTGTCACCTACGTTTTCTGTCTACTAATATTCAAATAAGTCCGAATGATCCGGACGCACATGTACATATTTCATGGTTATACAAATCATATTCCAATAGAAAACATGTACATGTACATATTTGCAGGGTTACAATCTCGAGCACTGCCAAAAGTTAGAGTTCGGGACGTGTCCAAATTCACAGCAATATTATGTACATAATCATACAGAGTCTTATATTCTGAAGTTTCTTTGCGATATTGCTGTAAGTAATCTATCATTTCTTCACAGTGTTTTACAGAGCCCACGACACATTTATAAGAAGGTATTACTAACTAATGCGGTAAATAGTATTTTCAGAGAACTGTTCACCTTTTACATTCGGCTGTTTAGTATTATCTGTTTTTCAATCAGGAAGTATGTCATGTATATTGTAGTTCGCTTTAAGGTTTGTAATGTGTATTTCAAGTTGTTTCATGTCAACTGATTACGAAATGTGTGTAACGCTAGATCATATTGGCTGCGTTTATGAAAAAGGGGTAACGAGCCAAGCTATGACACATCCCAATGAAACATATAACATCCGATCGGTGAAGAATATTGTCAGCCAATAATGGGTTGCACAGTCTACAAACGGTATTCACTATTATAAACTTTGAGGAGACCCCTCTCGAGTCTCGGGCTCACATATTCTATGTGCAGAAGGTTCCGGTAGAAAGAGTAGACAGAGTTCAGAGCGACACTTTCTTGCTGATCGCATGCCGTACATGTTTTATAAGCATTTGTACTGGCACGTTTTGAACACTCTAATCATAAACCTATAATTGGAAATAGTAAGTATCAATATCATAATTATCATTGACAATCGTATGTATAATGATATAACCAAACCTATAGTTAAATTCTAAAGGGTGTATTGTTTGTATCGTTTGTTTGTGAAAATATTAACTTCGTCATATCTGTATAAACAATTGCTATGAAGCCTTTGAATATTTACAAAACTTTCACCCCTGCAAACAAAACAACTTTAAAAGAAATGTATCTGTCTGTATCAACATAACTGGAAATAAACAAGACTTGTGAATGTATTCGATAATGAGCGATTCAATGCTTTCTCTTATTTCGTTTACAGTTTTTCATGCGCATATTCTTAAGACGTTTTAGGTACATTTTAAAAAAAAAATCTGAATTTTGTTCTAGTTCCCAAGTATATGTAAACACAAGTCTTAAAGTAGTACCTGGGTAAT
This sequence comes from Cerastoderma edule, assembly GCA_947846245.1. Taxonomy (NCBI): domain Eukaryota; kingdom Metazoa; phylum Mollusca; class Bivalvia; order Cardiida; family Cardiidae; genus Cerastoderma; species Cerastoderma edule. The sequence goes on along the minus strand of OX401419.1, from coordinate 5,968,255 downwards.
ACAGAAAGGCCAGAATAATACAAATAAAGATAAAACAGAAGAAATGTCACCAAGTTTCATTTTCAAAAAAAACTTTCCTTGTTTGGAATTTTTTATTTGCCAACTTCATTCACGTTCTTTTAGTTTCAACGTGAAAAATAGAAAATAAAGGGGGATTATCAATATGAAATAAATCGTTAATATTCATTTTGTAAGTTTAAAATCGGACATCTTTTTTTAAATTGCCTCGGTGAATGCCTTTCAAATGATAGATGTTTTATAAATTACATTTCAGCCTATTCTTTAACCAAAGCAATTGCCAGTTTTTCATTACCCAGGTCTTACCTTAACTGAAGAATAATTAATCGTATGTGCATTGGTCTGTACTAAGTCTTAAGAAATTTGAATTGAAGATATTTGAAACAAAATCAACCAAAGATAAAACAAAATTATGATATCTCCAAACTATGACACCGTTTAAACAACCAGTTACATTCTCTAACAGTATTCTCAATAAGAGCAGGCCGCAGGCCAAAATGACAGCTTCAAATCAGGTATTGCCTGTTCAAATTGGCAGAGCTTTTCAGAGCCCAAATGGACCAGCCCCCTTCCCCCTCCAAGCGGCCTGTTCAGATTTTGTTTTGGCCTGTTCAACCAATTCTTATTGAGAACACTTGGATTTCAAATTGAAGGGAACAAGCTTCACACCTGTCTCTGTCACAGTATTAAAATTCTTATCTATATGGCCCATTTTTGCAGTCACCGACGGATATGAGTGTACCGAAATAGAACGGGTAGTTGTGTAGTCGCATTTCATCATCTCACATCCTTCGTCTGTCCTTTGTTGACAAAATTTCAGTCGAGTATGTGGAGATAAAGGTTTTTAGTATTGTCCTCGTTATTCAACGCGTTAACCCTCGTAGTGCTGGAACCGACTTCATGTCTATGCAAACAGGTTAGATCAAAGCCAGCCGCCAAGTAAATTTGCGGCTGACCTATGATCTAACCTGTCTGTTACTCTGATTATCATTCCTCTTCGAAATCAAGCAGTTATTGGAGGTTTTGAAAAGCAGACAACACAATCTTTTTATAAAATTATTTAGCAATGTAAGGGTTAAGGAAGAAAGATAATGTGTGTCATATGACCTAAATTAGTACATGTGTGTACACGGACACTTGTTTTGTCAACCAGTTATTATTTTGAACACTGGCCAATATTAGCTTTTCAATACAAAACATATCTAACATTTAACGTATTATATACTATAATTTCCTCTCATCCAGACATCTAGTACATGTACGTGTGACATTCCTGTCCCCTCCTAGTTTGAATAATAATAAGTTCGTTCGCCTTTTCTTTCAAAAGACGTTTCTTATGTATCACAGAACCCACCCAGCATACGGTATAAGGACGCACATTTATCATTAATTAATGGTAATCATATACATGTATTCGTCATCACCATTGTCGCACTGTTTATTCATTTCTTATCGTCATTGAAGGAGGAGAGTGGTCCAGGGGTAAAGCGTTTTCCGCTGGACAAGGCGGTCGTGGGTTTGAATCCCGTGAGAGGCGGGATCTGCTTTGCGACCTTTCATTAATCCACATTCGGCGCGAGGACTGCTTATGTGTCAAGGAAGCAGAATCGAGAGTGATAAATCGAAGTTACAAGAATTTATTTCACAATCAATATCAAATAGATAAGTTTGAAATAAACATTAAATTGGAATTTTGATATACTGAGCTGGTGTATCCATGTTGATAGCATGAGTGTGTCAATCTTGAAGTTACATGTAGTACGTCCCAAGTTTAACACCTACGTGTAGCTGTCAATAATCTTTCTAACGTATAAACGGGAATCCTTGAACCATGATGTTTCTTCTCTAACCTCCGAAAGATTATGTAAGCCCATTACCGAACAATTACGACATTTCGGTAGTTTGTTGCAGACAACTCTGGAAAACATGGTGGAAAAAGGATAACTTGCTCCTAACGAGCAATTTCTTTTTTCACCACAATGTTTTCTACCCTAACAGACTAAGGAAAGTTAAGGTATTTTGGTCCATATGACGTCTCACAGTGAGGTATCAAAATGTTTGAGAAAGGTATAAGGAGCATTGAGAAACATGGATACTGATTATGCGCAGGGACATTATTTAGATACTGTTAAGAATCCATACGATGATATTCTATCAGCATCCTTATCACTTATATACAGTGCCTATAAAAGTCGTATTTGATGAGAGTCCATGCATGTCCAAAATAGGTTAAAGGCACATTAAAGGAGATTATGCTTTATCAAACTAATTTATTTGGCAAACATTTGATCAGATTAAGTCAGTTATCACAGAAAAAAACAATCGGCAAAACTTGAATATGAAAGTCTACCAGAAATAACCTAGATTAGCAAGTTTAATAAGTCAGATTGCCTCATTCTTCACCTCTGACATTGACAGTTGATACACAAACATTTGAATCGACCAATCAGAATTCTTTATTTTGAATATGTAAACAAACTGGTTGTTGTTAAACATGATTGAATTGGAGACAATTATATTTCAAGCACAAAATAACTTATCTTAAAGGAATCTTTTTAATAGGGTCTAAATGCATTTGTACATTAATTCTCATGACTTTTATGAACATAGTTAAAGAACTCCATATATAATTCCCGTAATTTATTTGTACTTATCTCTTTTGATGTGCCTTTAAAACAAAAGAGGTCATGCTTGATCAGCATGAAAAGGATATATCCATGTATGTATTGTTTTAGATATATATGTATATATATATATATATATATATATTTAACACAAACTTAAGTTTATCTAACACTCAAAATGGGGATTCGACATAAACCCTTATAATGCTGAAACCGACTTATACAAACAGGTTAGATCGAGGCCAGTTGCCAAGTTATTGGCGGCTGGCCTGTGATCTAACCTATTTGCTACTCTGGGTATCTTTCCTCAACAAAATTAGGTAGATATTTAATGGTTTGGTACGCAGACGACACACAAATCTATCTTTAGAACAATAAAGTTCTTTTCACTTGGAGGGGATGATACAAGATCCCTCATGTACAAGAGATATCTCGTTTTACCATTTATGGGCTGATCTAATATTTTATCTTATATGCGTCATGTGTATAAAAATACCCCTATAAGCTTAACGGAAAAGTAACGTTGAACAAATCATTAAATTGAGAGTATGTTCTCCGATTTTGTTGTTAGCTGTAGTATTTTCTTATATTTTCCTTTCTTGTAGATTGACACCTGTCCTTATGAACAACATAATCAAATCATTGTAAATATTTCAAGCCATTCTCTCGAAATTTTATTCTGAGGTCTTCATTTAAAGCAACAGTGTACGACAGAATAGGGTGAAGGAATCCCCAACATTACAATGTCCCCTAACATTTTTGGTATGAACTGTTATCAGCGGTGCAGATAAATAGTGCATTACCTAAACAATCTTTCAGATTACTTCTATATATATTGTTTATTCATTAGAACCCAAACATAAGAAATTGTTCCAATTGTCTTGCAAATACCGCGCGTAAAAGACTCTGCCAGTTCTATAGTCTACTGAAATGGGAGAGGTAAAGTGAGGTTTTATATATAGATAGATGTACTTAATTGATACAAAAAGTCACATACCCATCAGTAAACAGGTAATTAGCATCCGAGAGATGATCTATTCTCGTGCTAAACCTTAATATAGGATATAATTGCAATATATTGAATTGTCATTTAAAATATTCATTACAAATATAAAGAACACGAGCAATATATTGCCTGTAGTCTTTTATAAAATGAAAAGTACAATCTTGTTTGACACGGTCCTGGCAGAGACATAGATAGTCTTTGTTATCTTGTCTCTGGTCCTGGTTAATACAAGGTCAGTACACCAAACAATTGGTAACACTGTACATGTAATCATATGGTATAAAAGGTTTAGTTAAAAGGATTAAGGTTCAACGCGATATATGGCCGAGTTAAAAAAAAAAGTAAAATGGTGACATAAACATTATCCAATCGGAACTACTCGGGTATTTCCGTGAGCTGTGAAATACACCTCGGATATAAGTGTAGGGTTACAATTTTTCGGGTAAATCGGCATCCCCCGATTAACACCTTTTCTAAGCGTGCAAGTTAAGTAGTTCAATGTGTATGGAAGGGTTGGACATCCTTTTAAGTAATCTTTTTATCAGTAACTCATACCAAATGGCAAAATTGTGACATGTTAAGTTGTTTCCTCAATCAAATTTAAAGACTTTTTAGATTTCACATTTAAGGTCTATTTTTAAACACGAAAGTGAAGTGACGTCATTCCGCTGGGAACCAATATGGCGTCATCCCTATTATTTCAGAGGTGTTTTCATTTGATAAACCCGATGTGTTCAGATTGAAACATTATCATTGCATGAGAGCGATTGTCCTTTACCACCCTATACCGTTAAGGCGCTATAACCAAATTTAAGTGTTATAAATGGTGTATAAACAAAAAGAATGAATTATTCATATCCAGGAATTTTTTATTGGTCCAGAATGGGTCGTCCTATAACTACTAATCTATAACATAATGTAATTATTTATTCACGATTTTCAGCTGTTTAACACTGCTGTTGCTTTAACCCTTTACCAAACACCAAATTTAATACTGGCCCAAAGTGAAAGAGTTTGCAGATCACATTTCAAAATGTGATGAAATTAATAGATAATCTTCTGATAGAGCAGAAAACATTGTGGGAAAAGGAGAACTAGCTCGTTAAGAGCAACTTCTCCTTTTCCCACAATGTTTTCCAGAGTCGTCCGCAACAAACTGGTCCGATGTCGTTATTGTTTGGTAATGGATTAAACGTTTGAACCAATCACAGGCTCGTGTATGAGGGAATGGATTAGACGCAAAACTGTTTATTGAATAGTTAATTTCAGGTGGAATAGACATTAATGGAGGAATAGACATAACTTTATTTTCTCTGAAGCGCTATGTGATTGCCTAACAAGAAGTAATATTTTTCAAATATACAATAGTCACGTGAGTTTACAGGTATGAGTAGGGTAACCACCGTATCTGCTGTATTTAACGCTCGATATCTTGACATAACACAAAACAAACCAACCCATATACCCGATGTAGTTAGTGGTGGAGAGGTCGGTAAACTTCCTCGGTTAACTAAGCTTCATATGCTCTATAACTTAATATGCCCGTAAACCACAACAAAGGTTTGACCAAGGGGCGTCTGCTGGCCGCTGTATTGGGCATCACGCTTGTGTTGCTAATGGTTACCACATCGGTTATCATGACGATGCCCCGGGTACCAAGAAAAGTTACCGAAGATCAGCTCTGTGTCACGACCGATAATAATGACGAATTGACGTGTGGACACGAGAGGGATGTTTTGAAAGACTTTTTGAGCAAGGTAAGTTTAGTTTAAACTAACCTATTTTAAGGTAAGTTTAGTTAAAACTAACCTAGTCTAAGGTAAGTTTAGTTTAAACTAACTTATCCTAAGGTAAATTTGGTTTTTACGAACATATTTTAAGGCAGTTTAGTTTAAACTAACTTATTCCCAGGTAAGTTTAGTTTTAACGTATGTATTATAAGGTAAGTTTAGTTTAACCTAACCTTTTTACATCGATTGTAAAGTTCTTACAACTTGGATTAATCATTCTTAATTCTGCTGCCTGGATACATAACAAGTAATCGCGCCGAAAATGGATTAATGAAAGGTTGCAAGGCGGAACCCGCGGGATTTGAGCCCACCACCCTCGCGTCCGAAGTCCGTGTATTTCTGCTCTGCTGTTGTGATATGTGAATGTGGTGAAACATTATTGTGGCAAAACGAGAAATTGCTTGTGACAAGCAATTTCTCCTTTTGCTACGATGCTTTTGAACGTTGTTTGCTGCAAGACGCACAAATGTTACGTTATGTGGTAATGATTTTCAAGTGATGGTTCTGGTTTCTAATTCGGAAAAGAGAAAAGGGAAATACTTTGTAATGAGCTTGTTTCTTTTCTATTACGATTAGTCTTTAGGACTTCGTGCTAAACCTCTATATACGTTAGCTAGTCGGTTATTGTATGAAGGTTCATCTATTAACACTTATAATGCTGAAATCAACTTCATGCTTATACAAACATGTTGGATGCAGGCCAGCCGCCAGGTCAATTGGCGACTGGCCTGTGATTTAACCTGTTTGCTACTGCACTCTGAGTATCTCTCCCCATCAATATTAAGCAGACATCTAAGGTTTTGAATAGCAGACGACGCAAAAATATATTTTTAGAAAATCACCCTGTATTCTTATGCATAAAGGGCGTTATGGATTTTAATCTATCTTGAATACAGACACGCTGTTTACTAAAAGGTAGACTGACCTACTAAACCTGTTTTATATTTATTCGGCTTTCGACGATCTAAAATTGTAAATGTGTTCACCAGATTTACTCAAACACAGAACATGGATATGTTAAATTGAGGCGATTTCAAGACGAAATTGCGTAGTTCGCAACAGACAACTTTTTAAATACAACAAAATCTTTTATTGTTTTACCTCTTAATTATTACTACTGATTCAGGAATGTCTTGTCACATATTGGACTCAATAATACTAGAACGTAACCTTTGTCCTTAACGAAGCCAATGGTAAAGTTTGCTCGCTACTATTGATAAGTTGAGCCTTATAATCCCAGAGTGTTGTATGAATGATATGTATATAAGGGACCCGGGTACCGTTTTACTAAACAACTTAAGGAAATTTTTTGCGTAAATCATAACTGATAGACATGGATTGTATCTTCAATGAAAGAACGATATTGCAATGTGACACATCATTGGAAGCGTCTCGTAGAGACGATTCCAATGATGTGTTACATTGCAATATTGCTTTGCCCAATAGTGGAATAAGAGGAATTGTTGTTTTAGACTTACGCAAATCTTAAGCGTCAAATGTTTAGTAAAACAGTACCCCGGAGCTCGAGTCGATATTCTTTCAACAAGTAATGAAATCAATGAGACACGGTATTTTGCGTCTCTCATCACCGATCATGCATGTCCATATTGGAAAGCACTCAGCAGCTTGGAATAAAATCAATACTTGCAAGGAAAAATCAGGTTCTCGAATAGGTGCGCTGAATGTTGCAATAGTACTGATATACTGTTGAAAACGACATAATCCTCACGGACAGCAAGAAATCAAGAAAAAAATATAAATCCATCTTTTTTGACTAATAAAGTAGAGGAAAACATGGATGTATCCATTCAAACTGCTTGATATTTATAAGAGTCGACTGTCTGCATGTAGTCCATAAAGCTAATGCGACAGAGTCAGTCTAAGATCAGACTGCTTGGATCTTTCCTCGCAGTCTGATCTGTATCTAAAACCGTCGATAATTTGCACTACAATAATCACAATAGTGGTCTATATGTGTGCATTATCTTGTTTCGATAGGTTACTTGATATATGAGATTAGCTAGATGAAATTACATATTGTTTAAACTTTCGTTCACTTGTAGGCTATAGAGAAGAGCTATAAGAAAATCGACAAAGAAACGCGAGATTTCTTTGCAAGTAAGTAGAATTAACTGTATGTTTCCTTGAATGAATAGTTGTGAATGGCCAATCTTAATTCAACAGAAAACGATAGAAAACAGCGAAATAAATCAATTTAAAAAAATAATCGCCAACAACAATATTGGAACATAAGACTGGATCATCTGTTTCAACACATCTCTGTGTTACAGTTTTCTTTAGCGGCTACAGCATTGTGAGATTTCATGGAATAAGTGGTTACCGATTGACGACGCTATGAGAATTCTCGTCCTATCTGCCTTAGATAGCTATTGAGTACAAATCAATGGCATATAAATGTACATCTCCTCATAAATCACCAACCCATGATAACCCAGAAGTTTTGTTGATATATTGCTTTATAGCGCTGGAACCGACTTCATGTTTATGCAAACCGGTTAGATCCAGGATAGCCGTAAAGTAAATTGGTGGCTAGCCAGTGATCTAACCTGCTTGCTTCTCTGAGTACAATGTTTCTTTCTCCATCAGATTTAAGGAGATATCTAAGGTTTTGGAAAGTAAACGGCACAAAAATCTACTTTTAGAAGATAACACAGCATTATAAGGGTTAAACATATTTTGGTATATCATTTTTGACTTCGTGTAACATATTTTTAATTGTACACCTATAACAATTGGTGGTGGTGTTAAGGTTTCTACTAATGTATCGGGTGTTGTTTTTTCTTCTTTCTGTTAAGTTATCATCTATTCCAAAAAGCGAAAACTGCTTTGTTAGTGTGGGGGTTTTGAACTTTAGAATTCACGTTAGATAAACGAGCTGTTAGTACCTCCGTTAACATAGCCTGCTACCTTGACGTTTGTCTATTTGTTATTGTTTCGATTTGTTTTTTTACCTTATTACACATACCATTAATTCCTCCTTAGATTAGTGATACAATCCTGTTACAATTAACTTTGATGCATTTGATTCGTGTTTTCATATTGCAATAATCTATTATACGTTTGATCGTGTTGACATATTACAATTGCCTTGGGTGAAATTTGATTTATGTTGTCATAGTACAATTACCTATATATGCATTTGATTCGTTTCGTCATATTACAATTAGTTTTGTTGTATTTGCAAAATTAATTCAGACGTAATCTTAATATAGTCACCTTTAATTTGTGTTATATTGTCTTAATACAATTAATTTAGATCTTGCTACAATAACCTAAGATATAATTAATTCGTGTTATGTTTGCTTAAGACAATTACTTTTGATACAATATTCTTTTGTGTTGTATTGTCTTAATAATATTACCTTAGATGCGTGTAATTGGTTTAGCCTTGTTGGCCTATTGGAATTACTGTTGGTGTACATGATGTGTTATGTTTGTCAGAGCCGAGGATAAGTTTGAAGAAATACGTCACCAATCGCTACTGGGACATGAAACCCGCTGCCAAGTACACAGGGAAGCTTGACATGGATATCAGAGAGGGTAACGCTCGGTTATATTTTGTTTCTTAAACGTTGATGTCTTTTAGAACATCATCAAAGGTGTATTAAATGTCAGGTATTTTTAAGACTCTGCCGAGTGAATAATAGCGTTTCTACCATTAGCTTTATACAGAAACATCAGGTTGGTCGATTAGACTCTTGAAAACTGTTTTAAAATGGACCCCCAATTTTCTCGGGTTTTCTACGGGCAAAGTGTACCGTCCGAAAATCCGTGCACAATCTGTCAAATCTAGCCGACGTACCGACAATTCTGTTCATACATCCCAAACAAATAGTCCTGCAATAGACAATCAAAACAAACTTTAAGAGCATTGCAAGACTATATCTATACAGGAAACACATCAGTGTTCAACAAGCCCATCTCTTACTATAGCAAATCTATGGAACAGAACTCGAAACTCAAAGTTTCTAAATGGGACTACTTTGAAAGTACCCTGCAACAGGTACGAGAAACAATACAACGTTACCAGACGTGTATCAAATGCCAATACAACAGTACGAGAGGTGTATCAAATGCCTAAAGATCGACGAAGGGTTCCACCATGTACCCTCTCAAAGCGTAATATAGATACGGTCATCAGAGAATGATGCAAAGTACCCATAATTCAATCTACGTGTCTTGTGCAATTATGTATATATTATGCTTTTCTATAATAAAATGCCCTCATGTTCTCCCAACAGCAACAGTAGCACACTCAAAAACCATACTGACTAATGAAAAATGGGACTTCGTACATTTTCTGTCGATGACAAACATAGGCATTTCTTTCTCCTTTCTTATGAAAGTTTTCTTAGTTATTTATCTCTCTGTACACAAGAAACAAACTCCCGGACGAGTAGACCATAGACGCATGTATACAATGTCTTCGTTCTATTAGAATGAAGAACATACGATGTAAAATGTTCTACAATGGTCACGTTACCGATTGAATCTAGATGCTTAAAGGCCCATTAAAGGGGAATAATGCTATATCAAACTATATTATTTGGTAAACTTTTGGACAGATTCAAATAATTATCACCAGGGAAAAAACACATTAGCACAACTTAAATGTGAAAGTAAACCAGAAATAACCACATTAGCAAGTTTTATGATTCAAATTTCCTGATTCTTCACCTCTGACCTTGACAGTTGATATAAACATTTTTGAACCGACTAATCAGACTTCGTTATTTTGAAAATGTAAACAAACAGGTTGTTGAAAACGATGATTGAATTGGAGACAACTATATTTCAAGCACAAAATAACTAATTTGATATGAATATATCAAATAGGGTCTCAATGCATCCATAACCTAATTCTCATGACTTTTATGAACATAATAAAAGAACTCCGTATACTTTTTCAGTAATTCATTTGTATTTATCTCCTTGATGTGCCTTTAAGAAGTAGAATGTGTGTGTAAACTACGACTTAATTCTAGGCGTCAATGAAACCAATGGTCAAGTTACCAATTCCATCTAGATGTGTAAAACGTAGATTTAGTGTGTAAGCTACGGTTTTTATTCTAGGCGTCAATAAAACAAATGGTCAAGTTACCAATTCCAAATAGATGCTTAAAACGTAGATTTAGTGTGTAAGCTACGGTTTTTATTCTAGGCGTCTATGAAACCAATGGACAAGTTACCAATTTCATCTAGATGCTTAAAACGTAGATTTAGTGTCTAAACTACGGTTTTTATTCTAAGCGTCTATGAAACCAATGGTCAAGTTACCAATTTCATCTAGATGCGTAAAACGTATATTTAGTGTGTAAGCTATGGTTTTTATTCTAGGCGTCTATGAAACCAATGGTCAAGTTACCAATTCCAACTAGATGCGTAAAACGTAGATTTAGTGTGTAAGCTACGGTTTTTATTCTAGGCGTCTATGAAACCAATGGTCAAGTTACCAATTTCATCTAGATGCGTAAAGCTTAGATTTAGTGTGTAAGCTACGGTTTTTATTCTAGGCGTCTATGAAACCAATGGTCAAGTTACCAATTCCCTCTAGATGCGTAAAACGTAGATTTAGTGTGTAAGCTATGGTTTTTATTCTAGGCGTCTATGAAACCAATGGTCAAGTTACCAATTCCCTCTAGATGCGTAAAACGTAGATTTAGTGTGTAAACTACGGTTTTTATTATAGGCGTCAATAAAACCAATGGTCAAGTTACCAATTTCATCTAGATGCGTAAAACGTAGATTTAGTGAGTAAGCTACGGTTCTTATTCTAGGCGTCTATGAAACCAATGGTCAAGTTACCAATTTCATCTAGATGCTTAAAACGTAGATTTAGTGTCTAAACTACGGTTTTTATTCTAAGCGTCTATGAAACCAATGGTCAAGTTACCAATTTCATCTAGATGCGTAAAACGTATATTTAGTGTGTAAGCTATGGCTTTTATTCTAGGCGTCTATGAAACCAATGGTCAAGTTACCAATTCCAACTAGATGCGTAAAACGTAGATTTAGTGTGTAAGCTACGGTTTTTATTCTAGGCGTCTATGAAACCAATGGTCAAGTTACCAATTTCATCTAGATGCGTAAAGCTTAGATTTAGTGTGTAAGCTACGGTTTTTATTCTAGGCGTCTATGAAACCAATGGTCAAGTTACCAATTCCCTCTAGATGCGTAAAACGTAGATTTAGTGTGTAAGCTATGGTTTTTATTCTAGGCGTCTATGAAACCAATGGTCAAGTTACCAATTCCCTCTAGATGCGTAAAACGTAGATTTAGTGTGTAAACTACGGTTTTTATTATAGGCGTCAATAAAACCAATGGTCAAGTTACCAATTTCATCTAGATGCGTAAAACGTAGATTTAGTGAGTAAGCTACGGTTTTTATTCTAGGCGTCTATGAAACCAATGGACAAGTTACCAATTTCATCTAGATGCGTAAAACGTAGATTTAGTGTGTAAGGTATGGTTTTTTATTCTAGGCGTCTATGAAACCAATGGACAAGTTACCAATTCCATCTAGATGCTTAAAACGTAGATTTAGTGTGTAAGGTATGTTTTTTTATTCTAGGCGTCTATGAAACCAATGGACAAGTTACCAATTTCATCTAGATGCGTAAAACGTAGATTTAGTGTCTAAACTACGGTTTTTATTCTAGGCGTCTATGAAACCAATGGTCAAGTTACCAATTTCATCTAGATGCTTAAAACGTAGATTTAGTGTGGTCAAGCTATAGGTTTTTATTCTAGGCGTCTATGAAACCAATGGTCAAGTTACCAATTTCATCTAGATGCTTAAAACGTAGATTTAGTGTCTAAGCTACGGTTTTTATTCTAGGCGTCTATGAAACCAATGGACAAGTTACCAATTTCATCTAGATGCTTAAAACGTAGAGTTAGTGTCTAAACAACGGTTTTTATTCTAGGCGTCTATGAAACCAATGGACAAGTTACCAATTTCATCTAGATGCTTTAAACGTAGAGTTAGTGTCTAAACTACGGTTTTTATTCTAAGCGTCTATGAAACCAATGGGCAAATTACCAATTTCATCTAGATGCGTAAAACGTAGATTTAGTGCGTAAGCTACGGTTTTTATTCTAAGCGTCTATGAAACCAATGGGCAAATTACCAATTTCATCTAGATGCGTAAAACGTAGATTTAGTGTGTAAGCTATGGTTTTTATTCTAGGCGTCTATGAAACCAATGGGCAAATTACCAATTTCATCTAGATGCGTAAAACGTAGATTTAGTGTCTAAACTACGGGTTTTATTCTAGGCGTCTATGAAACCAATGGTCAAGTTACCAATTCCCTCTAGATGCTTAAGACGTAGGATTTGTGTGTAAGCTACGGTTTTTATTCTAGGCGACGGTAAAGCGGACATGGTTCCCGTTCGGAGCTGGCTGTCCGGTCGCAAGCTTAGATATGGAGGAGGATTTCAACGGTACGGCGTCCACATGACCAATGGTCGGATTGCAGTACCTGTCACGGGCACCTATTTCATTTACTCCCATATCAATATGCTTCACTCAACGTACGCTGACAACGAGGGAAAACATATCGAGCACAAGAACGGCACGATTAAGCTTTCCATGTACAAGTACTGTTACCATGGAAACAAGGAGGTGGAGCTTTTGACCTCCTTGACCCCTCCCACGAGCCCTGGGGAGGACCGTTTCTACACCAGTTATATCGACGGCCTTGTGAATCTGAAGGCGGGGGAAGAAATCTCCGTGAAAGTAAGTCATATTGACCTGCTGCGGTACCCCGAAACGAGTTGTATCGGTCTAAATCTTATCTAACCGTACTTAAGTAAGTCTTTGTCAAGAGAAACCGTCGATATACACATTGGTAATTTGTTTTAACATCTTTTTGAAGTGGAAGCATCAATGCAAACATCGGTATAGTTGTTTTAGCACCTCCCATCGGATAAACAATTGATTTGCACCACGAGGGTTTTGAAAGTCGCAAGCGCCTATCGATGAGGTAATTCGACCTTCTAGGTTTGTATCTTTGACTCGGATATAATTTCTATACACAAGAAACGGTCATTTACTCGGTAACTACAAGGCTTCCTGTATATACAAGAACCCGCGATGAACCTTGAACTGCATTGCATTACTAACCAGCTATTCTATTCACGGTATTCAGCAATATATTTACAAGACCAGTTGGTAAAATAAACTGCAAAAAGTCTTTCGAATTCAGCAACCGACCTTGCAAACTATGCAATCTAGCACTCCAGTAAGGAAATTGGCACGTACTCACACCAGTCCCAATCCGATGTCAGGGGCTGTGTTGTTGCTGAATTGTGGGGTACACTAATCATAATACTTGTGTCACAAGTGTATTACTTGTTCGTAAGTTATTTCTACGGTCCTGGAAGAATTTTCACATCAACCCTATATATTCAAGTTTGAAACCAACGTTTGTAATGCTTCTAGATGTGGAGGTACACTACCCATTGCATAATTATGGCCTTTATGTGTCCTTAAGATGCTTTGACACAAGAACTGACGAATTGCATTACGGCGCTTAAAAAAAACTATAATGTATAGCATACTGTTTGCTGCACTGTGATTGTTAATCTTGAAAAGAACTTTAACTGGTCGTTCAGTGTACATCTTGTAATCAAAGCGCTGATAAAGCTGAAGGACTTTGGTGCGTTTAAAGCAAGATGATTGAGGATGCATTTGAAAATTTATTTGGGCAACATCTCGAGGAAAACAGCTGCTTCTTTTACCGCAATTACTATAATTAGCATTTCTGTGAACAGAGAATAGTCTAATTTTCGAACATCCGGACATTTTACCATTTACCATGAGGCAACAGTTATAACAATAATATAGGGCAAAAACAAAGCTAATAAATCCGGACTTCATTCCTAGTTCCCAGAAGGTATTTTCCGCGCAGTGAAGGCGGATGTAAAATGAGTAATTGGGGTCAGACCGCTGTTTGTGTATCGATAAAGTACCGTCCCTCAAAAGTGGTATGCAAATTCAATGGGCTACGCACCCTTAGTCCAAAAAGTTGAATATTTATAACCAGGGTTATATAAAATAGCATTTGTTAGATTATAGCCTATTTCTGAGCGTAGACTACATCATGATGCTCTAAGCTTGGTCGATAAAGCGCTTGAATGAACTTCACACAAGTTTCGATATGTTTTCGAGATACATTGTTAGTAAAATGGTGTTTTTTTAAAATACAGTGTTTAACACTTAGTAAGACAATAACAAACCATTTATTTAACCCTAACACATTTTTTCGTTGGTAAAGGAGTACGACGGAGGGATTGTGTAACGTTCGTTGAACGTTTATGAAAATAAGGAACCTAATGAATTGGTTGAGAGAACCTGCCCGTATATATATAGCAAACACAAACGCTCAGTGTACGACAGTGTTTTTCACTGTTTGGATGTGTTTGTGTCTTCGAAAGGTTCATTTGCTCGGTTCGTTACATTGGCGGCAGCGGTGGGATTAAGACTTCTCCTTCTATCGGACCTTTCTTATGGTTTTAGACGAAAGATAAACATGCCTAATTTCAGTCGATCGTTAACCCTTATAGTGCTGGAACCGATGTCATGCTTATGCAAACAGATTAGATCCAGGCCAGCCGCCATGTAAATTGGCAACAGGCCTGTTCTCTGACCTGTTTGCTATTCTGATCGTTTTGTCCTCTTCAAAATGAAGCGTAACTTTAATGTTGTGGAATACAGACGTCGTCATAGAAGTCTATTTATAGAAAATTACCCAGCATCTTAAGGGTTAAAAAATGATTGAAATGTTAATTCTAGATTCAATTCGGTTCGTCATTTTCTCACGCCCTTAGACGCTTCACCATATCATCTTTGCCATAATAACCCTTTACCAAACATCGAATTTTAGACAGTCACAAATTGAAAGAGTTTGCAGAAGACATTTCAAAATGTGATGAAATTGAAAATTGATAGGGCAGAAAACATTGTGGGAAATGAGAAATTGCTCGTTAAGAGCAATGTCTCATTTGCCCACGATGATTTCCAGGGTCATCTGCAACAAACTGGTCAAATGTCGTTATTATATGGTAATGGGTTAAGAAGTATCCAATGTTTCGAGAATTATATTATTGTATTTCGATTGTTGTGTCATCATTCACAGTAGGCCTATCTGCTTCTATGCAGACATCCCACTGTAAATGGTTGATGCAAACATTACACTGTTTATTTAAAAAAATGCAAACATTTTACTGTTAATGGCCAATGCAAACATTCCACTGTTTATGTTTTCTACAAACATTCCACTTCTTATGTTCTATGCAAACATTCCACTGCTTGGACGTTTCACCACAGCATCGTTACAATATTAAGACATGTGCAATGTTTCAAAAAATACGTTATCATATTTCGATTTGTATGTCATCATTTACAGGATATACTTCTATGCAAACTTTCAACTGTTTATGTAAAGAGCTTGAAATAAGTATCTTGATTCAAGTTCTTTATGAATCACATATGTGACACGCACATTCATTTTACATTAAAACCAATCGCTTGTTTTATTATTGTCATATCAAACATTGTTTCGTGTTGTAATTATTTTTTGATATGTTATTCCTATTATACATGTATCATTAGACGGCCATACTTTACCCATTACCAAACAATGACCACAATTAGCCAGTTTGGTGTAGACGAGTTTGAAAAGATTATGGGAACAAGAGTAATTGCTCGTTACGTGTTTTTTTTGCAGTTCCTTGATCAAGCATGCACAGGTTGTCGTGCCTGGAAAAAATGTCATAAGGCTAGTTAAAAAAAACGAGATCAAAAGAACTTTATAGAAAATGTATATTAACCCATTTCTGATGCTACGTCTTTAAAGTCGTTAAAACACTTTCTTTTTTCTAGTTTAATACGAATTCTTTTGGGATAATGGATGATTGACAAAGATTCAAGATTAGATGCATTCGAACACACTAGATGTTTCATTTCCAATAAGACTGAATGAAATCAAATTTAAATCAAGTTTTAGCTGAAAAATTATCCTTATGCCCATATATGTGTTTACAATTGCAAAATCCGTAACGCTGAATCCTACATAGTTGTAGAAATTGCAAACCGGGAAAATATATTTTTATATATCTTTGTTAAAATGATCTCGATGAATAATTGTGTTGATGAAAAATGTTATGTTTAAATTAAATGTGGAAATGTCTCTTCTGTTAAACATAGTATTGTTTTCCCTTATTAGGCAATATGAAGTAAGGAACTGGTTACATGTAACGCTAACAGTTTCATACACCTGTCAAGTTTCGAATGAGGTATTTCAGTCGAACAATACCATGTTCCAATAAGGATCCAACAACAATCAACTATAACCATACAAGATCGGATGACATGAAACCAAACAAGGTATTGAAATATAGGGGGCCAGGACATGGCTATTCTACATGTAACTCAATCCTACGTTTAACTATTACTATTAATTGTTAGTTATCAATAATGCTGATTCGAAAAGACGATACTAACAGTTTATTCACACCAAACTATCATGAAGAATTGACTTTGAAATAAGAAAATGAATCGTTGAACTTTCTGCTTTTGAATCTTGTCACATGACCGCCTTACTCTCAACAGCATAACAACATTCAATAAGGACAATATCCAAACATCTGCGTCACAGAGCCGATCCTCTAGCTCAGAAATTATGGATATCGTTCCGGCGAACCGGGATCGAACACCCGCAGTGGACGTTTAATCAAAGGTGGATTATTCAAGCTATGTTTCCTTACGGACCTTGTTCGTAAGAAAATGTCTTGTATCTCTCCCTTTAAAGGTCACCTCTATAGACTGTCTGTCGCCCAAATAAGCAACAGACCATATGGCTTTCATTAATACCAGAACTTTTTAAATTCCAAAGGAAATATAACCTAATCAAGTTCTTTTCTTTTTTTGTTTATGTAAAACAATTTACCGCGTGAAACCTTATTTGCGATACGCAAGTAATGTTCACGAGGTGAATATTTACTGTGAGTAAAACAAACTGTTGGCTGAATTATATATTACATGTAGGCCTAGCTTGCCACCAGTGCCATTTTCTGACCATTTACTATAATGCCGTATAACATTTGTGTTGTCCGCCACTAACCAGATGACGCTCATGCAGGTGGACTTATCATGATGTCATACGTACGTCAAAACATGGTGTCACATAAACCCCATTTTCTACTTGTTTGCGTTTGTCTGATGTTGATAATAAATGTCATTTCCTCTTCAAGACATCAACAATCTATTCTCTATTAATATCAAAATGACAAAACATACCATTACAGTGTTATTTGGGTAAATGCTCATACCATTACAGTGTTATTTGGGTAAATGCTCATACCATTACAGTGTTATTTGGGTAAATGCTCATACCATTACAGTGTTATTTGGGTAAATGCTCATACAATTACAGTGTTATTTGGGTAAATGCTCATACCATTACAGTGTTATTTGGGTAAATGCTCCATCGCAGATTAATCACAATGTATGTATGCATTGACCCGTTTCTTCTACACATAGGGGGCGAAAACAGGGAACCAGGCATTTTCTTAATTTGCTCTGTGAATCATATCTCAGTGAGAATTATGAGATTGTTTTTAAATCAAAACTGTATAAATCCTTGGGCAAAAATGTAATATAGCATGTTAATGCATACATATAGTATAACTACTCATCATTGGCATTCATGGTGCCACGTGGGTATACATGTATCACGTTGATAATATCCAGCCTTTTAAGATGTTAGCTATTTTTCCATATGATAGTTTAAAATTTGAAAACTTAGACAAGCGATCAAATTTGCCTTTAAACGTTTTTTGTTTAAGGTCATTGTAAAACAAATACCAAACCACCTTTTAGAACTGAGCCTTTATTACTTTGTCACATCGGTTTCTGGCGTATTTTTAGCCATGCGGTAAAGTATGATAATTTATAAACAGTAGTGAAGGGATTGCATACTTATAAGCTGTCACATATAACAGCCGCACATGTTTTACGTTTATGTAGGTAAGGCGTAAAGGCAGACAACCATGACGTTGGAAAAACATTTATCCTTTTGTATATTCGAGGGAAAAGTATTTCAAAAACGGCAAAATTGATGTTTCCGTATACTCATATGGTACACACTGTCATCCGCAAGCTCTCGAAAAACTGTTGGAAAACACAAGGTGTCAATTATTCCTTACTGATCCATGTGCATATCGAAACATTTTCTAACTTAGAACAAGAATAATCGATGCGAGTGATTATTTCAGGGAACTATTGGCCGAGGACATATATATACAGCCACTAAACAACTTACGGAAAATGTTTGCGTAAGTCATTATTGATAAACATGGATAGTATCTTCAATGAAAGTACAATGTTGCAATGTGGCACTTCATTGGAAGCGTGTCGGAGAGAAGATTCCAATGATGTGTCACTTTGCAATATTGCTTCGCCCGATATTGAAATAAGAGGAATTGTTGTTTTAGACTTACGCAAATCTTAAGCGTAAGTTGTTTAGTAACACGGGCCCCTGGTTTATTGTAAGTATAACACTATGTATCTGATGAAAAATTGAATAAGTATAGGACAACAACATGATGAACCAAAGTCAGACATCAGAATCATTGAAGAACAGCTACGCACCCTTTGATGTACACCGAAGATTCCGAAGTCCTGATGAAAAAAAAAATGAAAAAACGTGAAAATGTACACAAAAGCGAACCAAAATCAAACCGTAGAATCATTGACAAACAAATATACACCCTTCAATGTAAATCGGGGTTTCCAAATGTAACAAACCTAGTTCACCGAACTGAATTACAAATGATACAAGACAATTCAATTTAGGGATTGACGAAAGGTTGTTTAATGCGACAAGGAACGCACTTAAATTCCGTGTTAGAGCATCAAAATTGGATCACACCCCATCTTCATGCGTGAAGTTTCCATACCAGATCGACCTCTTCAAACATAGGAGAAGTCCTGCTGGGAAAAGCAGTTGCTTAAATATTTAACACTTAGAATGCTGGGTAATTTTCTGCAAATATACTTTTTTGTCGTCTACTTTCCAAAACCATAAATATCTGCTTAATTGTTATGACGAAGTGTACTCAGAGTAACAAACATGTTAGATCACAGGCCAGCCGCCAATTTACTTGGCGGATGGCCTGGATCTAACCTGTTTGCATAAGGATGACGTTGGTTCAAGCACTACAAGGGTTAAGTTTCCAAACAGAATAACCTCCTCAAACCTAAGAGAAGTTATTCATGGTATAACGGTTTGCTCATATTTTAGAGCGTGTTATTGTGTATGCTGTAAGGTGCTATAAAATATAAGCTACTCAGCAAAGTTCCTTTAAACCATTCTTGTAAATAACGGAACCGTGGTCTCCGATACTATAATCTTACATTATTCTATGTGAAGGACATTGGACAAGGGGTAGGACGTCGGCTTCTTGACGCGGGAGCCGTGGGTTCGAATCCTGTTGGAAGCGGCACCTGCCTTGCAACCTTTCACTGATCCACATTCGGCGCGAGTACTGTTTTCAGGAAGCAGAATTGAAAGCGATAAAGCTAAGTTGTTAGAGCTTATTTCACAATCGATGTAAAATAAATAGGTTTAAGTTAAGTCACAATGTTCTATATGGCCACGTTTCTATTTTATCCTGTCACTAGTGTGATTTTGGGACCGATAACTAGGTGCCGTATAACATTTGTGATATCCGGCACTAACCATATATCACATGCACGTGACGAATCATGACGTCATAAGAACGACATGACGTCATGTTTACATCATTCTCTACTTATTGTGTCCTTTTTTCTCGTGTTTTATTTACATCTTGTGTGTTTGAAAGAATACATTAGGTAACAGGATAAATAGAATAGAAAGTTTATGTCTTTGAATTGGAAAAGTTATCGGGCTCGGCTTTGAATTAATATCCGTTTCGCCATCGGCTCACCGGATAATATTCCTAAGCCTTGCCCGATAACATTTCCGATTCACGACACCAACCATCTATTCTCTATTTCTTCACCAATGGCTAAAGATAACTCCGTTGAACAGCAGTTGAAATACCCAACATGATGTTCCTTGTTACTTGTAATGGTTTGGAAAGCCTTTGAATACTATTTGGTTATTGGCATATATACGAAGGGATAGAATGTGGCGTTATTATCATGTTGCTGAAGCTATCTGATGCGTTGCATTGCGGTTGCCTGTAGCGTGGACACATCAGTTTTTCACTCAACATAAGTCGTTAGGTATTTATAAACTCCACACACTGCTTGAAGTACTAATGTATGGCACCGTAAGGAAGCATGGTTTTCAGTACATATACTTTATATTGGTAACTTAGAGAAAGTAAAAGTACATTAAAAATAATGAAAACAAGAAGTTAAGTGGAGAAATTAACATATTATCAAACAATAAGGAAACGTGAAAGAATCCTTCCAGTGACAGATGGGTATTTGGCAGTGGCATACACTAAACGCCACTGTCTTAGAGAGAAGTTTGAAGAACGCTTTTAGCGTTTATCCGGAAGGTCGCTAATGGTGTCTCTACTTTGTGCCTATTCCTAACAAACTGTTTTAATTGGCTCGCCTATGACGCCATTAATGACCGACAGCGAGGTCAAACCAGACCAAATGCTTTTGTCTAGTGCAAACCAGCGGGCAACCGACATGATTCTGCGACTGACAAACAAAGCAATAGACTGAGTACTTGTAAAACGTGCCATAAATCAACAATATTCGAATATCTTGGTATCGTTATACTAGACGACATAGACAAGTTATTTTAGTAATTTAAAACTGAAATACATGTACGGTATCTCACAAAAGTAAACATATTGTAACGTGACACGTTAGTTGTAGCTTCTCGTGATTTGTTACTTAACACTTTTTGTTTTCTTGATATTGAAATAATAATGACTGTTGTTCTGAGCTTACATAAATATTTACCTTAAGCCTTTACCACAATAAAGACATCTCACCAGCTTGATGAAGACGACCCTGGAAAACACATTTTCAGCCCTATTAGAAGATTAATTTCTAATATCATCAAATTTTGAAATGCTGTTGGCCTTTGGTAAAGGGTTTATCTATTTAGAAAAACACTATTATTTTACTTATTCGGCAGCATTGAACCTGGCGTAAGGCACGTGTTCAAACGTCGCGTTATTCTAAATTCATCAACCACCGCGAGCGTTGTTAATGTAATTGTTTATGACGTAGCTGAACACGTATTGTTAGACAAATGTCGTGCGTGTAATTCACGTGGCTTTTGATCTACTCTTTTGTGCTAAAACCATCTGTTTGCATAACAAGTTGTGTACTCTTATTTGGACGTCATTATGTCCAGTGTAATGAACGGACAATGGAATCAGAGTATAAAAAGATCGACCAGGATTGAAAACACATCTTCAGAATATATTTGAAGTATCTTCGGGAGTATTTCTTAAACAATATATACAATGAAAAAAGCATGATATCAGTACAATGTAGATTGTTAGGCACACCTATGGTTCAAGAAAGAATTGACCTAGTACTTTGGCTGTGCATAGCAGAGCCGACCAGGTATAGGTGGCTCTATTAGAATAATTAGAGCTGTCGTTTAAAATATCATTGTTTTTATACAGTTCCAAATAAACTGGATATATTATTCGAGTAGTACATCCCTTACCAATTATATTTAAGTCATTTCAGAACACACGAAAATGCGGTGAGGTATGATTCCTGAACATATTTCATACGAAATGAGGACAAGAATAGGAACCGATCGATGTTAGTCCGAATGATCCATATGTACATGTTGATATTGGATTCTTTTGTAACACAGTCACAGCAACGATCATCTGAGTTAATCAGATATAGGTACAATGTACTACCCACGATGAGTGTATTGGGTTACAACCGCGTGAGGAGGAAGCATAGTCCACTTCGCGGCCTTCTATTTATTCGCTTTCGGTACAAGTACTTAATATGTATTCGGGAACCAGAATCGAGACTGATCGATAAAAGTTGTAAGAATTTGCCTTACAATTGATATAAAGAAGATAAACTAAATCTAAACTACCCACTCACGAAATCCTTAACAAATCTATTTAAAGGAAACATAAAGCACATACACGCTTACGAGCCTCGGAAACAAACAACATAATTGAAACGCCTCTTCAAAATGTATTACAAGTCAAAAATGATACGAACCCATCAAACATGCATTACCTCATTGCGTGTATAACCCTTAGAATGTTGGGTTATTCTCTAAAAATAGATATTTGTTTCTCTGCTTTCCTTAATCTTAACTATCTACTCAATGCTGATGGGAAGAGCACATAGAGTAGCAAACAGGCTAGATCACAGGCCAGATGCCAATTCTTTTTTGGCGGGTGGCATGGATCTAACCTGTTTGCATAAGCATGAAATAGGTTCCATCGCTATAATGGTTGAATTAATAAGGAATATTTCTATAACATGTTGGCTTCGTTAGTTTCTAAAATAAGGTCGTCTTGTTTCCTTCCTAAGCTGACAAGTACTCATTTGGTAGGCTTCTGCTAACGAACGCAGTGAAATCAGTGAAATGACCTACTCTCTACCAATGACATTTTGTCATGTCTTCATGGAATCCGTATGCTAACGTTTAATAAGGAATATTTCTATGGTAAAACGAGATCAGCTGCTCCCTGGAAAAATGTTATCACTAACAAGTAGTCCTATAATGCGGAAAGCAAAAAGGTCGGTGATTGACTATTCATTTGTAGTAGGGGTCTCGATTGTGAAGGTAGAGTTAAATGTGGAATCGGGCCGGATAAGTCAGCCAGTACGGTTTACGGAGGTCCTTTATTTGAGTTCCGTTCTGACTGCATCTATTGGCTCACCCTGGTTACATTGCCGCCCAACGTAAATGACCCACGAGGGCTACAGTGATAGATACTCCAGGTTCGTTACCCAAACGAAGGCGGTTAGCAAGAAATTCAAGACGAATTTCAATTGTGTGGGGGAGTATGTAGAAGGGTCTCGATTGAGAAGGTAGAGTGAAATTTGTAAGCGGGTTGGATAGCTAAGTCGGTAGGACATCCGCACGGTATGTCGAGGACTTGGTCTCGATCTGGCTGCATGTCCTTTTCTCACCTTAGTTACACATTGACCATTATTTTTTTGTGAAGTTAGTCAGAAATATCCCGAGCCGCGAACTGCACACTCTTACTTCATACACTAGTTGCGAATTCATTTTCTTGTTAAAAAATAACAATTTACGAAATATATGTGTATATATAATTTGGAATTGCAAAAGGAAAATTGGTATCTATTTTCACAACTAGAAACCTGTTCGCATTGCGTCCTGCAAACTATCAACGTACAATCAAGCCATATTACCATAACGAGTAGACCGTTTGCATGATGTGCGATCTATCAATGTGATAGGTAACCATCTATGATATAAACATTGAATTTGTGAACATTAAATGTGAAACATTTAATGAACATCCATGGAGAAATGGATGGCTGCTAGCTTAATAAGCCGATGTATATTTCTATCAAGAGAATAATATATGAATAGAAAAAGTACTAAGACATTTAATCAGCATTGTTTGGTAATATCCTAAACATATCAAAGCTGACATGGCCACCAAAAAGAATCCGATTTACTTTAAAAAAAAAACAGCAACAATGCGTTACCGATTGAAACATCATTCGTTAACCCTTAGAATGCTTGGTCACTTTTTAAAAATATAATTTGTGTCCGTTGCTTTCCAAAACCTTAAATATCTGCCTAGTTTTGGTGATATTAAATGCTTAGAGTATGTTACATCACAGGCCTGTCGCCAATTTAAGTCGGTTCCAGCACTATAAGGGTTAAAATGCCTTTCGATGTACCGACGTGAAAGGGGAGGTGTCTGTGACCGATTGGTTGAGATCCTCAACATGTACTCACTAACCTTTGTTTATCCGCATGGGGGGCCCTCAGTGGCTTTCCCTGGAGTGATATATTTATGACGAATCCTATCTTTTGGTTTCCAGAGAAATCCTACAGATCCACCCAAATGGACAATTTATTATCTTTGGCAAACATCCATTCTTATTAGCACATTTAGTGAAATGACTTCGTAACCGAAGCCGTAGATCGTTAGGTGGTTTTAATGCTGTTTTTTTAGTGTAGTGGCGGGCTCACCCAGGTTTTAATGGGTTGCCTAAGTGAATGGTCGCAAACTCTTTCTCTACAATACAGTGTATAGAGGTTAACTAAAAACATGTTGATGTTCTGCAAAATCATTTGTGTCATATCCAATTTATTGAAATACAGCAGTTTAAGTGAAGATGCCCCAACATAAGAAGCCAAAGTTGGTTGCTGCACAGCAAGGTATATAGTGAAGCCTCGTTAATCCGGACCCCGATAATCCGAATGTCTCGCAATCCGAACGAAATTGTAAGGGAACGGAATATTTGACCAATTTGTTGCAGACAACTTTTGAAAACATTGTGGGAAAAGGAGAAATTGCTCGTCACGAGCAATTTCTCCTTTTCCCACAATGTTTTCTGCCATATCAGAATATTATTTTTGAATTTCATCATGTTTTGAAATGTCGTCTGCAAACTCTTTCAATTTGGGGCGATCGGCGTTTGCTAAAGTGTTATAAGTATACACGTGCATACAGACCGTTTATGTCTTAATGTGTATAAGAACATTCTCTACTTCATTAGTCCGGATGATTCGGTAATCCGGACATTTTGATGGGAATGGACGTGTTCGGATTAACGAGAAATCACTGTATACATATTGTTTTGCATACATATACACACTAAGCTTCGTGAAGTCTGACTTTCAGAGTTAATATCTAGTTACTCGTTTCGTTTTGGGGGATAGCATCAGTTTAAAGATCATTGAAAACCTTTTTATTATTTACGCTGTAGGAGACGATTGGCTTATTTCGATACCTTACCGCCGGGCTCTAATTTTGCATAAACCGATTAATGAAGGTACATGTATTGATTTTGAGGGCACTGACAGCAGGTTATCTTTGATCATTTTGTGTCAATGTAGAAACAGACTTCGAGATATCGAACAGTTTCTTATCATAATCACAAAATAGTTAAAAGTGTACATGTATACGTTGGAGTTTTTATCGAACCTACCGATGGTCTATGTTCAATGACAGATTTGAAATACAATCGGATATCAGAATTCTGTAGTGTGATTTTGAGGAAGGCTTTAGAATACAGCTTTGGTGGTAACTCTGGCGTAATATTATGCAAGTCGACAAATGGACAGTTGCCTAATAGTATTATAGTAAAAACAGTAATCCTTTATTTTGAGGTATTTTTAGACAGAAACAAGGGATGTCCATCAGTAGCCGTAACCGTTCTAGTTTAACCTTTAGACGACATCCAGATGGACCTAACAAGACATCTCATAAGGCACGAATACTGACATTTACTCGACCGCGTAATCACGTTTATCCTTGCGCTTGCGTTAGTTCGATTCGCGCGTCGCATTGCAATCGTATCTACTCGGTAAACCCCGGCACAGGCCGGTAGATATAGCTCGTAGGTAGTTCATGAACAATCGTATCTACTCGGCAATCCCCGTAACAAGTCGGTAGATAGTTATTTTAAGAAATGGTTGAGGTGTCCGAATGGTGCATGAACACACTGAGGAAATTCGGCTGGTCACCGCCGCATAACATACTTGATAATTACATTCGTCACAAAGACTAAATAGTTATGTGAACACACACACATTTGTTTAATATCACAATAGATATTGTTTTCTTTTTTTACTAAATTCATTTAAGATTATCATACCAGCACATCTGTGTTCCTATGGCAGGATTTAACAGAAATCAAAATACATAGTCTATTGTTAGCATAAAATGAAAATAACATTATATAGAATATTTGGTGAGTGATCAGGAAATTATTTCATTCCCTGTCCTTTCAATTATCTTATCACTTGTGCCTGTATCAATTCTCAAGAAGAGTTGAGGTCATTCGTTGCATTACATTTCGATGTTTCTCCGAAGATTATGAGACAATACTTTTCTCTGAAACCTCTTCGCAATATGCATATGCAGAACTTCGGAATTAAAAAAATGTCAGTCGCCGAATTACAGGTTACATGTCCCGAAGACATTCCTATCGATGATTTGTGTATATTGTGTATATACTATTGTCACCATGTACTGAGAGGTTATTTTCAGCAGCATTTGTATTAGGTTTTATATGTAATTCGACTCGGAAACATTCCTTCCCAACGCAAACCAGGCCATTCAAACACAACGTCGGTTCATCTACCAATTAATCTGTCGATTCCTCGAGACAGACAGTTCTACGAGAAATTGGGTCACTGTACCGATACATTGTTCTGAGATATACTGGGTTTTCAAAGAGTTTCGAATAATTGGGGTCTGCTTCTTATCCATGTCTTGATACACTTCAGATCTAAACTGAAATGGCAACAATGTAATACATGACCGGTTCTTTCAAAAGATACTAAGGGCTTACGAATGATATCCTGACATATAGGTACTCCAAGCATGAGTCAAATTGACTATCTCGACGAATCTGTTGTGTGAGTAACACATGGTCTAAAGAATGTTTTAATTAATCCTCATTATTAATTAGTAAATTTAAATAGTATGAATTGTCATTAATTCATCATTATTGATTAATTTATGACCGTTCATAATATTTACATTTATTTCAAAGATGGTAAAAACCTATGTTTTCATTGAATGATTGTGTAATAAGCGCCAGGGAATTCAGTGATATGATTGAATAGTATGAATAGTAATTAGTTACTCTCTGACGCACGTTGATAGCATCACATAAAAAGAGTTTCGTACTATTTCATAATCTGATTTAAAGACACTCTTTTCAACTTCAACTATTACACAGGATGGACATAAATGAACACCGTTCACAAAATAACCCTGTAAACGATTTTTAAGGATATGCAACATGGATATGCTATCTTCCGCTACATGGTTATGAAAGGAAATGACTACTCTTTTAATGATCTTGTTTTCTTTAACGTAGCAGACATATTGTCTTATGAAAATTTAAATATTAATCTGTGTGATGATCTTTTAATAGGTTCTTGAAAGGAGAATAATACTATATCAAACTTTATTATTTGGTAAACTTTTGATCAGATTCAAATAGTTATCACAAACACCTCTTTTTTTTTAAGCACAACTTAAAGCTGAAAGCCAAAGAAAAATTACCCAGATAAGCAAGTCTAAAAGTCCAGATTGCCTGATTCCTCACATCTGATCTGGTCAGGTGAATCAAAATTCTTTTAACCAATCAATCAGAATTCGTTATTTTGGATATGTAAACAAACAGAGTATTGATAGACATGATTGAATTGGAGATATATCGATCTGAAGACCAGCCCCAGTGAGAAAAGCATAATTCATACTTGATGTTGTTCTGGCGTGGATGCTCATGTTAATGAATAAAAATGAATAGTGTCAACTCTTAACAAACAGCAGGCGACGCTAAAAGAATTCTTTGTAAAGATGTTAAAGACCTTTCAGTTCTTCCGCCGAATTCCGGACGACACTTTTATCGTTGATGTATTAACGCCGATACATTGCTATTTACAAATGCCAATAACCATGCATGTTTTTAATTGTATAAATGACCTTTAGAACCATTGACGTTGTATGCTCATATCTAATATGTACACCATATTGTTTGTACTTAAGATATATCACCCCTAATGAAAACATCTTTAAAAGATTGGGAAGGAAACTTAAACCTTATTGAATCCCTCTACTCAAAAGCATAACGACACGGTAGACAATGCAAACCATCAATATGTAATATAACTCTAGCATTTACGTTCCCAAAAGCGTGATAGTACATATTCCTCGCATAATGCCAACGCTGCTATCATTTTGGAATAGTGTGGGGTTTTGTATCGGATAAAACACACGCTTTTTTACGTTTCCTGGAAACTAGTTCTATTTCCGATATCAGATACGTTATTCTGTGTTAGAAAATAAAAACTGTTAAAAAGGTTCATTCTTCTTCCGCAATCGTCTGGGAAACAGGCGACAAGTCACGAGTGTAAGAACAATTTCATTTTTGTTTCTGTGAATGCATCTCGCACAAATATAAGTATAAGATTACATTTTCACTTGTTGTTTCGACATGTGTAGTACCGCTTTCTGTCTTTTAACAGCTTTGAGCTATGGCTGTCCTTTCTACGAATAAAAAGACCATCGTCGTGTAGTTGATACTTTCATAGATGTGAGAAAATTTGGAAGAAAAAGCTTATTTTCCTAACCCATTACTGGATAATTTTCTAAACATGGATCTTGTGCCATTTGATTTCCAAAACCTTAAATATTTGCTTAATTTTGATGAGGAAGGATACTCAGAGTAGCAAACACGTTGGATCACAGACAAGCCGCCAATTTACTTGGTTTCAGCACTATACGAGTTAAGATTACACAACAGTTATTCTACTTTATGTTACGCAATGAAGAATAGGTATTGGAACCTAAACACGTTAATTGTAAATTTGAATGTTCGTAAAGAGATAGTCCGTCTATAGTCAAACTGCATACCAATGATTATATTCTATAAGGCTTTACACGCTCTTACGGAAAATATATATTAGATATTTCTTATTTATAACCATAATTTATCAGATTGTGTGATTTGAATAAGAATTATTGACGCAATGTATAATATACAACAGACAAACAAAACACTCCAACAAAAACGTTTGAGGAAGAAGATAGGCGTCAAGGTTGCGTTTAATGTGTAAAAGTTGTTTTTCCCGGGATTTAATGAAGTTCCAGAAAGTTTAATTAAACTAAAAACCATAAAAAGAGAAAACAAAACACGATCACTTGATTGATTAAATATTTTTTCTGTGCTATCCTTTTTCTTGTGAAGAATATCAGACAGTTCGTGGGAAAAAAGACCTGACATCTTGAACTGTGTATGTTCTCTTCACAATATTCATCTTTGACTTAAACTATGGTGAGAAATAATGCTAAACAGTCAATTAGAAAATTAAATTGAATCAAATCAATCAAGACAATGTTATTGCGGGGGTCGTATCATACATGTAGGAGTTGAACTAAGTGCTCAACGGCGTTTCTAAACATACAGCAACTCTTCTTACATTTTCGATTTAGACTATATATTTCAGTATAAGAACAATTATCTGATAATATTTACATGCAGTCACTGCTTTTCACTAGATATTTAACCCACTACCAAACAATATCGACACTTAAAAACTTAGCTGCAGACAACTCCTGAAAGCATTGTAGGAAAAGGAGAAATTGCTCGTAACGAGCAAATTTTCATTTGCCCACAATGTTTTCTTCCCTATCACAATTTTGTTTTCCAATTTCATCACATTTTGCATAGTCCTCTTCAATCTCTTTCAGTTTGGGACAGTCGTAAATTTGTCGTTTGGTAAAGAGATAAGAAGAGAAATTTGTCTTTTCGCACAACAGGCATAACAAGTTGAGGAATGATCTCCCTCCAGGACTAAAGTGTATCCTACCAATAAGTTATTCAGTATTTCGGCGCCGCTTTGAAGAAACGGGAAATACTGATGATTCAGATTTACACAAACTTTAATTAGTTAAACCTATGGACTAGACTGTCCGTGTAAAGTTGGAATTAAAGAATCACTTGATTGTGTGCGTATTAATAACATTTAACAGATTAAAATAGGTTACCAGGAGAATACAATTTAAAGGATGAATATGAAAAGAAAACCCATAAAATTCATTGTCTTAGAGAAGCGTTACAGATAAAAAAAAAAGCTACGGTGATGAATAAATCTCTTATGGAGCACTAAGTTGGAACGAAATAAGAATAATGTTCGAGTATACATATGATTAAAATATTAACGGATGAATAAGGTTTGATATATGAATAAAACTTAACTTCTGTCCATTCTGTTGCATACGACTCTGGAAAACTATCAACAAGCAATTTGTCCTTCTACAACAATGTTTCCTGATTCATTACGTTTTGAAATGTCTTCTGCCAACTCTATCAATTGGGGACAGTCGAAATTTTGCGCTTAGTATAGGGTTAAATTGCTTAAACTTAACATGCCTTTCAATGACGTCCATGACAGACGCGTCAGTGAGAGTTATTTTAGAATATGGTGCTAATGATCTCTTCCCTCCCACGTAACGAGCATTAAATCTGTGTCTAATTTACGACCATCATTATCGAATCATGAAGCCCATGTTAAAGGGACTTTCTCAGAGATTGGTGCTCTGTGGGTAATATGAATAGATATTCATTGTCATTTAACCAAGGAACGCTTGCAATATTCTTACTCAAAGTGGCTTAAAGTCCCATGCTTTCTCAAAATAATGTGAAGAGAGTCTTCGTGCCTGTCAGAGTTTCTTTGGGAAAACGATTTATAAAAAACTTTGGTGACATCACGTGGCAAGTGGTTTACCTATATATGGCTATTACGTCTATATAGATACCATAACTTTGCTGCACGGTCATGAACGGTGTTGGAAAGCTGTTATTAACCAATCCTAATGATAACTTGTTCATATCCCAATTTGTAAGATAATCGTTTGAATATTCCCTTATACAAGGAATAAGCTGATGGAGTAGCGTGAAAGTCATATCGAGGGTTCAACACAAGACTATAGTAAGTGCTTCACGTTTGTATTGCGCTGAACCCTTGATCTACAATGGTTCCCGCCGTATTCCGTTGTGACAAAATACCGTAACCATTACATCTCAATGATAGCTTTGATTTTGTAAATGGCATACTATTGTATGTGCTTAAAGTAAGATAAATATTTCCTAGTTAGGACTCATGCTCCGTTGGTGTCTAAATTAATGTTTTTCTTAAGGTACTTTTTCTCTCGTTTTATGTTGACGAGGAATCTAGCGTATGAACCTTTGGTAGACAGACCCAGAACAATCAGATATACATATATGAAGCGCCCATTTCGCACATTACTATTCCTATTAAAGAGCGAACAATTCAGTTACATAGTTGAATTATATATCTAGTATCTTATACTCCAATCAAAAGAGGGCTAATGTACATGTGATATGTACAATTGTATGTTTTATTCTTTAAATTCGATAAATATGATACTTTAATAAACAATGAACTGAACTTGCAAATTGTGTTTGTTTTTATAGAAATAATATTTACATATTCATCGGATTAAACTTAACATCCTCAAGTCGTTAAGTAAGATGCCACCTGATTTTAACGTTTGAGATAAGGATAATATGACGATTGGACCGGCTAGCTCCTAATCAAAAATAGACATAGTGGGTTGGAATAAAGGATACTCCCGAATAAAGG
The DNA here is from genome assembly GCA_947846245.1 of Cerastoderma edule. NCBI lineage: Eukaryota > Metazoa > Mollusca > Bivalvia > Cardiida > Cardiidae > Cerastoderma > Cerastoderma edule. Next base: position 5,936,452 of record OX401419.1, on the reverse strand, counting down.
GAGAAATATATCTAAATTGTCGATAAATCATGAGAATAATGAGACGCGAGGGTCCCGATCTGGAGGTATTGTGAATAATGCTTTATGAAAATGGGATAGTGATCATTATCATCATCATCATCATCACGAATATAATCTCTATCTTGTTTATCCTCTTCAACATCCTGATGACCATCATCAGTTACTGAACCTGTTTATCACAGCCAAAGTGATTGTTACCGTCGTCTTCACCTTTATGGTCTGCATCAATGTTGACTAACATTTTCTTATGTTGTTAGATACGTATCATCATAGCTATGTCAACTTCGTTGTTTTTATTAAACGCATGGACACGTCAGTATGTTAGGATAATATGGTTATACAACGAAAATACTCAAAATTAATAATAACAAAATATGTGTTTGTATGCAGAGTTGTCTCGATCCTTAGATACTGAAGCCACATTGTTCTCACTTTTAATCATATCAATTGAAACGACAAATCAAATTGTTTGTGTTTTTCGCATATAACGATGTGGCCTCAGATAGTGTTACACGTCTTAATAACAGACCAAAGTACACCATTTTTGATCTATAAAGTACGTACAACCTTTAGACCTTTGTTATTGTAAAGGTATGAAAAACATACAAAGTGATTCGTTCTGAGCGACGATGAGTTTAAGGCCGTTTCCAACTACAACGATGAAATGCCTGCTTCTCTGTGTGTTCGTCTGTCATTTCGTCTGTTCGCCAAGCTGTCGGCAGTCCATACGACAGTCTCTCCTTTCGATGTCATTGTAAAGCCGTTTCGTTTAACTGTTTCCCTCTATCGCCCCCTCTTTCTCTCTCTCTCTCTCTCTCTCTCTCTCTCTCTCTCTCTCTCTCTCTCTCTCTCTCTCTCTCTCTCTCTCTCTCTCTCTCTCTCTCACTCTCTCTCTCCTCTCTCTCTCTCTCTCTCTCTCTCTCTCTCTCTCTCTCTCTCTCTCTCTCTCTCTCTCTCTCTCTCTCTCTCTCTCTCTCTCTCTCTCTCTCTCTGTGTCTCTCTCTCTATCTCTCTCTCTTTCTCTCTCTCCTTCTCTCTCTCATTCTCTCTCTCATTCTCTCAATCTCTCTCTCTCTCACAATCTCTCTCTGTCTCTTTCTATCTCTCTGTGTGTGTCTCTCTTTCTCTCTCCCCCTCTCTCTCTCTCTCTCTCTCTCTCTCTCTCTCTCTCTCTCTCTCTCTCTCGCTCTCTCTCTCTCTCTTTCTCTCTCTCACTCATTTTCTGTGTTTTTGTTTTTATTGTCCCTCACTCTCCCTTTGTCTCGTCCCCTCACTCTTTTTAGTTCGTCCATGATCAAATTGCTCTCTCCTTAGATCCTACATGAATGGAGAACCAGCACGATTACCACACGGCTGGCAGACAGAAAAGACTGATAGACAGTTAACGAAGAGGGGACGCACTGAATTTGATTATACCTAGTCACCCACATGTAGGATGATGTTGATTCTCTTGTGGACATTGATTATGTCAAGGCCGTGGTCTGGCAATTGTTAACTCCAAACAGAAATCTTTATAAAGGACATTGGTCGATAGGGGGTTGAACACATACACCGTAAAGTGATTAACAACGTAACTTTTATTTTAACGATAAACAACAACCAAACAACAGAACATCATATAGACAGTGCTAAATAAGCGTTCAATATATGAGCACAAAGTAATAGTATCATACCTCTCTGGTCTCATTTTCCTGGTCTCGAGAAAATGTGAACAGGACTTTTTGTTTTAAACTTTCTCTAACATAGTTATTTTATCTTATCTTCGTGGTATATACATATTACCTTTCTGAATATTCCATAGGCAACGTATCAACAATTCAGGCAATATTACATTTCAACTGCAGCAAGACATATCTAAATGATAAACTTATATGTCGTTTAAATTCTCATAAGAATATAATTCGCAAAATGTGTTTTCACAAAAGATACAAAGTATTGCTTATAGCGAGCTATGTCTTCTCTTCGATATCTACTAATGGTTGCAGATGGCGTGTGTTGGGTAAAGTTAGGCCAAGGTTACGGTGTATAGATATGGAAATAATCATAAGGATGGCTTGAGAAACTATTTTACAATACGCATAATTGACGTCATTCAAAGTACAAATCGTCCATGACAAAGACGAGTATTCTTTTCAAAGACCAACCTACGTCAATCATGTGTATGGTGATGAATGTTTTGACCTTTTCACCGCCGTATAAGACTTTTGTAGACAGGTTGGTAGTCCACCGTATATGACTTTAGTCGAAATATGGTGGTATAACTGTTGAAGGTAGTAAACACTGTACCACAATTTACCGAAAATATAACACTTTCAGTGTATACACTACTTTTAACCTAAAAGCGCTTGATATATTTGGCGCTGAGATGAACCGTTTCTATTTATTTTGCGGCAAAAGGTAAAACTAGAATAAATCCCTCGAAAATACACTATTTATTTCGCCAAACAGGTACGCATATAACCTATCTAGCGAAAAGCATATAATTTCTTGAAAAGACAAACCTCTAACATTTTTAACATTTTATTTTCAGATATCGTTCCAAATTTATGTTTAATAATCAGCGGAGTTTGGATGACGGAATTGTAGCACGTATTTCTTAATGAGAGAACTGATAGAAGATGAAAGACAATTCGGACAAATTATAGTATGTTTCGTTTCATAAAAGAGTAGAGAAAAACTGTTAAGCCCTCTGAATCAAATACGTAATACAACAAAACTCATTCTAATAACGTTTGTATAGGTCAAAGCATATTATCTTCCTTAAGTATTATCTTTTAATTATAAGAAAGTAAAAACAAGTGTATTGTCACTCTCAAGTGTCTAAAATCTTCAACATGTTTGAATTTTTTTATCAAGACGTAAAGTAGCCACGGCAACACTTATAAGCATATCCCAAGTTTCGCATGCCTTTCCTTTGAGCTAATCTAACAAGTACGTATTGAAACAAACATCTAATACAAACTTGCAACTAAATGAGATCAGGTTTATAAAAGCCTTTAAACCTTAGAACGCCGTCTGCATTCCGAAATCTTAACTATCTGCTTGGTAAGGTTGGTGATCGCGTGATCAATATTTATGAATGTGATTCGGAAGACTTCTTTTGTTTTCTTCTATTTCAAATACGCCATGTTCCGACGATCAATGTTCTGCAACCGCCGGTGAATGTCGTTCCAATTTAGTCGTGTCGTTCGCTCCAAGACCCTGCAGAAAAGTTCGGGTCGAGGGATCCAAATGTCCTTAAAAACATCACCCATCGACTGCAATTTCTCTAACGATTGTTAGACATTACGCCGTTATAAGAAATGTGTTATCATATACCATCAGAAACGGAAAGTTGATGTTCGGAACATGGCGTATATAAGATAGTGGAAAACAAAACTTATCTTCCGAAAAAAGCAAATATACCTGTGGCTCGGCCATCTTGTTCGGACATTTTTCGTAAACATTGGTCACCTGATCACCCGCCTGTTGATTTTGATGAGGACAGATAATCAGAGTAGCGTACAGATTATCACAGGCCTGGATCCAACCTGTTTGCATAAGCATGAAGTCGTTTCCAGCACTATAAGGGTTTTTTAATGTTAAGAAAAGTTATCAGCAACAGCGCCAAACAAAAACAAACTATATACAGTTATAACAGCCATATGCGATATTGTATCAAATGTAAATGCACATTTATTCATCTGATATACGCAAAGATGTGGCTTGCCAAAAAAGTTGAAGCAATTTAAATGGAATGAACAAATCATTGATAGAATGCGTCGCCTTTTTGGCGTTCAATAAAAAACAATCGTGATATAAGATACGTTGCTCACAAGAAAGAATAAATCTTTTAAACAGTTGTTTCTAAAACCTTCAGCAGCAAATGTGAGGTACATGTACTTAAGAACATGTGATTAATGTGAAGAAGCATGTATAAGACATTTAAAGGATTCAACGTATGTTATTTAGATCTTTTAACAAACACCTCAACTTCTATATGTCAGAGAAAGTTGTAATTGGTACCGATTAAATGTAAATTATTCAAGGCATCTACGGGATTTTCTTGGAGTTTCGTAAAAGGAACGGATCAGTTATCGCTGTCGTTTTTGAGTGATAGTGATAAGATCTTTCAAAAGTCTCTTAGTGGATCAAACTTGTATTCAATTATAGCCTTTACTATGAATTATATGTATTTACCTAAGATCTAAGCAGATTCTTGAAACACGAGAAAAGCCATCCAACAGTTCCATCTGAAATACTTCTTGTCTATAAAACAGAACACACGATTCCTCGTCTGGGTAGAGTTCTATCACACTTTTAGCTAAAACTTTGCGTAAGTTCAAAACAATATTCCCTCTTACTTAAATAGTGGGCTAAGCAATATTGCAATGTACAGAAACACATTATTGGAATCGCCTCTCTGAGGCGCTTCTAATGGTGTGCCACGTTCCAATACATTTGTTTTATATTAAAATTTATTAAAATATTTTCCTTAATTCGTTTAGAAATAAATAAAAAGTACAACTGCTTACTGTTAGGATGCTCTTTAACATGATATCAACAACTTTTGTGTCATGTTACGACTTTCCTGGATCCACAAGTACTAGGCTATGGGTCTGAAGGGACTTCCCAAAGGCTATTCCCGTAAATCCAGAGGTCCTCGAACACGGGACTCATAAAATCTAGGTCAATCACTGGGCCAAGCAGGACTCTCCTCACAATTGCTTAGTAAGATACCTTGCGTAAATCAGTTGCTATATACAAGTAGTGATGAGTACACACTTTTTCAACAAGGTACCGTTTTTTTAAGCACAATATCGCAATGTGACACGTCAATGGAAGCGTCTCGGAGAGACGATTCCAATGATGTGTTACTTTGCAATATTGCTCCGCCGAATATTGAAATAAGAGGAATTGGTGCGTTTAATCTTACGCACATCTTTTATAAAGCGTAAACTGTTTAGTAAAACAGTATCCTGGACGATATTGTAACCGTCGGTGACTTCGTCGTCAGTCCTGGGCCTCGAGTGCTGTGTTAAACATTGACAACAGTTCAGGATAATCGCACGTCGACTTTGTACTTCCGGTGTGCGGATCAGCAGAAATATCACGTTTCTTTCCTGCGAGTTGTCTACATCGGCCTGGTATAAAGCAAGTTCTGAGGAGAACAGAACGAAACTTACCCCCGTATACATAATACACGAACACGTTTACGGAGAGTGAGAGGTAATAAATCTGTAATGATATCGTCTGCAGAATGGCGTCGAGGGAGCCGACGAGAGCGCCGTCAGACACAATCGTCCTAATCATGATGCTTATACGCATCACATGCGACGGGAGGTTCAGTATGAAATAGGTCAAGGTCACTGCAAGCAGCATCTTCGTTACCTTGGTGATAGGGTGCCTGGGGTCCCGGAGGGAGGAGGAGGAGGTTGTGGAGAGCCTCTTCCTGCGTCGCCTCGACCGGAACATTTGGGATACGATCACCACCATGAGAGCGCCCATTACTATGGTGGGTACGATCAGCGTGAGGAATGTGTCCAGGTATACCATAAACCGGACGACAACCACACTCTTAAACCCACAGCGCGCGTCCATCGACCAGAAGGGAAACGTGTAGCAGCAGACGACCGCGACTAGCAGGCAGCAGACGACGGCGCGGGCCGCCTCCATGGTACACAGGCGGTTGACGAGGTGTGGCTTGGCAATCCGGATATAGTTCTCCGTCGTCACAAACACCACCAGCCAGACAGACGTACAGCCACACACGTACGTGAGGAATATGATGGCCTGACACATTACGCTGACGTGACTGAGTTGAAGGTCAAACGCCATGGAGCTCCAGACTAGCATCAGCGCCACCAAGAACCCGTTATCGGACAGACAGCGCGCCGCTAGAAACACACGACATGATGACTTACGGTACGATTCCTGGACAAACACGATAAACGACAGCGTGTTTCCGGTAAGCCCCAATATACTGATGATAGGGATGGAGAATTGCTCGATCAGGGCGCTGATTGGTCGACCGGTCCCAATGAGTTGTGTTTGGTTGTCGTCGACGGCCCATTCCGGTATGGAGACACTGTTTCCGAAGGAGCGGGAGTGGTTTCCGTCCATCATGACGTCACGTATTTCTTCCATTGTCAACCTGGCCGTTCAGTTTTCCAGGGTATGGAATACCTGTAGTTTAAAAGAAAAGGGAGTTTATAAACGACAATGTGGTAAAGACGGTATGGGCTTGTACATACACTGTACAAATACCGTACGATAATCGACAATGTACAGTGATGTCTCGTTAACCCGAACACGTCCATTCCCAACAAAATATCCGGATAAACGAATCATCCGGACTAATGAAGCAAAGCATGTTCTTGTACACATTAAGACATAAACGGTCTGTATGCACGTGTATACTTATAACCCTTTAGCAAACGGCAAATTGTCGACCGTCCCAAATTGAAAGAGTTTGCAGACGACGTTTCAAAATGTGATGAAATTCAAAAATAATCTTCTGATATGGCAGAAAACATTGCGGGAAAAGGAGAAATTGCTCGTCACGAGCAATTTTTCCTTTACCCACAATGTTTTCAAAAGTCGTCTGCAACAAACTGGTCAAATAATTCTGTTCCCTTACAATTTCGTTCGGATTGCGATACATCCGGATTATCGGGGTCCGGATAAACGAGGCTTCACTGTACTTAGTAGATGAAAATTGTAGTTTGCAGCCGTTTGTTAAAATAATATTCGATGATAACTGTTTATTTAAAGAAATTGTCTGTTGTTTAGTATGATTCATATTAAAATCCGCATTGAACTAAACTAAACGAATTTCTGTTTGAATATGTGTTATTCAGCTGTCAATCTAATAGAAATAATCGTTAAGGTGAAAAGTCTGTAATTAAAAATCTTCAAGACCATCGATTACAAATTACAAACGAGATTATGTGATTATATTCTCCTCAGCAGACACAGAAAGGAGTAAGTTGGCATAGGGCTTTTCGTATATATTGACTACTACTCATATATTTAGCAATAATGATAGAAAGCATCGCTTTTTGAACTGTTGTCAAAGTAAACATTTTAGTGTTTTTGAAAAGAAAGGATTATACATGTTTGAGAAATTCAAGAAAAACACTACAAAAACAATCACTCAATTCCATGAGGACAACAAACATGTAATGAATTAATTGTAGAGGTAATTATTAAAAGGGAAATCAAAGGAAGAACAGAAGGGCTGATTACGCAATAGTTTGACGTAAAGCCGCACAGTCCATTTCTTGGACTGTCACAAAACAATTCGGTATCCATACCGTATAAGCGATTAACTATCAAATGAAAATGGAAAACCATGAAACTTGTTCTGTCTTAACCTCTGAGGTTAAACTGCCTTATTTTACTACATCTGCTTCAAAGGTCTATATACATAATCGTGACGAAAGTGAAAAATAGCTCTTAACAAATAATCTATCATTTGTAACACTATATTTATATATTTATAACAGCTATATTTTGCTGTTTCTTTCAAGTTGGAGCAGCCATAAATTCTCTTTTCGGGGATTAGGTTTAAAAGATGTCTGGGAAAGAAAATGAATGACGCCGAATTGGAATCCAATTGAAGAAGACCCAGGTTGCAATAAACTATTTATATGTGGTAAAATCGATACGCTGACTGGTTGGAAATAGATAAGTTGTTAATTTGTCTACAACGAGTTAATTTGTCTACAGAAGTTGCGTTTAGCAAATACCGCTGGTTTCAGAAACGTCCCAAGTTGTTCGTAAGATTCGAGAACGATTTAATGTGGCGGGAGTATTTACTAGTGCGTCTAGTCAATCGTTATTTCGAGGGTAATGGCATTTGCTCAATTAGCCCTTCGAATGCTGGGTAATTTTCTAGAATTAGAGTTTTGTTTCGTCTGCTTTCCAAAACCTTAGATATTTGCTTAATTATGATGAGGAAAAATATTCGGAGTACATGAAGCAAACAGATTAGATCACAGGCCAGCTGCCAATCAAATAAGTGGCTGGCCTGGTTTAACCTTTTATCGTCAGGATGATGTTGGTTCCAGCACTAACAGGGTTAACTAAACTAGCCTCTTGCAAGTTCCCTCATAGGGAGTTTTGGACTGATTATAGATAGTTCAACTTAAAAGTAACAGTTGTCGGCAGAAATGACAAAAAACACCACATTGACGTTTTCGAAAGTACACAAGTAACAGAATTATAAATTGCTTAACAGGAGCATCTTTTCCCTTTTGTCTGAGTGTTTTATTAAATCACATGAACACATTTGTTATAAGCTTTTAGCTTCCGTTCCAATCTGTTTCACTAAATTGTTTGTATATAATGGTGTTTATTTCATTGAAAAGCGTACGTTAAACTAACTGAAATCATGTAAGGGTGAAATCCTCCGTCATTGATAATTGGATTTGACAGTCCATCAGCAAAAAATTTAGAAGCTACGGTTATATAAGCCAACACTATTCGGAGCGATTTTATTTCTCAATGAGTTGCAGTAGGTCTTTCAATTCATTATCGTGAATACTATGAAACAGTTTAGTTTAGTTTAATCTTATTTATTTTACATCGATTGTGAAAGACCATCTTAAAAGTTCGGCTATGTTTTCTAGATACATAACTAGTGCTCGCACCGAATGTGGTATGGGCTTTGCATTTAATTTCGATTGTTAGTTTAAAGTTATTTGTTTTACATCGATTGTATGACAAGTTCTTACAACTTAGATTAATCACTAATGATTCTGCTTTATGAAGACATAACCAATGCTCGCACCGAATGTCGATAAATGAAAGTTCGCAAGGGTGGTCCCGCTACTCACGGGATTCGAACCAACGACCCTCTACTCAAGAAGCCGACGCTCTACCCCTGGACGACTGTCCTTCCGTATGTTGCTTTACATTCATGCGAGTTTCAGTTTCTTACTTCTTTATTCGCGGTTTCGTTATATTATCGCGACGGGCAAATTACTTATGAATTTATGGTCTGTCACTACACAATGTCACTGTTATACACCACCACAAGATAAGGTGATTGATGCAAAAATCTTTGTGAACTATTTCATACTCAAATAAAACATACACTTTTAGGTACGTTCTGTCTGATTTTTTTTTCATGGTATTTAAATGCATTTGTCTGTCAAACACAAAGGAGGAAATATATCCAAAGGTGTCCGAATAATAGAATTAAAGATTAAACATAACAATCGCCATTCTAAAATCAAGTTAAACATTTATTTTAATATTTCCTGGATCGTAATCTTTATTTGCCAACTTTATTCGTGTAATTTTAATTTCAATATGAAACTTAAAGGCGCATTTACGAAAAACACAGAAAACCAATATCATCGATATTTATTGTGTAAATATAAGTTCAAAATCAGATTAATTCTTGAAAACTGGTTCGGTAAATGCCTAGGAAATGATAAATATTTCATGAATTACATTTTAACTAATTCTTTAGCCAAAGCAATTACCAGTTTTCCATTAGCTATCTCTTACCTTAAGGTTGTATCCGTGTTATGGTTAAATAGACATTTTGGAAACCTCTGTATAGTTTAGTTGTCACAATACGTCCAAAATGTTATGGAAATATACCACGTGAATTACCTTAATTAACAGCGATATGTTTTAACTAAGGTCACTCATGACGCATGTCACCTTTTCTAATCATATTCTGTGAAATAGTAGTTGAGTAAGTCAGTGGTCAATATTGATTTATAGGCGCTTGTTCAGTCATGAGACGGTTTGCAAGTCAAAGTAAAACAGCGTTGAATCAAGGCAGTATTTGTTTTGCAGTTGATTATGCTATCAAAAACGGGTGTATTTGGGTATATTTGCCATTGTTAGGGGAAAAACACCCCCTCTTTGATAGCTCCACATTAGCGAACCACACTTTTGGTCACAAACTTCAAAAACTAATGCAATTTTGAAGATTATAATTGCCGCTTGCACACTTGATCCATCATTATATAGTGTATAAATGGTGGTTATATGAATAGTTGACGTATTTTGGTTGATTTGGGTATATATGGGTATATTTGGGTGTATTTGGGTGTATTTGGGTGTATTTGGGTTTTTCGTGCTGCCGATGAAAAACAGCTTCTGGACGCAAAATTTATTAAAAATATGTCAATAAATCTAAGTACTGTACAGACGGTATGAAATGAATTTCAAAAACGTCACATAAATTCACATAATGAATAGGCTATAGCATCGGAATTAAGTGATAATCTAGAAGTGTACTCGTACCCAGCTGTTTTGCTGTATCTTAAGATCAGGCTATGTATTTTACTCAACCTTAAGGTCGTCTACATAAAGAAGCTGATAACGATAAGCGTACTTCAGTTTAAGTCATGGCTTAAGATTAAGGAAGAGCTCTTAATTTAACACATTCCAAGACCTAGACTCAAAACCAATCACCGTGAATTATAGAGTTAACGTCGAACAATACCATTAAAACAAAACCATCAACAGACAAACGCTTATAGTCCGAAAGAATGTTGTATAAATTGCAGATTGTGTGCATCGGCACATTTATGACAACCCCGGACTGAAATTGTAAGAAGATGGCAGTTTATATTCAAGCACAATTAAATTGACTCTAGCAAAAAAAAGATTTTTTAAATTTCCCTTCATGAAGTACTTATTTCATGGTTCATACTGTTTCGGCCGCACACTTGCTGACGAATCTGACAGAGGCGTCCGAATTATTTACCATTATGAAATACTTCGTTGTTTCCATTACACTGTTACAGTATAACGTGATGTTTCTACGAAATATCAGAAATACAGAGATTGTTTCTTTAAAGAGATTCTCTCAGAGATATATGCTTTGGGAAAGGTAAACGTTAAATATTTGACCGTCACACTCTTTGTCTCTAAACCAATGACCATTCTAATATTCTCTACTTAAAAGTTGCTAGAATACCGTGATTTGGAAAATTAATGTGAAGTGAGCCCTCGTTTCTGTTTGTTCTTCTTTGTGAAAGCCGGTTTATTAATAAACGGAGGGATTCGTTCCCGTGTGCGTTGCTATCGCCACGTGACAGTTGAAATTAAAGCTACACCCCACCACAATCACCAACAGCAACAACGCTTTGAAATACCCAACATCGATTGTAGACTATTTTTTATTTTCCTTATCAAATTAAGCAAGATTCAATATATTTATGTTTTAATTGCTTGTTTCCTCCGCATTCAACCCATATTCGATTGACGGAAATGATGTATGCACCCATTTTATTGTTTTATATATTTTCTGTAGAGTTATGAGCAGGTATGGGATGCTGTCAATAATCTAGTTCTATGTAACTTTAGAAATATATGTTATTATTCTTACGGTAAGAAACAATTTTCTTTAAAAAGTAAAAAATCTTAATCCGTGAGAGAGTCCCTTTAGCCCATTACTAAACAATGACGATATTTTACCACTTTTTGCAGACGACCCTGGAAAACCTTGTGGGAAAAGGAGAAATTGCTCGCTAAGAGCAATTTCAGATTTTCAGATCTAACTGAAGAATATTTTCCCAATTTCATTACATTTTGAAATGCCGTCTGTAAACGCTTTCAATTTGGGACAGTTGTTTCGGAAAGGGATAAGGAAGAAATTGTAGCGCTCTGAAACGTGTTTACGCAACATGAGATGACTAACACAGGGTTATATAAAAGTGAAATTTCCGTATGAAGTGTTATTTCGTACATTTAAATGTCATGTCCGCACCATTACAAAACCAAAGTGAGAACCAAGGTACCCAATGCTTCCTCGTATATCACATTACTTGGGAGTATCATCTACGGAAAAATAAACAAACAAGTACATGTTCTATTACTTTCACTTAAATCTTTATAAATTTTTTTGGAAGGATAGGTGGCCTTTTTTAACATTTGCTTTAGATTTATCACAAAAAGCAAACAGAAAAAGGAATACACATTGATATACTTTTGCATTGATTCTTACTTTCATTATTTGTTTGAAATTTCATTTCCGATTTAACTGAATGGTGGATCGAATGAACAAGTGCATGTTTATTCGCCTCTATACCTTGTTGGTTGTCTACTCTGAATTTCAAGATATACTCGGCGTAACATTCAAATAAAAAAGTGAACGCGTTCCGACTGACAAGTTTAGTACGTGCAAACAAATGAATAAACTAGTCTTAAATAGATTCAAGACTTGAGATGAGCGAATCTGATATGATTAAAATGCATAACGAAAAGGTTGAAATGAGTTACACGATTGTATAATCAATCAAGAGATTTGTGATCCAAGTAAAAAAAATAAGACCAATTTGTGCTTACAAATCGACTGGCATAAAGTATCATTTTATTTCAAACTTTACAAATGATAATTAAATCAAACCTGTTTTGTGTTTTATATTCCGTTATTCTTCCTTATCGAATACCGGTTCGCTCACCAACAATGCAAATACTAAACGTTAATCCTTTATTGGCCTTCCAGAAAGGCAGCTTTTGCCATTCTTTCTACACCAATTCCGCACAAGTCCCTGAACAGTTTTCTTTAAGCCAGTTGGATTTCCAATAGGAAGCCTCTTGTTACACATGCGCCTCAATCCTATTGAACTACGGTAACGTCAGGACAACATCTGAAGAAAACTTCACTGATAATAATGGCTAATGGGAGGGGTATTGTATTGCATTTACTAATGGGTATTTATTTGCCCGTTTTTGTTCATTAGTAGGGTGAAATCCAAATAATCACAAAAACAAACAACATACTGATACAAACGGGATAATTTCCATTAAAAGGCTTATCTGATTACCAAAGATAACTTGGAGCAAAACTAAATACTAAATAAGTCAAACAAAAATGATCAAATATCCATGCAAGAAACCAAACACTGGCGATAAAACGTTACCCAAATCAACCTTTTGAAATCCTTCGAGGTCTAAGATGACCATCTCACAGATTAGCCTTAGGGTATTACATTTTTGAAATTAAATGAAGTAAACGAATCAAAGAACACAGAGCTTTATAGATAGATACATTCATAAATTATCAAAGAAACGTTAACCCTTTAATTGCTGGAACCGACTTCATGCTTATGCAAACATGCTATATTCAGGCCAGCCGCCAAGTAAATAGGCAGCTGGCCTGTGATCTAACCTATTTGCTTAAGTACTCTTGGTATCCTTCCTCAACATAATTAAACAGATATTTAAGGTTTTTAAAGCAAGCGACACAAAAACATATTTTTAGAAAAATAAACAGCATTCTAGGGTCAATCTATGACGCAGAAAACAAACTGTTGGACATTAATACAATGCTTACGTGCCTTCACGTTTCTGTACGTCAAACTATAACTTGACTTGTTCATCGTTCTACTGTGAACTGTCAAATAACAACGGTTCTTAAAAGGTCAAACATTAAACATATTAAACTTATCACCATATTTTAACACCGAGGAAGTTGGCATTTATTGGATTTATTAGTCATGCGGTGCTTCTTGATCTCATATCGTCTTTAGAAATACTACCAACATTAGAAAGTTTATACATGCGTTTAATTGTTTCGAAACTTTGTAATTAATTATATCTAATGATCCACCATTGTGCTGTTTTCTTCGCTTTCAATTTAACATAAACGGTTCGATCATATACCCGGATATATAAGAAAGCGTTGAACAAGACTATTGTGATGATAGATATGTATCATTGACAAGAGAAAATAAGATAATTTCGATGGCAAATGAAAATCTTCAACGTTGATTGACATTACTGTATGACTATTAGTATAAATGTAAATGTAGTTTATAGTATGGTAGCACTAACAATTAAAAGCTTTGTTTCTAATAACGCGAAGAAACTGTCATCTTAAATGAATTGGTCATATATGTGAAGTAACAAGGAAGAACTAATGTGTCAATGCCTTTGACGTAACTTAAACACAAGACAATAAATGACTAATAAGGCTTCGTCAATCAAATTAAATCTAAAAGGATAGGGCGGAATGTCTGGATATTTCTAAAAGGATCGACTAACGTTTAACCCTTATAGTGCTGTAACCGACTTCATGCTTATGCAATGAGCTGGATCAAGGCCAGTCGCCAAGTAGTTTCGCGGCTGGCCTGTGATCTAACCTGTTTGCCACGCTGAGTATCTTTCCTCGTCAAAATTAGGCAGATATTTAAAAATTTAGAAGTCAAACGACATACAAATTAAAACTATATTTTACAAATTTCCCCTAGCATTCCTAGGGTTAAACATAATATATTAATCGTCCGGGGTTTCTTCATTTAAACGCGGTTTGAAAGTCTAGACAAGAAAATGATATTGAGTTTTTCAGTTTTGAAATTGACAGGAGCTAATTAGAAAAAAATATATTGCGAAAGGCAGCATGGTTCAATATGAGACAGTTCTTCCTTAATCAGATAGAGTTTGGAACAAACTGTTCTCAAATTCATAAAAATAGGTTTCCGTTGCTCGATGAAGTCAACGCGCAAAGATTTTTCTTCTTTTCTTATGTAACATAACATAACATAACATAATTTTATTCAGCATTAAACATCAAAAAAACATGTTTATAGCTTACAAAATATATTTATAAAGCATGTGTGAAGACGTATGTACAATTCATGATTTCTAATCGTTTTCAGAGAAGTATTGGTGAGGTAATGATCGAAAAATCGGAGAGTAATATTTAAGTTAAAAACCATATACTTATGTAATCACCTGTATCGTCTCCCAGCTTCTAGATACCCACAGCCACAGCTTGTTGCAAATTGAAATTGTGTGCATCCAGAAGTCAGTTGACGAGTTTTCACTTCAATTATCCATTACCCAATCATTCATATAGAAGTAAAATAGTTTAATTAAACAAAGAGCAATGCATGTCGTTGAGCAAAAACATACATTATAAAATGAAATTGTGACAAACAAATTGATATTCTATTAGATATCAACTTTGAAACGAGTTGAAGAAAAATATAGAAACACAAACAAAGTTGGGTACTATTAACACACAAGTACAAAAAACAACAACAACAACAACAACAACTGTTAGATTATGAGTCAACTATGACTGCTCTCGTCATTTGGATGCAGTATATTTAAATTTAGACACATTGTTTATTACTTTTATCGATTTTGAGCACATGAGTATTTCGAATTTGGCCATTGATAGAAGAATCTTTTAAGATATTTTTTACGTATTTCATAGTATGTGTGACAAATAAGTAAAACGTGATATTCATTATGTCTGTACAATTCATGTTGGAGAGGTAATGGCCACTTGTCCCATTACCAAACAATAACCACTTTTGACTAGTGTGTTGCAGACGACTCTGGAAACCATTGTGGGAAAACGAGAAATTGCTTTTAACGAGCAATTTTTCCTGATCCAACAATGTTTTCTGTCCCAATAGAAGATTATTTTTCAAATTCATCCCATAATGAAATGTCGTCTACAAACTCTTTCTATTTAGGACAGTCGAAAATTTTGCTTTGGGTTAAGGGTTAAGGAACTTTCGCATGGAGTGAGGGCTAGGCATATGTCGTAATCAATGTAATAAGTTACTCTATTAAGTCTATAAATGAAACTGTGACGAGTTTCCGACCAAACGTAAAAAGGGTTGTCTCTTTTTAGCTAAATGTTTTGATTCTGCTGTGCTTTCCTATATGCGTAAATACAATCTATGAAATTGTATACTAAATTGCACACATATGAAACGTTAAAGATTCGTCATTTACATAAAAAGGACGCTTGTCGTTTTATCCTTTATTTCATTTCCACAGAATACAATAAGTAATTATATGTGACTGAATATCATAACAAATTTAGGATAAACAATAAGAGACGTAATTACCGACGCCTATGAGATTGTTTTCAATTTTATTTTAACCCTTGGAATGCTGGGTAACTTTCTAAAAATAATTTTTGTGTCGTCTGCTTTTCAAAACCATAAACATCTGCTTAATTTTGATTATGAACGATACACAGAGTAGCAAACACAAGGCCAGTCGCCAATTTACTTGGTGGCTGGCCTTGATCTAACATGTTTGCATTGGCAAGAAGTCGGTTCCAGCACAATAAGGGTTAAAGGTTGTCAATTTATAAACTCACCGATTTCTGTTTGGGTTACATATTTCCTTCTGCTCCACTGAATAGAATGTCATACAAAAATGTTTTGGAGATTTCTTTTATTAGAACTGGTTGAAAGTATCAATCTAAAGAGTTGTCTATGTTCTTTATAAAGAACAACTGTTCATTTGAGAGCGTTTTCTGTCCTTCACAGAGTGTGCTATAGTTGCTTTGCCTACCGAGAGAAACGGAAATCCTGTCATTTTAAATAATGAGTCACCATCCTGTATTTTATTGACCTGTCGTTGCGTGCAACCTTTGGTCCGATAATTAGCGAACTACGTACGCAAAAAGTGAAACAACAACTAGAGAAAGTCTTCCTCTTTAAGGTCGACGCAATCGCGAGCATATTCTAACACATAGAATGCTGGGTAATTTATAACGATATATTTTTGTGTCATCTGCTTTCCAAAACCTTAAATATCTGCTTCATTTTGAAGAGGAACCATATTCAGAGTAGCATACAGGCAAGATCACAGGCCTGCCGACAATTTACTTGGCGGCTGGTCTGGATCCAGCCTGTTTGCATAAGCATCAAGTCGGTTCCAGGACTTTATATATCCGCTGCTGTGAATTATTCGAATTGTAGCATTCACTTTTTTATTATCCGTCTTAAACAAGTCATACAGGGTTATTGGTTGGTACATAATGTAATTATAGAAGTCGTTTGTCATCAATTTATAAATAAATTCGAAATTACACCGTTTACCGCGAGTATTTTTTGCGATGTTTCCGTTTTGTTAATCGACCTTTGAACTATAAACATTCATTTATATATAACAATTCATCGATATGCCGGTTTCGACAACGCATTTATCTTAAACAAAAGTATAACGAACGTTTGGGTTAGGCTAAAATTCTTACATAATGTCCAAAAATGCTATTTTGCCATACCTTGTGACGGGACAACACGGGACAAGTTGGTAAATCTTTCGTAAAGATATTTAAGGATATCGTTTCGATACTAGACGTCTGTTATTTATGGTATACTTAGAGGCAGGTGATTGACAGATGCGTGAAACCTCAGAACTATGTCCGTATATAACACTGAACGTAATCGTCTACGTAAAAAGAAAAAAAAACGGATAACCTGTAATGAAAATTTGAAATGTCATCTTCGATCGATTTAAAAAAAGAACAGCCCTAAAAGGTTACATTTATATTCTATAATGGATGTATTATTTGGTGGAATCATACGTATAACCTTCCCTGGTACATGCATTAAAGCTACTTGCTCACGAATGTTTGAAAATGTGGAGGTCAAACTTCGTTGTGTTGAATTGTACAACAGCGGTGCCGTTGTATCATATGCACTGGAACATAGCCATAAGACGCAAATTTATTTCATAGACAAGAGTCTGTAAACAGCGAATTAATATGCATTTAATCAAAAACGTCGTAATGGTTTTCATATGGTTTTCATATGGTTTTCATATGGTTTCAATGGTTTTCATATGGTTTCAATGGTTTTTTTATGGTTTTCATATGGTTTCAGTGGTTTTCATATGGTTTTCATATGGTTTTCATATGGTTTTCATATGGTTTTCATATGGTTTTCATATGGTGTTCATATGGTTTTCATATGGTTTTCATATGGTTTCAATGGTTTTCATATGGTTTCAATGGTTTTTTTATGGTTTTCATATGGTTTCAGTGGTTTTCATATGGTTTTCATATGGTTTTAATGGTTTTCATATGGTTTTCATATGGTGTTCATATGGTTTTCATATGGTTTTCATATGGTTTTCATATGGTGTTCATATGGTTTTCATATGGTGTTCATATGGTTTTCATATGGTTTTCATATGGTTTTCATATGGTTTTCATATGGTTTTCATATGGTTTTCATATGGTTTTCATATGGTTTTAATGGTTTTCATATGGTTTTCATATGGTGTTCATATGGTTTTCATATGGTGTTCATATGGTTTTCATATGGTTTTCATATGGTTTTCATATAGTTTTCATATGGTTTTCATATGGTTTCAATGTTTTTCATATGTTTTCATATAGTTTTTAATGGTTTTCATATGGTTTTCATATGGTTTTCATATGGTTTTCATATTCAAGAGCCAGTAAACAGCGAATTAATTTGCATTTTAATCAAAAAGCGTCGTAATGGTTTTCAAATCTTATACATCTACCTCTAGACATTTGTCTTTATTGTCGTTCATAAATTGACTGTGCTTTCAATAGCTACTTTTAAGTGTTTTTCATACAGCAACACATTCACGGTAGTCTTTCAACGACATTATAATTTTGACTTTCAAATTTTCATATTTGTGAAAACGCACCTTTCTGGTTATTTGATGTATTGTGTGACATCATGCATAGGGTTGATACCTTTGGCGACATTCCAGATCTGATCTTATGTATTTTGCCAAATCTTTTAGCAAGGTTCATACTTTGTCGACATGCGAGCGTGAAACTTAAAACAGGCGGTTTTATATAGTTATACTCGGTACTAAATATAGTTCTGGTTATTTGAAATGCTTCACAAATACATATAAAATGGTAAAAGTCATCAATGTCATGGTATGTGCAACAATACATTGTTTCTTATTTCGAAGTGTAGCATGTTGATGTATCTTAATTCTTAGAGAATTTGCCGGCAGAATGTCTATGTATAGTTAAATATATCCCGGTCGTTTTCTCTAAAGAAGAAGTAGTGTAGACACAAACAATTTTACACAATACTGAAAACAATGAAAATACACAAACGTATTTGCAATTTAGTCTAAAAAATCATGTGTACATTACGAAAAAACACTATGAAATGATATTGATAATTACTGAGTACCATATAGTAATGTTACAACTGTTTATTTACACTTAAGACATTTTTCAAGTAAATGTGAAATATCGTCGAAACAATACAGTCTATAGTTTTACGGTATAATTTAACATGACATTGAGCTCAAAATCGATTAAGGATGTGGTAGATTATCTAAGTACATGTATGTACAGACGGTATGCACTAGATTTAAACGCCGTTACATCGCTTTTCTGTCCAAATACTTACTTATTCATTGTCTACAGGCTCTTTATTCTAAAATAAAAACACATTTGGACCGCGTCACTCGAAAAGGGGCACTCGGACATAAATAAAAACCGCGGACTCAGCTCTTTCTTAGCGCTATTATTTTCCCACAACGTTTTCCAAAGTCGCCTCCAACAAACTGGCCAAATGTCGTTATTGTTTGGTAATGGTATAAGAAGTCAATGCGACATGTCTCATTGGACAAACCCACCAAATTGCTCTACGTGGAAAATGAAACAGATGAAAAAGTCATCAAAATTGTGTGATTGTATTGTGGGCCGGTGGCCTATTTACTTCAAATTAACTTTTGTTTTTGTATTGTATTTGTACAGGTTCTTCACAGAGTTAACACATGACAACCTAATGCCACATTTTTTGCGTCATGTACCAGACGGCTTTCAAAAAAGACTGTGGCAAAAGTAGAAATTGCTTGTCACAAGCAATTTCTACTTTTGCCACAACGCATTTTCACATACCACAGCAGCAGAACTGGAAGGATGTTCACATGTCTTCAAAGCTTTTCGAAGTGCATGTGCTTCAAGTAAAAAGAAATGTCGTCTGTACATGTGTAAGTGGTAAAGACCTGAGAAATACTGCAGATATATTTTAATGGTTGGTTGTCAATCCTTCAAGTAAAGAAATGCCGTCGGCAGGTGATAAAGACTTAAAGAAAAAACGAGTCATTGTCCAAGTTTTTCTCACATCTGTGATTAAGAATCATTATGATGTGATAATAAATTGCAAAGATGATAAAGTAAGAAGTCGAACACTGGAACCTTTCATTATGGCGTTATAATTCAGCTAATGGCATTAAGGTTCATTCGCCTTTGCGTTTATCAAGATTCCAATCCTGTTTCAATGTAGTTACTGATACAAACTACAGGATATTGACACTGGCCTAGATTCGCTTCATTATTAAATTCACCAAAGTCGTGTCTTCTCCCGACAAAGCTCTGATACTATCATTTTAAAAGAAAAAGGAATGGAGAAATGACCCCCCAAAAAACTACATTTGTTCCCGTTTTCAAAAAATAATTGATATCTGATAAGATAAACACTTTCTCTTCCTTTTCCAGTCATGTCTCCCTGTGTGCAATATTTGAATGTGATGTGAATTGTTAATAGTCAGCCTATTTCTCCATATTGTAAACGGTAGAAAACGAACACTGCAGCATGCAAGTAAACCACTCTTCAAGACCGCCACGAGAAATTCGTTTCATAATTGCGCTAATTTCAATATACAAGCCCGTCACGTTATGCTTTTACAGTTTTGCATACCTCCTATATGGACTAACCATAGTATAAGCTGAATGCACACTGTCTCTTCCTGTCTATCTACATGTCTCTCGTTCTCTCTCTCTTTCTTTCTTTCTTTCCTTTTTCTTTCTTTATCCCTCTCCCTTTTTCTTTCTTTTTTCTTTCTCTCTTTCTTTCTATCTCTGTCTCTTTCTTTCTTTTTTTCTTACTCTCTCTCTGTCTCTTTCTTTATTTTTTTTCTGTCTCTTTCTTTATTTTTTTCTGTCCGTCTCTGCATCTCTCTCTTTATCTATGTATCACTGTCTGTCTGTCTGTCTGTCTGTCTGTCTGTCTCTCTCTCTCTCTCTCGCTCTCTCTCTCTCTCTCTCTCTCTCTCTCTCTCTCTCTCTCTCTCTCTCTCTCTCTCTCTCTCTCTCTCTCTCTCTCTCTCTCTCTCTCTCTCTCTCTCTCGCTCTCTCTCTCTCTCTCTCTCTCTCTCTCTCTCTCTCTCTCTCTCTCTCTCTCTCTCTCTCTCTCTCTCTTTCTCTCTCTCTATCTATCTCTCTCTCTTTATATATTATTTTATATGCTTATTCTTTGGTTTAAATAAAGTTATGTTCTGTTATATACGGTTTATACTTGGTTTAATTGCAACCTGGAACTTTACTTCGATTTCCTGTAAAATAACATAAGTCTATCGCCAGCCTAAAATATTAGTGCATTGCGTAATGGGTTACGAAGCCTACCACGATTTTGAAGTTTACGGAACCCCAAACTGGATTAGTATTCATGGATACACGTACCTAATAAGATCAAACCGCATACGGCAGCAATCAGTGTCTCACATCAGTGTCTCACATAAGGCAATTAGTCTGACGTCAAACTAACTAGTGGGCGTGGTTGAAGGTTCTTTTTCACAGAGGAGAAAGCGGAAAATAAAATGAGATAGTCTTAAAGGGGCTTGTTCCCAGAAGAGAAGACGGAAATTAATATGAAATAGATTTAAAGGTTCATCAAAGCTGTTGAGACAACGGAAAATAAAAAAAACCGTTAAAGGGGCTTGTTCACATGTGAGAAGATGGAAAATAAATTAAAATGCTATAAAACAACGATTTCTGTATAAGCGACTTCTACGGAAAGAAGAATCACTATTGATAGCTAAATTGGTTCAAAGAGAGCCATTATGTTTCATAATTGTAGTTGAAACGATGTCAATTTCTAAATCGATTGATCACGTTTGAATCTTAATTTTGACAAAAAAAAATTCATTTCACTTGTAGATTTCGTGATCAATATCAACGGTGCGCAATTTTAAGAAGATCCCGTCTATTTATATAACAATTGTTTTCTTTACTGCGTATGTCGGAAATGGATAAAAAGCAACAAAGCTGTACACACTGTATTGACTGAATGACCGACTGTTTCGTACATGCGCAAGCTTCGACTGCGATTTCTCTGCCGAGTGTCAGACGCAACGCCGTTATAAAACGTAAGTTATCATATACCACCAGAATCGAAAAGTTGGTGGTCAACTCATGCGGGGTATACAATGTAGCTATCATTGGCAAAACATCATAAACATTGATCACGTGGTCCCCCGCCTTGGACGGTAAGGCCTGTGATATTTTTTACAATATTTTCAGAAATCCACCAGTAGTCACATCCCCTTGTTCAAACTCCCCACACGCTTACCTCTGCTAAGTTACTTATCGCTGCAACCGCAACTTGATTGGTAATGGGTTAAGGTACTATCCATGTATATCAGTTTTGACTTACGAAACTATGTTCTTTAAGTTGTTGGTAATACAGCCAAACACAGAGTAATGCTAGGCGACAGTTTCTGAGCTTTGTAAATGTTTTGACTAAGATGTTTACTCACAAAATGATTTACACTTTGAAAACTTTCAGAATCCATCACTAAATTATATTCGTAAACGCACCATTGCTTAATTTACAAATATGACAGAACAACATATCAACGTAAAAGCAGAAGTAGAAGAAGAAGTTGATCATTATCACAAACATTAAAAGCATTTTGTGGTTCTTGCCTTGTACCTCAAAACATATATTCCCCCGGACCTCAGATTAAAAAATATCATTATACAATTTAAGACGAGTCATTAAAAAAAATAATCATTCTCACCTGTATAATGTTTCCACCGTTTCAATATCGCAAAAGACAAAACACGAGTGGCTCCGGTGTAATAAGTTCTTTGGTTATGAAACTTTGAACGGAGTAAATCATTCTTGTGATCTCACCTTGCACTGAAGGGCTTTGATATAGAGCTACGGTTGTGTCAAATAAAACTATTTGCTGTATAACCAAACGTGTGGTCAGTGATCATATGTTGCCATAGAAACGATTCGACACTCATTGGTGAACTAGAAATCGGACGAAATGCTCTGTTTTTAAGAATTCACGTGATTTGTATTTGGCTCATAATATTCTCGATGAAAGAAATGATACGGACATTTTAACAAATAAGATACTTATAAAGGAAATACAAGTTACATTGTGCTTTGTAATTCCAAGAATTTTAGCTATATATGGTATACATGTTCTATATGGCATAATGAAACTGGGATATCGATAAAGGCGAGTGTACTTAAGGTAACATACCCATAATCCGCCAACTCATTCTTGCGTCGGACTACCTCAGTCGTTTAAACCATGATTTTGCGCAAATAACATCGAATTATTCTGTCACCAGTGCAAGTAAAGGACAAATAAAGGGTTGCCGAAAAACATTTCTGATAACCGTCTGTTGATCGCAGCGGGGACTTGCTATAGTGTAAGGCGGCTCAACTGCCTGGTAAACATAAACAGACTGGTTTGATCTTGAAATAGGTTCCTATGTTATTACCTAAAACTTACCTACCTTTGTATTACAAAAGAACACTCAAGATTTAGTATGGGATCTTCCTCCATCATTATGAGTCGGGATTTGCAACATAACTGAAATTATGTTGACATGATGTAAAACCCATATAAATGTAAAATATAAACCTCTATAGAGCTGGGCCCGTTTTACTAAACAACTGACGCAAAATGTTTGCGTAAGTCATAATTGATAAACATGGATAGTATCTTCAATGAAAGTACAATGTTGCAATGTGGCACTTCATTGGAAGCGTCTCGGAGAGACGATTCCAATGATGTGTCACTTTGCAATATTGCTTCGTCCAATATTGAAATAAGAGGAATTGTTGTTTTAGACTTACGCAAATCTTAAGCGTAAACTGTTTAGTGAAACGGTACCCTGGAACAGACTTCATCCTATACAGTCTTTCAGGGAGGTCCACAATTCAACAGTGCCTGGAGTAGTTCCGGTTTCATTCAGTAATGGTTGATTTTAAAAATGGGAGCTGAATAATGCATCAAAAGTATGACATTCCATAAGTTAAAAAGGAAAGTTTAGTCCGTTCAAAAAAGGAAATTTGTTCATAGATTGGTTGTTGTAGAATAGGAATAAAAAAAAACACATTGAATAATGATATTTGTTGCATTTAATTATAAGAAATTAACGTTAGAAAAAATTAATGATGTTAGATTACTGTTTTTCAAGTCGATATAGATTCCTTTTGAATTGAATTTTATTGAACAGAAGTTGCTTGCAAAATATATGATATCGAAAAGTGCTTTAGATCAATAATTACCTGTTTTGTGATAACTTTTATTCACCTACCGTTGATGATAAATCGCATCCAAATTCAAAGGCTATGAAAACACAACAAATCCATTTTCTACTTGTTGAAACTACATGTATGTCCATATACAATAAAATGACAATGGACACATGGGTTGTCTTTAATATTTTAAAAAGACTCCGGATGGCTGATGGTTAATTACAGAGGCTGTCGATCGGCTAAACAATAAATGATGTGTGATTTGCGCATATGGTGCAAATGTGACAGATTAGTGTGACTTTGCATCACAATCCTTTATCCTTCTAACAACCGAAGTTTGTTAGGTACCCCTTTGTATGTAACTAAAAAAGTAAACTGACAACAATCAAACGAATTAAATACAAAGACATTGCGTTCAAACCAAATACCTAATAAACATGTTTATTATGTCTTTTGTTCAAACAAACAACTAAACTAAAATAAGTTGATATCAGGACAAAATGGAACGACAACAACAGTTAAAAGGCATTTAAACTAATAAAACCAATGACAAAAAAACACTCTTTGATTTAAGTAATGATGACGCTAAAACAACAAATCAAAATTCAATCCGTTAATGAAACACGATAAGTTGCGTTGTTAAGATTCGAGATAGATTACATGCAAAAACCACGGAAAATAAAAGCAACTTATAGAAACCCTTAGATCGTGTTATTAAGGCTATTAGTTTATGGCGAGCAAAGAAAATCTATATACCCGTACGTATTGTTAGTTTTGTCTCATTCATAGGCAACATTTCTACAAGTGTGATAAAGCATTCAAATAAAAAAAAGATAGGTACACTTTAAGCGATTTAAAGTTGCTATAAAACCATCTATGGCAGAGCAAGAAAATAAACTTCTTTTTTAAAATCTATCTTTGTTATCTAAATGATTTATGGTTTTTTTTTTTAACAAACCTGACATAAATGCATGCAATACAACACTTACGGGGACAACATAAATTAAACTTGGGTGATAGGAACTGATTTCTTTACCTATTTAAATAACCTGCCATACAGTAATTAAGTGTATTAACAAACGAAAGGTTGCTTCGAACATGATTTGGTAAGATTAATGTTGTCAAAAACATCGTATAATTTATGCCCGACTTCTCATAACGGATTCATACAGATGGATGGAAGGGTAATAAAACACCGACTTTGGAAATATTGGTTTGTTCCCTAAACGTCGACTCGAACGTCATCACACCTGGGTGATTTTAGGGGTTATGAGGGCCTTCAAGGGAACGTCGACTATCGATTTTCTTACTACTGATCAAGGGTTACACTTTATAATGTTGCATAATGGTGAACACATAAAAATATAATGGTTTTAACTTTATACATTTATTTACACCATTTTCATTGTATTATATCAACGGTAAGATTAAATAAATCAAGTCTGACAATATGTGATACACACGTATTTGAAGTCACCAAACACTATTTAACCTAAGTAGACAAGCTGCGATGCTAGGTCTGCATATATCATTAGGTCTATTACTCCTTCTTAGTATCTATTCTTCAGTGAACTCAGGCGGCGATTAATGTTCATGTATTTCTTTGCAGTGGTCTTGTACTTCCGCCCTCTGGATTCTGTTTATTATATATGCATTCTGTATATCTTTAAAGATTTGGATCACCGCGTATATGTTTGGGTGAGCGTGTTGTGCCTTTTTCTTCAACTTGCTGTGCCACCCTTCCAAACGGTTATTTGGTCGAGGGCCTTGGGTTCCGAAGTGGTTCCACAGCGTTCGTCTTCAACCCACTGCTCCGTTACATAGTCAGTGAAATGCTGGGTTAGGTCTATGATATCGGCGTCATCTCTAGCTTCTAACGTCTGGAACCAGTGATCTATGATGGCATCCAGTGGTATTAGAGGCAGGATGGATGCGCGTCTCGCAAGTGTACGGACGTTGTTGTTGTCTTTGTAAGGAATCTGTAGGCCGGTAGCCTGTGCCTTTCTCCATATGCTCTGGATGAAGTGGAACAAACACCCTTTCGTAATAATTCCAGGTAACGCTTCTTTAATGGCGTTGTGGGCAGCTGTTTCTAAGTCGAGGACGCTACTGGTTGGTGTAAATCTCAGCCCAAACTCGTACATCTTTCCCACTAGATGATCGAAGAATCGTGTGTATACGGCTTGACTTTCACCAGGAAGGACAATATCAATTATCAATTAGATACATAACCAATTTATTAATTCAAACATGAGATTTCTTCAGTTTGATTTTTTCTACTTTCATCGATTATCCTTTATGTTCCTCATGGTAGGCCCCCTAATCCCCCCTTGGGATAGGTGTGATAAAAAATCGAGTCGACGTTCAGGGAACACACCGAAATATTTGACTTTAGAATTATGCCTAAATACAAAGACGCGCGTCACATCAATATGTCTCACACAGCTGATAGTGTGTTTTATGGCCTTCAGGTATACTATCGGCTTCTTAAAGCGGAATTATTGCTTGATTGCTGTTTGAAAGTTAGTTTTTGGTAACCTTGTCTGCACGGGCAGTCCTGAAGGTAATTTATACAAGTTGAGTGAATGGCAGTGAATGCTATTGTTGTGTTTAAATAGAGGGGAATGTAATTATAACTCGGTAAGTATAGCAAAGGGGTACGTTCACTAACTATCAAAAATGGCCCAATGTCAAAAGTGGATGAATTCATCATAAACTTGTGTCTGAGGCATGGGTTGACTGAAAACAAGTTTGTTTTTTAGATTCCTGCATAGCGGTTGCCATGACAACGGAATGCAAATTACAAGGAATTTGGTTAAGTCAAATTTTTGTTTTGTTATTACAATGAAAAATACATTCCAAAATAATAGAATTGAGTAACGAAAAATTTTACAACAAGAAAATATTATCAAACATCAGCATTTTATGTTTAGTATTCATATTTCTGTAACCATGGTAACATGTTGCACATATATCAAATCCTTCGTTTATGTGTTTAACTTTAACCAAATTCTCACAAACTTAGTTGTTTTTAAGTAATTGTCGAAGATGTCATAATGATTAATATGTGTTCATTTAAACATCAACTTCTTGTAACTATGGTAACTTAGAACTGTTCAATGCAAACTAAGGAACGTTCTTAAACAAAGTAAATGTGTATTTCAAAGATAATTTGCTTTTGAATTTGCATCTATAGTATCTTTAATATGCTTTTATCATACCTTGCCTTGTAGAACTGTTTTGCTTATCAAATGATAATCATTGTAACAATATTCAATTCAGTATTTGTATTTATATAAACATTCTATAAAATTGTACATGTTCTTAACCACAGGCTTACAAGTCTAATGTATGATGGGTGTTCGAAAAAACATCCGGAAAATATTCATTACTTTTTAATTAAAGCGAATATTTCAAAAGTGATAGTTTGATATTCTATGAACATAAACCCAAAGAGAAAAATGATACAAATTGCTCTGATACACAATCCATAGTCACTGTGGCAACGTCGAGTAACTTTGAGCGGGACAACGTCATGTAAAGTTGAGCGGGACAACGTCATGTAACGTTGAGCGGGTCAACTTACTTATAAAGGAAATATAGCATCTGCAAAATCTGTCTGAAACAGTAGTTTGTTACATCTTTTCAAATTATTTTGTTCACATGATACACACTTCTCCCACCTACGTAATAACCTATCAATCATGACCTAAAATGTTCCTGTGGAATTTTACAAACGGTTTCTAAGACAGCCATGGGTAGGTCATCAACAATACCAAAACTTCTGCCGCGCAATTCTGATTTCAAGGTTGGGAATAGAGTTTTTTTTACTGTGTGTTATACGCAAATATGAAAATTGAGTACAAGAATATATTGACGTGTTTGGTAAACAACTCCGCATCATTGGTTTTGCAGTTTGATTATGTATGTAACACTTGCACTTTAATGCGTAGTAATACCTTTATGATTCAATATCTAACCAGTTTTCATATATCTAGCAATTGACTGTCGACACACTTTAATGTAACTACTAGTCAATGGTCTTAAAGGCACAAGGCGTCTTCAATTGCATTATACACTTCTACGCCCGTTAATTCAAACAAATATTCTTTTATCTAAGTGTCATCAATATATGTAAACAATTTTATTCACGTTAAAACATTGCCATATCGTAATAAACATAAAAATATATGCATATGGTCATTAAAGGATTAGACTTATTACAAACTATTTCAGTTATTAACAATAAAACATACATTTAACATTAATCGTAATAACAAAGTAAAATCAAGGTTCAGTTGCTATCTTTTTTGTAAAGCAAAACTAAAATCATTTTAGATGAAAACAGATGCTAGGAGTGCATATTGTCACTATCGCGCATGACTAAAATGTTTTAAGAAGTCGAATATCTGATCGAATAATAGTCAATATAATGTAATAGATAAAATGGTTGAATGTGAGTTCAAATATGTATAAAAATAAATTACATTATCTCTTACAATTATGCTTTCATTTGTTACACTTATAATTTTTAATTTTCAGTTTTATTTTTCACAAATGTTATGCTAGCTGTTTAGTAGCCTGGAGTCCTGGCCCATGCTAACCCGCATTAGGCTAGTTCGCGGTATACGAACGGGCCAGGCTCCACCAGGCTAGCTGTTTAGTATCAATACATTTTATCGATATCGTTCAAACCGGAACTACTCCAGACACTGTTGCATTGTGGACCTCCCTGAAAACGGATATGCAAACAGGTTAGATCCAGTAAATTGTCGACTGGCCTGTGATCTAACCTGTTTGCTACTCTAAGTATCTTTCTTCAAAATTAAGCAGGTATTCAAAGTTTTGGAAGCATTCGCTACAAGGGTCTATATCTAGAAAATGACCAAGCATTCTAAGGGTTAATGGGATTGATTAAAGCAATGGAACTGTCACATAATTAAAAGGTTACGAATGCAAATATCGTAAATTTTATTGTCGATTTATATCAAAAAGCTTGCATTGTCCTCACTAAATGCTGGTTACGTGACTCTGTTTTTACGACGGAATTCAGCGAAACGCGCATGTGTACATGCCATGGCGTTACGATGCATTTTAATTAAGCTTGCCTAATGCCGTGTATTTTAATAAGTTTGGTAATAAGACCTGATTTCTCTTCCTGCTTTGTGCATTAACCAATTACTTCTTATCAATTTGCGTTTAGCAAAGACCTAATAAACAGTTTAGTAGGTCTTTAGCAAGCGGTATCACGTCATACTTTTAATATGTGTGACAAAAAGAAGTCAATGCTCACCAGGAGCAATTTCTCAATTTTTCAAATGCCTCCTGCACTATCATAAAAAAAAGAACGAAAACTATTCTAAATCGTCTTTGTCCGGCCATTTTATATCTGTTCTTTGTCACCTCTTTGAACAATGAACCCGTCGGTCATTTGGAAGTGGGGGAAATAGTAAAGGGTGGCCTTAATACTCCAATACAGAACATTATTTTTCAGTGTTTTGCCCTCTTATTCTAGTTACAATTGGTTACCTGTCTTTCTAGGGGAGGGAGTGAGTGTGGTCTCTTTTCACTATTCAAGTGAACCGTTTAATCTAGGCAAACATAAGCCAGAGCTTTGCGAGGAGATCTATGATCCCGGGAAGAGTAGGAGGGCACATACCAAATGCGATTTTGTTTAGTTTAAGCCTATATTTACTAGTATTCATTGTACATCAATTGTGAAACAAGTTTTTTGAATTAGATTAATCACTCTCGATTCTGCTTCCTGGATACATAACCACTTTTCGCGGTTTAACCCATTGTCAGGTCGTTGATATGTGCAGAAATTCTCTCCTCATATGTCTACACCAGTACATGCTCCATTGACATTCACTCGGTGGTATGGGTTGTACCATTTAAGTATCCACGTCAGAGTGCATTTGTCACCCGGACCACAGCCATAGATCATATAGTACCCCGAAATGTCTGCGACGCCATCTGTTTATAATTCTACGGCAATAATGATGAATACATTGCTTGGTTATTCTGTTTTGTTTTACATAAGAACAATCAAGTTTAGTACCGCTATATTTCGGTATGCCTTCATTCCCTAGCTTAATATTTCTGACGTCATCTATCTGAAAACTCCGACCGATTTCTTTTGGACCATTTTACAAAGATGTATGACTTTCTGTAGAACAATCTATGAATATTGTTTTACATATTGTTTAAGCTGAATTTTCTAATACAAGTCCCTGAAAATCTAGTCACTAGGACCTGATAAGGCGAACAGAGCAACACAGCACATGTCAGGAGCAGTGAACAACGAATATGTTCAAGACATACAAACCAGTAGATAAGTAATTAGCAGCTTTATAAATCGGCGTGTGTATTCGTAAGGGTATGTTATAATGCATGAACAGATAAAGGGGTCGCTATCATTTCGAGGGGGGCATTAAATGGAACACAGAAGCACCTGTCAGGAGCCGTGAACATAAAAAATGTTCAAAGAGCATTAACCAATCAATAAGTAATAAGTAGCTAAATAAATTGGTTTATCCTGTCACCAGTGTCATTTAAGGACCGATAACTAGGTGCCGTATAACATTTGTGATATCCGGCACTAACCATACAACTCTTTATTTATGGCTTCGTAAGAGTGTTTGCTAATGCATAAATAGGTAAAGTGGTCGCCGTCATCCTGCACATTATTTAGAATCAGTGACACAAACAGCAAAATATGAAGTAGTGATAATGATTTCGAGTGTGCAATACTTTATTTGATAATTCAGAATAAATTACAAAGTGATTCTTTTTTTCCAAACAGCTCCGCTATTCTAAGAGAACTTGAATTGATCACAAGTTAGTCCGTTACTGTTCCTCGTGCGGACATAGGGTTAAAGTATAACATCAGGCAAATAATCGACTTTAATACGACATTGCCGACCACAGACTGGTTTCCGACACCGTTCGACTTTCCATTACGAAGTTCCGAAAGGCATACTCGATACACAGTCTGGTCCCCCTTTTGCAAAGTGACAAACGAGCCCCGGCCCAGGTATCTCGCTTGGCCCTTTAGGTACACAAGCTTTCGATCGATATCATATTCGTGATGGAAAAGCTCAACCTGCTCACAGAAAAACATTCTGGAAATTACAAAATTACCAAGTTGTGATCTTTCAATATCGTTTTCAATCTCTCGTAGGAAGGTTTCGTTGACGTTTACGTTTGGATCACGTGCCCCTCCGTACTGTAAGTAAATACTCAGCCATTCTGGGATATAGATTCTATCATCCAAATAGTGCCAATACCCCAGATGGGTGTCTAAATCAGCATCGAGCTCGTAACTCTTGTTAAATACGGATATTGACCATTTTTCATGCAGGGACTTGTCGATGTGTTCCAAAAGCCACATCGGGTTGAAAGGGAACATCAGCTTGATACGAAGGTTTGCCACGAAATGATCTACATGGTTATCGCTTTCCGAGGCCTTGTAAAGCAGCTGTAATTTCCAGTCATTGAAGAACTTGGGGAGGCGGAGCATCGGTCTGACTGAAATCTCGTCGTTGATCTCGTCAAGCGGGAGAAGTGAGCTTGGTGTTAGCTTTATCAGAACGGACACGCTTTGTACGAACCAGGTGTCGCCAAGAAAATCACAACCATCGCCAAATCGAAATTGACCCTCGGGGCAGTAGATCCTTCGACATGCATTCTGCAATACACGAGCATGAGTAATTAACCCTTAACCAAACGCCAAATTGTCGACTGTTCCAAATTACTGCAGTTTGCAGATAACATTTCTAAATGTGATGAAATTGGAAAAAAAATCTTCTGATAGGGCAGGAAACATTGAGGGAAAAGGAAATATTGCTCGTCACGAGAAATTTCAAATGTTCCCACAATTTTTCTAAAGCTGTCGGCAGCAAAGTGGTTAAATGTTGATATTGTTTGGTAATTAGTAAAGCAACTTAGGAATATTTCAGGAAGTTTATACTAGTAAATTATAATCTCATGCATCAAAATTGATCTATGTACTAGTAAATGAAGATGAAGAAAATCACAACCATCGCCAAATCGAAATTGACCCTCGGGGCAGTAGATCCTTCAAGCAACTTAGGAATATTTCAGGAAGTTTATACTAGTAAATTATAATCTCATGCATCAAAATTGATCTATGTACTAGTAAATGAAGATAAAAAGAATAATTGAGATAAATCAAGAATACTAAACTATAAAGAGAAAATATTGTGTTTACCGAAATTGTCTAGAGAAACAATTGAGGCACATGGAACATTTGCTCTAAAGAGCAAACACTCCGTTTGTAACAACGTGTGTCGCAAAAATCAATCTTTGGTACAGTCATTATCATTGGTCATTTGCAGGAATCTTTACAAACTGCATGATACTCATCGCACTTCAATGGTTATGGTTATATTTATAATTAATACAGAATTATCAATTATAAGATTTCTATCTTAATGACATACAGGTCCGCTGGGCTGGGTACTTTTTATCTCATGTATTTACTATGTATGTATACTTTGTAATGCACATATCACAATAATTAATAATTGACTTTCTTACTTATTTATAATCAACATTATGACGAGGGCCCAACAACGCCCATATCTAAATATATTTAGAAGTTATGAAATACATATCTATGATCTCATGGACAGTTTAGGGAGGAAATCTGTTCTAATTAAAAGCTGGTTTCTATAACTCTGTGTATTGTCGGTCATGTACTCTTCAGCTTTTGTCAGTTTGCCGTCATATGTTATAAGAAACTATGCATGACATGTATGATTTGTATGGGCTTATTGCCTTCTTTTTTTAATTAACTATATTATTATTATATTATCAGACTTTCCTGGGAAACGGGAAATGGATCACCACGGACATCATAAGCCAGATGACAGGTAATGACTAATACAAAGCTTTTCTTGACAATGTATTTCATAGCCACATTGTAATGGATGCATTGCCCAGCATGCGATCCCCATTTCTAATACGTATTCTATGACAAAGTTGTCTTCAGAAGTTAACAATGTTTTTTTTCTCCTTTTTCTAAAACTATCCCTGAGAACAGATTTATTTTTACATACGAAACTTCTTTGTGTTATGAAAGTACACAATAATATAAGCTAGTATACGTGTATGGGAATACATTGTGATGTGCGAGTTCTTTTGACACAGGTTACCTCCCTGTCATGAAGATCAATATTTTAAAACACAATTTATAAAATGCAAATACAATTGCAATTACCTTTGGTCCAAATTCTGTTTCGTAGAGAAGCGTCCCCATGTAATCTTGAATTGAGATACCCATGTTTATCCAAATGGCTGCCTTTCATTAACTATCACATTTCGAAGGCCCGTCATCTTTTTAACGGAGGTACCCCCGAGCTAATGCGAATAGGTTTGATGGATATTTTGAGGAAAATAATATAATTCAAGCTTTTCTTGATACTGACCGTATGTTATATTCTGCTTAGTTGCATATAACCACATTACCCTGTGCCATAGTCAGCATCATACTTATCATGTTGCGTCTAATTGTAATTGATACTCGGGTGAGCTTGTCACTTACAAATACTAGGCCCTCACTTTTACCTTGAAGATGACCGTATGTTTTATTCTGCTTAGTTGCATATAAATAAGTAAGTAAGTAAGTAAGTAAATTGTTTATTATAGTGACATGTCTTCAAGTAATATACAGTTGTAACAAAATACTTATAAGTACACCCGGCCTCATAGGCCTATAAGTCACTTAATCAAATGTAGATAGTCTATATACAAAGAACAGTAATTTAATGGTATATATAACCATACACTGTAATGCATAGAACCACAATTACCCTCTGTCATAGTTAGCCCTCGTACTTACTATATAATGCGCTTTATTTTATGTGATATTCGGGCGAGCTTGGTGCCCTTGCCTAGTGTGATACCATTACTTCATTATTACCATGGTGCAGTGCTAAACGTGATTCATGGTTAGTAATTGACAATTCTCATTTCGAAACAATGAGTCTATGCTTACCATTGCAAACGAAGTCAGGTTTGCCTTTCATTTTGCCCCTTGTGGTGCGTAGTTTTCACAATCACAATAATACATAACTGAATGCATGATCAGATAGATTAATTAAACTGACATTGTCTTGTGTTATACTTAAGTTTCTCTTTTTAACCATATTGTGAGACCGCAAGCGTAATCTGTTTGATGCATAACACTATCATGTACGATAAGTAGCCTTTATCATGTCACCAGGTCAATTTACTGACCAATAGCATGGTGCCGTATAACAGTTTGATATCCGTCTCTAGATCACGTGATTGTTGCGCGCAACTGTCAGAACTGATTTTCTGTTTTATTTCACCCTTTTCATGTTATATTTTCATGTTTTGTTTGTTTGTTTGTTTGTTTGTTTGAATCAATATAGGTAACAGGATAAATTGAATAGATGGTTGGTGTCTTTTAAAAGGAAAGGTTATTGGGTTCGGTTTCGGATTATTATCCTATTCGTCTCCGGCGAACAGGGTGATATCCACACGCATTAACCGACAACATTTCTGATTCATGACACAAACCATCTCGAGAGTTCAATACAATACTATAGTAAGTGTTTCACAAACATGAAGCACTTTCTATAGTATTGCATTGAACCCTTGATCTTTTCTCTATCTATATTTACCTCGTTACCGGACTGGACTGTCTCACACCATACTGGCTCCAATTCGAGATTGGTATCATCGGCACTTTTGACAAGTTGTGTCGTTCGCGAATTGAGGAGGAACGTCAGTGGACTTGTGCCCTTTGGGTTATAGGCGCTGTTCAAGCTCGAAAGGCAAACATCCTTTTCTCTGACCTTCTCAAGAACTTCTTCCAGTGGTTTATCATTAAAGCTACAAATATAGCAGTATATGTTGCCATATGTTTGGATTCCGTCGTGGTATGTTGCATTAAAACTTTGACATAATCTGCTCAGCTGTTCATAGTCTTTCGATCTCGGATTGCACTCTCTAACTATTAAAGGGTAGCATAACTGACGCTGAAGATATGCTTCTCTTGTTGGCAAAAATCGAATATAACTCTCAGAGTCCACAGCAGCTCTTCCAAATAGCAGGTCTGAAATGATGTTTAGGTTGGAGTCCTTTGCTGCGGTTTTAACAGTTACTTCGAAGGGGATTATGTCTGTTTGATTATGGCATTCCGCACACCATTTATTGTAGTAAATCAGGCGAGATATCCGCGAGTAATTTGGATGGTAGCTACCCCAAGGTGCAACTCGTTTTTCGTTACAGTTTTGTGACGCGTTAGGACATTTGTCTACGATGTGAAAATAGTACTCCTTCATATGCGCATCTCCACCACCTTTGAAGACCAGTTGTTTGCAGATCGTATTCAGTTTCTCGTCGAATCTATAGTGATCCAGGTCGTCGCTACAACATTTCCTGTCTATACCACAGTCATCCAAACAGGAGCATGACTCACAACAGAATACGGAATCTTGTTCGGGGGCTTGGTTAACAGGCAGCGTCTTGGGTGGCTCCAAATGACAAAACTTCGTGTACGGGCACCAGTCTTGAAGATCGTCGGGTAATGATAAATTGGCGGCTCCCATCACTTCGTGTGGGGCAATAAAAACCATGGTGAAATAAAGTGTAATGAGCATACCACCGTGTCTAGCCATTTTGCCCGTTGCTCTGTGGTAGTGTGACTTTGTGGATTTTCTTCGTCAAATACTTGTTTCCTCTCCTCTTTTCAACTGAATAAAAGGAAGGTAACAAAACCACTGATGAAGCTACATGTAGTTGCGATATGACTTAGCTATTGACCATATTTGCTTTCTAAAAATTGAAAGCTACTTTACTTAATATTTGCATACCTGTATG
Source organism: Cerastoderma edule (assembly GCA_947846245.1). Classification (NCBI taxonomy): domain Eukaryota; kingdom Metazoa; phylum Mollusca; class Bivalvia; order Cardiida; family Cardiidae; genus Cerastoderma; species Cerastoderma edule. The sequence goes on along the minus strand of OX401419.1, from coordinate 5,900,558 downwards.
CTCATAGTTTATATCTATTTTTAGAAACATGTAAACATAGTCAATTTGAAGTTGCTGAGCAATAGCACACTATGGCCATATCAGTCAGAGTTATTTGTTTATTTGCTTCATATGGTAATGCAATGGAACACGCAAGAAGACACAATTACATACGATCAAAGAAAAGAACTGTCAGTTACTGATCGGAGATGCTGTCTTTAAATGTTACATGATTCCAATTCCCACCGCCAAAAAGATTCGTCCCAAGAGTAAGCCTGATGGCAAACCGGGTAGAAGGAATCTCTCCGATAGAAGGATATGCAAATATTCTTATCATTGTCATGAATTATTTAATGACTTAAACTTTACAGTTTCTCGTCAAACAAACACCTGTATGTAGATTAACAACATTAAGAAACGGAATGAATAAATTAAACACTATATACAAAGTTTTAAGTTATTGTTCTTATATCATAGATACCATAGCAGTCCCTTAACAGAGCAGCGTTTTCTAATGATTGGGAGTAAATTTTCCCATAAAGCAAAGGAGCCCAGTACATGTCAAAGCACCGCCACCAATGTAACAAACCGAGCAAGGCAAAGACCCATTTTAAACATCCCATCAGCGAAAGACACCGTCAGCCAACGGTCGGTTGTGCTTTCTAGACAATTTACAGCAGTTTGTAATGTTTACCCTCAGAATGATAGGTAATTTTCAAAAATATATTCTTATGCCGTCTACTTTACCGAACCTTAAATATCTGCTTAATTCTGATGATGAAAGATACTCAGAGTAACAAGGCGGCTGGCCTGGATGTAACATGTTTGCATAAACATGAAGACGGTTCAAGCATTTTAATGGTTAAATGCGTTTGTTCACAGATCAGAAAATTATATAATAAGATACGCAATGGAGAATAGTCTTTAGAAGCAATATTTGGTCGTTTGTAATCTTTTTAAAGTGTGAATACAATGAATTAACCTGTATCTAACTCCAAAAGCGCGGCATCGCTCTGGGGATCAACCGTACATATGAAACCATATCCAAAAAGATAATTTGATTTAAATAACTTAATTTACTTTCAAATTTACTTTAAAGGAAAGTGAAAGTCTTGCCACAGCCGCGTTATATCGCGGATCTGACCCGTGATGTGATACAATTACGGGCTGGTATTCCTCAGCGGTACCTTCATCGCTACATAATATCTATGAGGACTCGGTGTCGTGCAGTTATTGCTGCGAATTGAGGGCATACAGACTACCAAAGATTTCTAAAACACCATGACTCGTGTGACTTCTGATTTTAGGGTGGTAATGTTCACCCTCTTATTAATGTTTGAATTAGTTATTTTAATCAAATGCCTTCTATGGGTTTGTTTTGAATAAGGATTGACATAGGTATATGCAATTGTCAAAAGTTTTTGTATTTTGTATTCCAAGAAATTAATGAAATATCAAGTTGACGTTTAGAAATCAGTGTAGATGAAAGGAGAATTCTGAATTATTGTCTTACGCTGTCTATACTTATGCTTTCCAAAACAAAAAATGTATTGTTTCAACGTCATTTTATTTTGACTTTTAAATGTTCTCTTCAGTAGACAAACATCTTTAATATACTTTCCCACACATGGCGATTTATCACTTTCGCACTGATCCATTATCTGTTTATATCAATTTCATTTTAGTTATATAGCGCTGCCCGAATATTCGTGATTGAAGAAGAACCCAAATTTAACAGCCAATATGAGCTGGTCGAGTTGGCTAGAACCATTAGCTCTCCATCAGTCAGTCGGATGACTGTCCTTTTATGAGCCATTGCTAAATAACGAAAACAGCCCTCAGTTTAGAAAAGCAGAGAGTTTACTAGGAAAAATCAACCTTAACTTATCACAAGCCTGCGCTTTATGTTTTCGATGGGTAAGCTGGTGTCATTCAGGACAAATGGCTCTTTTGATCTTTGTAATATTGTTGTGTGTAGATTCAATTCGTTCTCTCTATTTCAATTGTCTCAACTCGCTAAGTAAATGATGTCAACGGCTCTTTTTATGTTAGTCGGCTAAACCTTTTATTTGTAAAACTACACCTGCTTTGGAAGGGTGTTTAAAGTTCCTTATTCACATATAAGAAAATAGATAAATATATTATATGTGCCTTCAAACATAACCTTTTTTGTCGATTATTCGATTAAATGAAAAACGCTATCGAAAGCTTTATGTGGTTCGAAAAGTACCATCAAATTCTCGTAATCGCTGGTTGTTTGAAAGTGTCCCAAGGCAAGATGCTTCGGATTCCTAGCCTAGTACATGTACAGTCAAACTTGTGTTAAGAGGCCAGTCTATGGGACAGAGTAAATTGGCTGTTTAAGACAGGTTGGCTGCTTAACACAAATTGATGTACACTATAAATCTAACAATGGGACTTTCTGTCGTGGCTGTTTAAGGCAGGTTGGCTGCTTGAAAGGGTGGCTGCTTAACACAAATAAGACTGTACTTGAAAGACCAGGTAAACCGTAGCATAACCAAAGTCGTGTAGACATTTAACCCCTTATTAACTAATTCGATTAATTACCTTTTTTGTCATTACGGATTCGATCTAATGCGTGGCTATATAAAGGTAAAACACTCATCTCTACTTATTTAATTATGTAATTAAGAGGTAGAACATCTTATGTTGCGAACAAACATATCAACATATGTGTAGCTTCATAAGAGGAAATAATCATATGCCTGTAAAATTATACATTAAAGAAATAACTAGTTTTAAGAGAGTTTCTTAACATTTTGACATATGAACTTCATTTTAAAGTATATATGTAGAAAACTACGCAACACATACCTTTACATGATCGGTCGAATGAAGGTGATGTTCATTCCGTAGAAAGGCACGCAAGAAACAGTTTCACCCGCTTATATATTCTAGCACCGTGATCTGTTTTTTGCACCCTGTCCTACCTGTCCGTAAATGTGATGGTATTATGGTTCTTTTAGCATCTAACTTGATATGCTGGAACTGTAATATGAATCTATGTCTTTTTGCAATAAGAACTAACAATAAACATATGCCTTTATTGTGACAATGACGTGGTCTTTGTCAATCTAACCTTTATAATACTGGAACCGACGTCATGCTTATACAAACATGTTAAATCCAGGCAAGCCGCCACGTGCATTGGCGGCTGGCCTGTGATCTTACCTGTATGCTACTCTTGATATCTCTTCTTAACAAAAATTAAGCAGATATTTAAGGTTTTGAAAACTAAACGTCGACATTACCAAGCGTTTTCAGGGGTTGATAATTATTTTACGACGCTGAATGTGTTGTTTCAGATATAGTTTGAGTGATTTATGTTTCTTCTGAGAAATTATACACCAGGCTAAACAAATAAAGATAAAAAACGTCAAACATTTACAATGAATTACAGTTTCTTCCCCAGATTTATTCCACTATGGAATTAACTACCAGCAACAGTGGCTGAGGCCCCTCTTTGGCATCCTTTAAGAGTGGGCTTTCAACCCTGTCTTTCAAAAGTAGCCGTTCTCTTCCGGCTGTGAGTAGCACTGTGTGGTGATCTAGAGCTGTATCAGCGGGGTTTAACATCCTAGTACCGCCACGGAAGCTGGATTGGTTTTTCTCTGATGGTGCGAAAACAGCCTGGAAAACCTTCTATTTTTCTTTTCTTGTACTATTGGCAATATTATCTTGTCCGTTATTCTTCTAACTTTCCTATCATTTCACGTAGTCCTTAATCTTTTTCTTAAACGCACCGTTGTGTAATGGTCGAATATGACAGAACAACGTATCAACGTAGAAGTAGAATGACAAGACTGTGATGTTAAAAACCATTAGAGATGTCTCGGAGACATATGCTACTTTGAAATATTGCTTTTCTTAATATCTAAATTAAAGGGAATGCTGTTTTGCACTTACACAAGGTCTTAGAATTAAATGTTCAGTCTAACTTTATCTAGCTTGGGTAAAAGCTAAGCTTCTCATCGCTGATCAATGTTATACTGAGATATTCCCATTTTTTTCTTAGAAAACCGTCGATTAGTAATATTTTATTGAATGTAACCTGATGTGTGCGCCTGCTACCGTTATTGTTTCCATGTGAGGTCGTCTGCAGCAAAGTGGTCAATCGCCGTTATTGTTTGGTTATGGGTTAAACAGCAAACGGAAAAGGGACTCCTCCAAATGTCTACCTTCGTTGGCCGTTACGAGTTAAAAAAGTTCAGACTTGGGGCCAATACTCGAAGGGTATTGTTATAGCCTCGGGACACGATTGGCGTGTACATGTAGAGCTAGTAATATGAATAGCCTGGAGGCCTGGCCCATGCATAAACCCTAGTTCGCGTCATACGATCGGGCCAGGCTCCAGGCTAGTAATATGAACAACATTGAGGCCTCAAGATTACAGAGTATAGCTATATGATGCATTTCGCTATGCGGGGTTGATCTTCCAGTAGCTAGTTAAAAAAAGTAAAATTCAGTAGTATATTTTTTGATAGTTCAAAAGTAAATACGATGTTTGTTTTTTTGTCTATATTACATGTACTTTATATTATTGTTCATTTGTATTCATATTTTTGACAAGAAACTGTATAGTTTACGTCTTGAATAAAATATTGTCATTGCCATGTATTCCCATAAATAGTGCAGTTCACTATGCAACCCTTTATCAATCCACTTTCGGCATGACTAGTGAGTATGTATCCAGGAGGCAGAATTAAGAGTAATTAATAAGAGTTGTTATTACTTGCTTCACTATCAATGTGAAATAAGTAAGTTTATTCAACACATTACGAACGATTTTGTGGCGGAAGATTTACAAAATGCATTTTATAAATGTGTCTTTTTGACGAGAGACGACATATAATTTGGTAATTGTTATTTCTATACTTGTTGCAAATACGAGAGAAAATGTCTCTGGGATTATCAAATTATTTTACTTACTCTCTTAGCAGAATCACTTTCTTCACACCAAACCATTCCCTTTCCCTCTAGGATATCATCGGATGCATCACCAAGGAGTTGTGCAGTTTTCGTCGAAATGAGAAAAGTGAGTGGGCTGACGCTTCTCGGATTGTAAGCTGGCGACAATGACGAATCACAGAAATCGCCCTCCCTGATCGTATTAACGACCTTTTCCCACGGCTTGTCCTTGAAACTACAAATAAAGCAGTAGACATTGGCATACGTTTGGGTTCCGTGACGGTATGTTGCGTTGAAACTTCGGCACGGTTCACTCATATTTGCAGCATAAGCCGAATCGTGTCTGTAATGCCGTATGACGTCAGGGTAGCATATTTGCGCATGTAGGTTTGCCTCACGGGATGACGTAAATCGAACAACGTGATTCAAATCGTCCGTTTTGTCGAATAAAACACCCGTTACAAACGAAGAGTAGGATCCCTCATCCGAGCCACTAGATATGACGGCCTCGAAAGGTGTCACGTCTGTTTGATGATGACATTCAGCGCACAGTGAGTTGTAGTAGATTAGGTGCGAAGTCCGCGAGTAGGTGGGGTGAAATCTCCCCCATGGAGCTACTTGTTTGTCGTTACAACTCTCGGACACATTCGGGCATTTATCGACGATGTAGAAATAATAGTCGTCGACGAATGGTTCTTCAGCTCCTTTTGTAATCAGTTGCTTACATACCGCGTTAGATTTGTTGTCCTTATAATGGTCAAGGTCGTCTGTACAGCAATTTCTGCCGACCCCACAATCGTGTGAGCAAGAACAGGGCTCGCAGCAAGGCGTGATCATTTTACCAAGCGGGATATTTGTTGATTTTGCATCGAGGTTACAGAACTTTGTGTAAGGGCACCAATACTGAATATCCGTTGGTATGTTTACGTCTGAAGCTGTCAACCATGTACAATGCATGTTCAATATACACACGAATAGCACGTATCTGATTAGAAGTAATGTTCCTACCGTGTCCTGCTTGGGACACGGTAGTAAATCCGCCCTCTTAGCTCTTTGGAGCAGGCCGGTTGTGTATCACAACCGCTACGATAATTCAAAAATGAGGCAACTAAATGCAACAAAACTTCACCTGATTAAACATATGCATATAATCTGATACCTCATAGTCCAAAAAGTTAATACTTTTCCATTATTTTAAGAGAATAGAAGCATTTTTCGTAATCCTTATACATTTCATTTCTCAAATCCATCACTTCTGGTTTTCATTTGGATAGCCAAGACTATCCTGTAACAATTTGACAACCAAATTGGGTCAAATTGGGCGGAGCTAAACCTGTAGGGGTAGTCCACATTTGGAAGTTGTAGTAAGGTTGTAAAAAAGGCGGGAAAAACAAGTGTTTTCATTGGATGAGCCCTTCATGTTCAGTAGCAATCTGAACACATCGGGTTTATCCAATAGAAAACACCTCTGAAATAATAGGGATGACGCCATATTGTTTCCCGCGAGAATGACGTCACTTTCTTTCGTTTCTAAAATTAGATCTTGACTGTAAAATCCAAAACGTCGTTAAATTTGAATGAGAAAACAAGTATACATGTCACAACAACAAGTTCGCCATTTGGTATGAGTTACTGATCGAAAGTGATTAAAAAGGATGTCCAACACTTCCATACACATTGAACTACTTAACGTGCACGCTTAGAAAATGTGTTAATTGGCGGATGCCGATTTACCCGAAAAATTGTAACCCTACACTTATATCCGAGGTGTATTTCACAGCTCACGGAAATACCCGAGTAGTTCCGATTGGTTCAGTAGGTAATTACCATATTTTTAAAGCAGAAAGTGCGAGAAGTTGCGAAAAAATCAAAATGGCCACTAACGGTTTGTTTCTCACTAAATTTCACCAACAATTAAGAAATACAACTTAATTAAGAAATTTTAGCCTCTATGAAGCTGTTTGATTTGATATTTAAGACAACACTATGCTAGGGTTATCATAAAAAGGTTATCTATTATGTGGTTGTTAAAATTGATTTTGCTCCAACAAGTGATGAGCGTGGAATCGTAACGTCGGTGGCAACCAGATAGCAGCCACAAGACGTTACGACATCGTATCTAGTATCTGATGTATGCATGGTCAACCATGATGGGTAAAGATATATCCAATCTTCTTTAGAGATATGTGGGCATGTGCCGAGATTGGTCTGTAATCGTCTTGACTAAAATGAAAGAGAAAAACATGAAATAAAAGAGACATACAAGTTAGAAACAATAGCACCGACAACATACTGCATATTCGGAAACTATGTCAAATGAAGTGTTAGCTTTTTCAGAAATCACAATACGTATCAAACCTGTTCATTTGTGTTCAAAACTTGAGAAATCAGTATCATTTTCACTTGAAATAATATTTTCAAACTATTCAACCCTTTCCAAAACAATGAATTTTGGAGTGTCCCAAATTGAAAGAGTTTGCTGACGATATTTCAAAAGGTAATGAAATCGGAAAATAATCAAAATAATCTTCTGATGGGGCAGAAAACATTGTGGGAAAAGGAAAAATTGTTCGTTACGAGTAATTTCCCCTTTTCCCACAATGTTTTATAAAGTCGTCGACAACAAAGTGGTCAAATATCGTTATTGTTTGGGAGAGGGTTAAACATCTGGTACTACATCTAGCTAAAACAGTTCGTTGTTTAGGTATTTGGATGAGTAATATTAATATGATGAGTGCATGATTAGAAAGATTGGTACTTACTACTTTTGTCATTTTATATCACTTTAGCATAGGACTTTGGTGAAAATGGATTATAAACTTTTAAGATTTCAGGTTGGTCTTCATTCTCAACTTGTCTCATCTTAACTTTTCTAAGTTTCTGTTGCTTATTTAAATCCAGTAAAGATATAAGATTAAAGCAATGAAACTGTCACATAATTAAAAGGTTACGAACGCAAATATCGTAAACGTTATTGTCGATTTATATAGAAAAAAAAAACCCTTGCATTGTCCTCACTAAATACTGGTTACGTGACTCTGTTTTTACGACGGAAATCAGCGAAACGCACATGTGTACATGCCATGGCGTTACGATGCATTTCAATTAAGCTTGCCTAATGCCGTGTATTTTAATGAGTTTGGTAATAAGACCTGATTTCTCTTCCTGCTTTGTGCATTAACCAATTACTTCTTATCAATTTGCGTTTAGCAAAGACCTAATAAACAGTTTAGTAGGTCTTTAGCAAGCGGTATCACGTCATACTTTTAATATGTGTGACAGAAAGAAGTCAATGCTCACCAGGAGCAATTTCTCAATTTTTCAAATGCCTCCTGCACTATCATAAAAAAAAGAACGAAAACTATTCTAAATCGTCTTTGTCCGGCCATTTTATATCTGTTCTTTGTCACCTCTTTGAACAATGAACCCGTCGGTCATTTGGAAGTGGGGGAAATAGTAAAGGGTGGCCTTAATACTCCAATACAGAACATTATTTTTCAGTGTTTTGTCCTCTTATTCTAGTTACAATTGGTTACCTGTTTTTCTAGGGGAGGGAGTGAGTGTGGTCTCTTTTCACTATTCAAGTGAACCGTTGAATCCAGGCAAACATAAGCCAGAGCTTTGCGAGGTGATCTATGATCCCGGGAAGAGTAGGAGGGCACGTACCAAATGCGATTTTGTTTAGTTTAAGCCTATATTTACTAGTATTTATTGTACATCAATTGTGAAACAAGTTTTTTAAATTAGATTAATCACTCTCGATTCTGCTTCCTGGATACATAACCACTATTCGCGGTTTAACCCATTGTCAGGTCGTTGATATGTGCAGAAATCCTCTCCTCATATGTCTACACCAGTACATGCTCCATTGACATTCACTCGGTGGTATGGGTTGTGCCATCTAAGTATCCACGTCAGAGTGTATTTGTCACCCGGACCACAGCCATAGATCATATAGTACCCCGAAATGTCTGCGACGCCATCTGTTTATAATTCTACGGCAATAATGATGAATACATTGCTTGGTTATTCTGTTTTGTTTTACATAAGAACAATCAAGTTTAGTACCGCTATATTTCGGTATGCCTTCATTCCCTAGCTTAATATTTCTGACGTCATCTATCTGAAAACTCCGACCGATTTCTTTTTGACCATTTTACACAGATGTATGACTTTCTGTAAAAGTTAGCAACACAGTTTGCGAACAATCTATGAATATTGTTTTACATATTGTTTAAGCAGAATTTTCTAATACAAGTCCCTGAAAATCTAGTCACTAGGACCTGATAAGGCGAACAGAGCAACACATCACATGTCAGGAGCCGTGAACAACGAATATGTTCAAGACATAAAAACCAGTAGATAAGTAATTAGCAGCTTTATAAATCGGCGTGTGTATTCGTAAGTGTATGTTATAATGCATTAACAGATAAAGGGGTCGCTATAATTTCGAGGGGGGCATTAAATGGAACACAGAAGCACCTGTCCGGAGCCGTGAACATAAAAAATGTTCAAAGAGCATTAACCAATCAATAAGTAATAAGTAGCTAAATAAATTGGTTTATCCTGTCACCAGTGTCATTTAAGGACCGATAACTAGGTGCCGTATAACATTTGTGATATCCGGCACTAACCATATAACTCTTTATTTATGGCTTCGTAAGAGTGTTTGCTAATGCATAAATAGGTAAAGTGGTCGCCGTCATCCTGCACATTATTTAGAATCAGTGACACAAACAGCAAAATATGAAGTAGTGATAATGATTTCGAGTGTGCAATACTTTATTTGATAATTCAGAATAAATTACAAAGTGATTCTTTTTTCCAAACAGCTCCGCTATTCTAAGAGAACTTGAATTGATCACAAGTTAGTCCGTTACTATTCCTCGTGCGGACATAGGGTTAAAGTATAACATCAGGCAAATAATCGACTTTAATACGACATTGCCGACCACAGACTGGTTTCCGACACCGTTCGACTTTCCATTACGAAGTTCCGAAAGGCATACTCGATACGCAGTCTGGTCCCCCTTTTGCAAAGTGACAAACGAGCCCCGGCCCAGGTATCTCGCTTGGCCCTTTAGGTACACAAGCTTTCGATCGATATCATATTCGTGATGGAAAAGCTCAACCTGCTCACAGAAAAACATTCTGGAAATTACAAAATTACCAAGTTGTGATCTTTCAATATCGTTTTCAATCTCTCGTAGGAAGGATTCGTTGACGTTTACGTTTGGATCACGTGGCCCTCCGTAATGTAAGTAAATACTCAGCGATTCTGGGATATAGACTTTATCATCGAAATAGCGCCAATACCCCAGATGGGTGTCTAAATCAGCATCGAGCTCGTAACTCTTGTTAAATACGGATATTGACCATTTTTCATGCAGGGACTTGTCGATGTGTTCCAATAGCCACATCGGGTTGAAAGGGAACATCAGCTTGATACGAAGGTTTGCCACGAAATGATCTACATGGTTATCGCTTTCCGAGGCCTTGTAAAGCAGCTGTAATTTCCAGTCATTGAAGAACGTGGGGAGGCGGAGCATCGGTCTGACTGAAATCTCGTCGTTGATCTCGTCAAGCGGGAGAAGTGAGCTTGGTGTTAGCTTTATCAGAACGGATACGCTTTGTACGAACCAGGTGTCGCCAAGAAAATCACAACCATCGCCAAATCGAAATTGACCCTCGGGGCAGTAGATCCTTCGACATGCATTCTGCAATACACGAGCATGAGTAATTAACCCTTAACCAAACGCCAAATTGTCGACTGTTCCAAATTACTGCAGTTTGCAGATAACATTTCTAAATGTGATGAAATTGGAAAAAAAATCTTCTGATAGGGCAGGAAACATTGAGGGAAAAGGAAATATTGCTCGTCACGAGAAATTTCAAATGTTCCCACAATTTTTCTAAAGCTGTCGGCAGCAAAGTGGTTAAATGTTGATATTGTTTGGTAATTAGTAAAGCAACTTAGGAATATTTCAGGAAGTTTATACTAGTAAATTATAATCTCATGCATCAAAATTGATCTATGTACTAGTAAATGAAGATAAAAAGAATAATTGAGATAAATCAAGAATACTAAACTATAAAGAGAAAATATTGTGTTTACCGAAATTGTCTAGAGAAACAATTGAGGCACATGGAACATTTGCTCTAAAGAGCAAACACTCCGTTTGTAACAACGTGTGTCGCAAGAATCAATCTTTGGTACAGTCATTATCATTGGTCATTTGCAGGAATCCATCTTTGGTACAGTCATTATCATTGGTCATTTGCAGGAATCCATCTTTGGTACAGTCATTATCATTGGTCATTTGCAGGAATCTTTACAAACTGCATGATACTCATCACACTTCAATGGTTATGGTTATATTTATAATTAATACAGAATTATCAATTATAAGATTTCTATCTTAATGACATACAGGTCCGCTGGGCTGGGTACTTTTTATCTCATGTATTTACTATGTATGTATACTTTGTAATGCACATATCACAATAATTAATAATTGACTTTCTTACTTATTTATAATCAACATTATGACGAGGGCCCAACAACGCCCATATCTAAATATATTTAGAAGTTATGAAATACATATCTATGATCTCATGGAAAGTTTAGGGAGGAAATCTGTTCTAATTAAAAGCTGGTTTCTATAACTCTGTGTATTGTCGGTCATGTACTCTTCAGCTTTTGTCAGTTTGCCGTCATATGTTATAAGAAACTATGCATGACATGTATGATTTGTATGGGCTTATTGCCTTCTTTTTTTAATTAACTATATTATTATTATATTATTAGACTTTTCTGGGAAACGGGAAATGGATCACCACGGACCTCATAAGCCAGATGACAGGTAATGACTAATACAAAGCTTTTCTTGACAATGTATTTCATAGCCTCATTGTAATGGATGCATTGCCCAGCATGCGATCCCCATTTCTAATACGTATTCTATGACAAAGTTGTCTTCAGAAGTTAACAATGTTTTTTTTTCTCCTTTTTCTAAAACTATCCCTGAGAAGAGATTTATTTTTACATACGAAACTTCTTTGTGTTATGAAAGTACACAATAATATAAGCTAGTATACGTGTATGGGAATACATTGTGATGTGCGAGTTCTTTTGACACAGGTTACCTCCCTGTCATGAAGATCAATATTTTAAAACACAATATATAAAATGCCAATACAATTGCAATTACCTTTGGTCCAAATTCTGTTTCGTAGAGAAGCGTCCCCATGTAATCTTGAATTGAGATACCCATGTTTATCCAAATGGCTGCCTTTCATTAACTATCACATTTCGAAGGCCCGTCATCTTTTTAACGGAGGTACCCCCGAGCTAATGCGAATAGGTTTGATGGATATTTTGAGGAAAATAATATAATTCAAGCTTTTCTTGATACTGACCGTATGTTATATTCTGCTTAGTTGCATATAACCACATTACCCTGTGCCATAGTCAGCCTCATACTTATCATGTTGCGTCTAATTGTAATTGATACTCGGGTGAGCTTGTCACTTACAAATACTAGGCCCTCACTTTTACCTTGAAGATGACCGTATGTTTTATTCTGCTTAGTTGCATATAAATAAGTAAGTAAGTAAGTAAGTAAATTGTTTATTATAGTGACATGTCTTCAAGTAATATACAGTTGTAACAAAATACTTATAATTACACCCGGCCTCATAGGCCTATAAGTCACTTAATCAAATGTGGATAGTCTATATACAAAGAACAGTAATTTAACTATGGTATATATAACCATACACTGTAATGCATATAACCACAATTACCCTCTGCCATAGTTAGCCCTCGTACTTACTATATAATGCGCTTTATTTTATGTGATATTCGGGCGAGCTTGGTGTCCTTGCCTAGTGTGATACCATTACTTCATTATTACCATGGTGCAGTGCTAAACGTGATTCATGGTTAGTAATTGACAATTCTCATTTCGAAACAATGAGTCTATGCTTACCATTGCAAACGAAGTCAGGTTGTCCTTTCATTTTGCCCCTTGTGGTGCGTAGTTTTCACAATCACAATAATACATAACTGAATGCATAATCAGATAGATTAATTAAACTGACATTGTCTTGTGTTATACTTAAGTTTCTCTTTTTAACCATATTGTGAGACCGCAAGCGTAATCTGTTTGATGTATAACACTATCCTGTACGATAAGTAGCCTTTTGCATGTCACCAGGTCAATTTACAGACCAATAGCATGGTGCCGTATAACAGTTTGATATCCGTCTCTAGATCACGTGATTGTTGCGCGCAACTGTCAGAACTGATTTTCTGTTTTATTTCACCCTTTTCATGTTTTATTTTCATGTTTTGTTTGTTTGTTTGTTTGTTTGAATCAATATAGGTAACAGGATAAATTGAATAGATGGTTGGTGTCTTTTAAAAGGAAAGGTTATTGGGTTCGGTTTCGGATTATTATCCTATTCGTCTCCGGCGAACAGGGTGATATCCACACGCATTAACAGACAACATTTCTGATTCATGACACAAACCATCTCGAGGGTTCAATACAATACTATAGTAAGTGTTTCACAAACATGAAGCACTTACTATAGTATTGCATTGAACCCTTGATCTTTTCTCTATCTATATTTACCTCGTTACCGGACTGGACTGTCTCACACCATACTGGCTCCATTTCGAGATTGGTATCATCGGCACTTTTGATAAGTTGTGTCGTTCGCGAATTGAGGAGGAACGTCAGTGGACTTGTGCCCTTTGGGTTATAGGCGCTGTTCAAGCTCGAAAGGCAAACATCCTTTTCTCTGACCTTCTCAAGAACTTCTTCCAGTGGTTTATCATTAAAGCTACAAATATAGCAGTATATGTTGCCATATGTTCGGATTCCGTCGTGGTATGTTGCATTAAAACTTTGACATAATCTGCTCAGCTGTTCATAGTCTTTCGATCTCGGATTGCACTCTCTAACTGTTAAAGGGTAGCATAACTGACGCTGAAGATATGCTTCTCTTGTTGGCAAAAATCGAATATAACTCTCAGAGTCCACAGCAGCTCTTCCAAATAGCAGGTCTGAAATGATGTTTAGGTTGGAGTCCTTTGCTGCGGTTTTAACAGTTACTTCGAAGGGGATTATGTCTGTTTGATTATGGCATTCCGCACACCATTTATTGTAGTAAATCAGGCGAGATGTCCGCGAGTAATTTGGATGGTAGCTACCCCAAGGTGCAACTCGTTTTTCGTTACAGTTCTGTGACGCGTTAGGACATTTGTCTACGATGTGAAAATAGTACTCCTTCATATGCGCATCTCCACCACCTTTGAAGACCAGTTGTTTGCAGATCGTATTCAGTTTCTCGTCGAATCTATAGTGATCCAGGTCGTCGCTACAACATTTCCTGTCTATACCACAGTCATCCAAACAGGAGCATGACTCACAACAGAATACGGAATCTTGTTCGGAGGCTTGGTTAACAGGCAGCGTCTTGGGTGGCTCCAAATGACAAAACTTCGTGTACGGGCACCAGTCTTGAAGATCGTCGGGTAATGATAAATTGGCGGCTCCCATCACTTCGTGTGGGGCAATAAGAACCATGATGAAATAGAGCGTAATGAGCGTACTATCGTGTCTAGCCATTTTGCCCGTTGCTCTGTGGTAGTGTGACTTTGTGGACTTTCTTCGTCAAATACTTGTTTCCTCTCCTCTTTTCAACTGAATAAAAGGAAGGTAACAAAACCACTGATGAAGCTACATGTAGTTGCGATATGACTTAGCTATTGACCATATTTGCTTTCTAAAAATTGAAAGCTACTTTACTTAATATTTGCATACCTGTATGCTTATAGTTTATATCTATTTTCAGAAACATGTAAACATAGTCAATTTGAAGTTGCTGAGCAATAGCATACTATGGTATATCAGTCAGAGTTATTTGTTTATTTGCTTCATATGGTAATGCAATGGAACACGCAAGAAGACACAATTACATACGATCAAAGAAAAGAACTGTCAGTTACTGATCGGAGATGCTGTCATTAAATTTATAAATTATATAATATAAATATAAATTTATAAGTTATATCGCGGATCTGACCCGCGATGCGATACAATTACGGGCTGGTATTCCTCAGCGGTACCTTCATCGCTACATAATATCTATGAGGACTCGGTGTCGTGCAGTTATTGCTGCGAATTGAGGGCATACAGACTACCAAAGATTTCTAAAACACCATGACTCTGGTGACTTCTGATTTTAGGGTGGTAATGTTCACCCTCTTATTAATGTTTGAATTAGTTATTTTAATCAAATGCCTTCTTTGGGTTTGTTTTGAATAAGAATTGTCATAGGTATATGCAATTGTCAAAAGTTTTTGTATTTTGTATTCCAAGATATTAATGAAATATCAAGTTGGCGTTTAGAAATCAGTGTAGATGAAAGGAGACTTCCTGAATTATTGTCTTACGCTGTCTATACTTATGCTTTCCAAAACAAAAAATGTATTGTTTCAACGTCATTTTATTTTGACTTTTAAATGTTCTCTTCAGTAGACAAACATCTTTAATATACTTTCCCACACATGGCGATTTATCACTTTCGCACTGATCCATTTTCTGTTTATATCAATTTCATTTCAGTTATATAGCGCTGCCCGAATATTCGTGATTGAAGAAGAACCCAAATTTAACAGCCAATATGAGCTGGTCGAGTTGGCTAGAATCAACATATGTGTAGCTTCATAAGAGGAAATAATCATATGCCTGAAAAATCATGCATTAAAGAAATAACTAGTTTTAAGAGAGTTTCTTAACATTTTGACATATGACCTTCAGTTTAAAGTATATATGTAGAAAACTGCGCAACACATACCTTTACATGATCGGTCGAATGTAGGTGATGTTCATTCCGTAGAAAGGCATGCGAGATGGCTATTTCGAAACAGTTTCACCCGCTTATATACTCTAGCACAGTGATCTGTTTTTTTGCACCCTGTCCAACCTGTCCGTAAATGTGATGGTATTATGGTTTTTTTAGCATCTAACTTGATATGCTGGAACTGTAATATGAATCCATATCTTTTTGCAATAAGAACGAACAATAAACATATGCCTTTATTGTGACAATGACGTGGTCTTTGTCAATCTAACCTTTATTATACTGGAACCGACGTCATGCTTATACAAACAGGGTAAATCAAGGCAAGCCGCCAAGTAAATTGGCGGCTGGCCTGTGATCTTACCTGTATGCTACTCTGGATATCTCTTCTTAACAAAATTAAGCAGATATTTAAGGTTTTGAAAACAAAACGTCGACATTACCAAGCGTTTTTAGGGTTTGATAATTTTTTTACGACGCTGAATGTGTTGTTTCAGATATAGTTTGAGTGATTTATGGCTCTCAAATGTTTCTTCTGAGAAATTATACACCAGGCTAAACAAATAAAAATAAAAAATGTCAAACATTTACAATGAATTACAGTTTCTTCCCCAAATTTATTCCACGATGGAATTAACTACCAGCAACAGTGGCTGAGGCCCCTCTTTGCCATCCTTTAAGAGTGGGCTTTCAACCCTGTCTTTCAAAAGTAGCCGTGTTCTCTCCCGACTGTGAGTAGCACTGTGTGGTGATCTAGAGCTGTATCAGCGGGGTTTTATATCCTAGTACCGCCACGGAAGCTGGATTGGTTTTTCTCTGATGGTGCGAATACAACCTGGAAAACCTTTCTATTTTTCTTTTCTTGTACTATTGGCAATATTATCTTGTCCGTTATTCTTCTAACTTTCCTATCATTTCACGTAGTCCTTAATCTTTTCTTAATGGTCGAATATGACAGAACAACGTATCAACGTAGAAGTAGAATGACAAGACTGTGATGTTAAAAACCATTAGAGATGTCTCGGAGACATATGCTACTTTGAAATATTGCTTTTCTCAATATCTAAATGAAAGGGAATGCTGTTTTGCACTTACACAAGGTCTTAGATTTAAATGTTCAGTCTAACTTTACCTAGCTTGGGTAAAAGCTAAGCTTCTCATCGCTGATCAATGTTATACTGAGAGTAACTACGAGAAGATATTCCCATTTTTTTCTTAGAAAACCGTCGATTAGTAATATTTAATTGAATGTAACCTGATGTGTGCGCCTGCTACCGTTATTGTTTCCATGTGAGAAACCAATAGGCTTTTTTGTCCAAATGTGCTGCGCTGGCAAAAAATGTGAAAAGGAAATGTATGGTCAGAAACAGCTGTAATATGGTTTAGTTAGTGTTGGAAACAGTGTTTTTGCATCCTTTTGCAACACAATGCTTTTTGAAAGTCCTCAGCATTTAGACGCAAAATGTGGCATTTGGTGGTAATATGTTAACTTTCGTCGAGGCAAAACAATACTTTTAAGACACAGCGTCTCAATATCGGACTATATTTATTCACACGTACAATATTTCTGTTAATGCGCATTCATTTTCCCAATGCACATTCATTTTCCCAATGTTCATTCATTTTCCACACGCGCCACTGTGGTAACTTTCTTCACCTAAAGTAGCTTTATCAGTTTACTTTCACAGTTTCTGCTAAAATTTCAATCGTGTTATGTTAAATAATTGGCAGAAAGTGAGATTAATGGTTCATCTGACATGCCTCTGACAAAAGTTACTACTTTGAACAGATGTGCCTTGAGTCTACTAAATGGTATTTCTGCAATAAATCACAAAATGGAAATGAAAAGAATTATTGTCTATGTTTTACCTGTACAGATAAATAAATAATGAATGTTTCGACGATATGATTGTATGCTATCAAATCATCCTTTGTATACCCCGTCTTTTTATAGAAGATAATAAGACAAAAACGGACCGACTAACGGACCGGCTAATGGACAGACGAACGGACGGACAGACAGGTACTAGAACAGATACAGAAAGAGGGTCTCACAGGCGTGTACAAGCTGATGCAGATATCAATATTGTTTTGTGTCATAGCATTATCCAACAATATAAACATTCACTTCATCAATTCATTAGCTTCTATTTCAATGCTTACTATAAGACTTATAAAAACACATTTGTATCAATAGAACAAGGTCAGTACGTTGAATAACGTGGGCATAGTTGAATATCGAAAAAACTCGAAACAAAATGTCAATCTTCCATCTTTACACATGGTCTCAATGGCGAGACTTAACTCATAACAAAACCATAACGACATTTCCCCAGTGTGTTGCAGACGACTCTGGAGAGCATTTTTGGAAAAAGAGAAGTTGCCCTTAACGGGCAATTTCTCTTTTCCCCAAAAGATTTTCCGCCCTACCAGAAGATTATTTTTCATTTTCATCACATTTTGAGATGTCGTCTGCAATCTCTTTTAATTTCGGACAGTTAAAAATCTGGCGTTTGGTAAAGGGTTAAACGGGTTTTTTTTTTCAATCAATAATTTGGTAACGCATCAACTTATAATGATCTAATAAGATAAATTCTAACTATATTAGCAGTTCTTTCTCTCAAACAAAAATTCGACTTTGCCTAGTAAATAGTCACTTAGCAAGTTGTGTAAATAACATCTTTCGTATATATATATATAAATCTTTATTGAAGTCTCATCATGGTTACAACAAACATTATATACATATAAAATGATAAAGGAGACTTTTTGTCACCATTAAGAACACCAGCTAAGAAGTGTTTAACCCATTACCAAACAATAACGATATTCAACCACGCTGTTGCGGACGACGGTGGAAAACATTGTGGGACAAGGAGAAATCGCTCGTCACGAGCCATTTTCCTCTTCCCACAACGTTTTCTGCCCTATCAGAAGACTATTTGTCAATTTGATCACATTTTGAAATGTCGTCGGCAAACTCTTTCAATTTAGGACAGTCGAAAATTTGGCGTTTGGTAAAGGGTTAAACATCATATGTCTAGGTACGATTACATGTCCATTTTGTTATAGACGACAAGGATAACTAAAACCGACTGTATGACTAAACCTCTGTACATGTTCCCATTCCACATTATGTTCGAGCCAGCATTACGAAGATCCGACAGACAGACACGGTAACCGGTGTGGTTCCCCTTTATAACCTTCACAAACGAACCATGACCCAGGTACATTGCCCGACTCTTCAGGTAAACATTCTCTCGCGTCATAGTAAACTCGTCAGACAGGAGTTCGACTTGCCTGCAAAAAAACATTTTGGTTACGATCAGATGCCCCGCCCCCATCTGTACAACACCCGAAAACACCTCTCGCAGCTTCTGACTCTCCTCGATTTTGATGGGGATTATGTCTCTCGAATCATAAGACCTGAAGATATCCAGCCAGAAGGGGATGAATGTCCCATCATTGTGGTTCGGCATATAGCTAAGGTGTGAATCGAATTGTGCACGCGCAGCGTAACTCGTATTACCAAATGTAATATACCAATGCTTTCTCAACGAGTCTTTGACACTGTTCATCACAAGGCGTGGGTCAAATCGGAAGGGCGTTTCTTTCTGGAATTGTGCCACGAAATGATCTACAATGTGACCATTTTCAGAGGTCTTATACAGCAATCGAAAGTTAAAGTTGTCAAATGGAGTCGGTCTTTGTAACATCTTCTGGCTCGTTTCGTGATTACTGCTCAGATCGGTCATTTTGTCGACTGGTATTTCAGCCATCGGTGTGAGCTTGATGAGAAAGGACAAGCTTTCGGTCAGCCAAGCGTCCCCAATGTAGTTACATTTACCGCGGAGATGGAATTGTCCTTCTGGACAATATATCCGGCGACAATTCTGAAATACACGAATAGGAGTTATTCTGAAATACACGAATAGGAATTATTCTGAAAAACACGAATAGGAATTATTCTGAAATATGCACGAATAGGAATTATTCTGAAATATGCACGAATAGGAATTATTCTGAAATATGCACGAATAGATTTTTCTGAAATAAGCACAAATAGGAATTATTCTGAAATATGCACGAATAGGAATTATTCTGAAATATGCACGAATAGGAATTATTCTGAAATATGCACGAATAGGAGTTATTCTGAAATATGCACGAATAGGAATTATTCTGAAATATGCACGAATAGGAATTATTCTGAAAAACACGAATAGGAATTATTCTGAAATATGCACGAATAGGAGTTATTCTGAAATATGCACGAATAGGAATTATTCTGAAATATGCACGAATAGGAATTATTCTGAAAAACACGAATAGGAATTATTCTGAAATATGCACGAATAGGAATTATTCTGAAATACACGAATAGGAATTATTCTGAAATATGCACGAATAGGAATTATTCTGAAATACACGAATAGGAATTATTCTGAAATATGCACGAATAGAAATTATTCTGAAATATGCACGAATAGGAATTATTCTGAAATATGCACGAATAGGAATTATTCTGAAATACACGAATAGGAATTATTCTGAAATATGCACGAATAGGAATTATTCTGAAATATGCACGAATAGGAATTATTCTGAAATATGCACGAATAGGAATTATTCTGAAAAACACGAATAGGAATTATTCTGAAAATATGCACGAATATGAATTA
Organism: Cerastoderma edule; assembly: GCA_947846245.1. Lineage (NCBI taxonomy): Eukaryota > Metazoa > Mollusca > Bivalvia > Cardiida > Cardiidae > Cerastoderma > Cerastoderma edule. The sequence goes on along the minus strand of OX401419.1, from coordinate 5,880,093 downwards.
TTCTGAAATACACGAATAGGAATTATTCTGAAATATGCACGAATAAACTACAAATGATTTCAAATTCTGGTAGTTTATATCTAGCAGCAACTGAGTCGGAAGATGAATACACGGACTGGGAAACTTATTGGGGTTTAGTTTTACGACATGAAATACTTAAATGCTGACTGCGTCGTCAAAGGGGTAGGTTCACTAACTATCAAAAATGGCCCACTGTCAAAAATGGATGAATTCATCACAAACTTGTGTCTGAGGCATGGGTTGACTGAAAACAAGTTCTTTTTTAAGATTCCTGCATAGCGGTTGTCATGGCAACGGAATGCTTATTAGAGGAATTTGGTTAAATCAAATTTGGGTTTTGTTATTACATGAAAAATACATGACAAAATAATAAAATTGAGTAACGCATTGATTTCAGACATTTAGCTATTCAGATAAAACTTACTTTTGTTAAAAGCACACCTTATTTTTTCCAATACTGATCAAAGTAGAAATGCATGTTTGCCCTGAAACTGTTCGGTGTGGAAATGTACAAAATGCAAAACCCCTGCGTTTTTTCCCTTTCAATTCATAATATCTTGTCTTATTTTCTAGAGTGTGTGTAATAATTTGATTGATTTCATCGTATCTTTATCATGGCATTTATCGAAAAACAGTTTTAAGACTTTATCTAACGGCCTTTGTTACGTCCATTTCCAGGTCCCCTTGTTCCGGGTGATAGGTTGATTGACGCATGCGTTCGTCGAGCGTCGACTCGATCAGGTGTGGTCTTAATCCTTTACCAAACGACAGATTTTCGAATGTCCCAAATTGAAGGAGTTTGCAGACGACATTTCAAGATGATATGAAATTGGAAAATAATATTCTGGTTGGGTAGAAAACATTGTGGGAAAAGGAGAAATTGCTCGTCGAGAGCAATTTCTCCTTTTCCCGCAATGTTTTTCAGAGTCGTCTGCAGCAAAGTGGTCAATCGCTGTTAATGTTTAGTTATGGGTTAAACAGCAAACGGAAAAGGGACTCCTCCAAATGTCTACCTTCGTTGGCCGTTACGAGTTAAAAAAGTTCAGACTTGGGGCCAATACTCGAAGGGGATTGTTATAGCCTCGGGACACGATTGGCGTGTACATGTAGAGCTAGTAATATGAATAGCCTGGAGGCCTGGCCCATGCATAAACCCTAGTTCGCGTCATACGATCGGGCCAGGCTCCAGGCTAGTAATATGAACAACATTGAGGCCTCAAGATTACAGAGTATAGCTATATGATGCATTTCGCTATGCGGGGTTGATCTTCCAGTAGCTAGTTAAAAAAAGTAAAATTCAGTAGTATATTTTTTGATAGTTCAAAAGTAAATACGATGTTTGTTTTTTTGTCTATATTACATGTACTTTATATTATTGTTCATTTGTATTCATATTTTTGACAAGAAACTGTATAGTTTACGTCTTGAATAAAATATTGTCATTGCCATGTATTCCCATAAATAGTGCAGTTCACTATGCAACCCTTTATCAATCCACTTTCGGCATGACTAGTGAGTATGTATCCAGGAGGCAGAATTAAGAGTAATTAATAAGAGTTGTTATTACTTGCTTCACTATCAATGTGAAATAAGTAAGTTTATTCAACACATTACGAACGATTTTGTGGCGGAAGATTTACAAAATGCATTTTATAAATGTGTCTTTTTGACGAGAGACGACATATAATTTGGTAATTGTTATTTCTATACTTGTTGCAAATACGAGAGAAAATGTCTCTGGGATTATCAAATTATTTTACTTACTCTCTTAGCAGAATCACTTTCTTCACACCAAACCATTCCCTTTCCCTCTAGGATATCATCGGATGCATCACCAAGGAGTTGTGCAGTTTTCGTCGAAATGAGAAAAGTGAGTGGGCTGACGCTTCTCGGATTGTAAGCTGGCGACAATGACGAATCACAGAAATCGCCCTCCCTGATCGTATTAACGACCTTTTCCCACGGCTTGTCCTTGAAACTACAAATAAAGCAGTAGACATTGGCATACGTTTGGGTTCCGTGACGGTATGTTGCGTTGAAACTTCGGCACGGTTCACTCATATTTGCAGCATAAGCCGAATCGTGTCTGTAATGCCGTATGACGTCAGGGTAGCATATTTGCGCATGTAGGTTTGCCTCACGGGATGACGTAAATCGAACAACGTGATTCAAATCGTCCGTTTTGTCGAATAAAACACCCGTTACAAACGAAGAGTAGGATCCCTCATCCGAGCCACTAGATATGACGGCCTCGAAAGGTGTCACGTCTGTTTGATGATGACATTCAGCGCACAGTGAGTTGTAGTAGATTAGGTGCGAAGTCCGCGAGTAGGTGGGGTGAAATCTCCCCCATGGAGCTACTTGTTTGTCGTTACAACTCTCGGACACATTCGGGCATTTATCGACGATGTAGAAATAATAGTCGTCGACGAATGGTTCTTCAGCTCCTTTTGTAATCAGTTGCTTACATACCGCGTTAGATTTGTTGTCCTTATAATGGTCAAGGTCGTCTGTACAGCAATTTCTGCCGACCCCACAATCGTGTGAGCAAGAACAGGGCTCGCAGCAAGGCGTGATCATTTTACCAAGCGGGATATTTGTTGATTTTGCATCGAGGTTACAGAACTTTGTGTAAGGGCACCAATACTGAATATCCGTTGGTATGTTTACGTCTGAAGCTGTCAACCATGTACAATGCATGTTCAATATACACACGAATAGCACGTATCTGATTAGAAGTAATGTTCCTACCGTGTCCTGCTTGGGACACGGTAGTAAATCCGCCCTCTTAGCTCTTTGGAGCAGGCCGGTTGTGTATCACAACCGCTACGATAATTCAAAAATGAGGCAACTAAATGCAACAAAACTTCACCTGATTAAACATATGCATATAATCTGATACCTCATAGTCCAAAAAGTTAATACTTTTCCATTATTTTAAGAGAATAGAAGCATTTTTCGTAATCCTTATACATTTCATTTCTCAAATCCATCACTTCTGGTTTTCATTTGGATAGCCAAGACTATCCTGTAACAATTTGACAACCAAATTGGGTCAAATTGGGCGGAGCTAAACCTGTAGGGGTAGTCCACATTTGGAAGTTGTAGTAAGGTTGTAAAAAAGGCGGGAAAAACAAGTGTTTTCATTGGATGAGCCCTTCATGTTCAGTAGCAATCTGAACACATCGGGTTTATCCAATAGAAAACACCTCTGAAATAATAGGGATGACGCCATATTGTTTCCCGCGAGAATGACGTCACTTTCTTTCGTTTCTAAAATTAGATCTTGACTGTAAAATCCAAAACGTCGTTAAATTTGAATGAGAAAACAAGTATACATGTCACAACAACAAGTTCGCCATTTGGTATGAGTTACTGATCGAAAGTGATTAAAAAGGATGTCCAACACTTCCATACACATTGAACTACTTAACGTGCACGCTTAGAAAATGTGTTAATTGGCGGATGCCGATTTACCCGAAAAATTGTAACCCTACACTTATATCCGAGGTGTATTTCACAGCTCACGGAAATACCCGAGTAGTTCCGATTGGTTCAGTAGGTAATTACCATATTTTTAAAGCAGAAAGTGCGAGAAGTTGCGAAAAAATCAAAATGGCCACTAACGGTTTGTTTCTCACTAAATTTCACCAACAATTAAGAAATACAACTTAATTAAGAAATTTTAGCCTCTATGAAGCTGTTTGATTTGATATTTAAGACAACACTATGCTAGGGTTATCATAAAAAGGTTATCTATTATGTGGTTGTTAAAATTGATTTTGCTCCAACAAGTGATGAGCGTGGAATCGTAACGTCGGTGGCAACCAGATAGCAGCCACAAGACGTTACGACATCGTATCTAGTATCTGATGTATGCATGGTCAACCATGATGGGTAAAGATATATCCAATCTTCTTTAGAGATATGTGGGCATGTGCCGAGATTGGTCTGTAATCGTCTTGACTAAAATGAAAGAGAAAAACATGAAATAAAAGAGACATACAAGTTAGAAACAATAGCACCGACAACATACTGCATATTCGGAAACTATGTCAAATGAAGTGTTAGCTTTTTCAGAAATCACAATACGTATCAAACCTGTTCATTTGTGTTCAAAACTTGAGAAATCAGTATCATTTTCACTTGAAATAATATTTTCAAACTATTCAACCCTTTCCAAAACAATGAATTTTGGAGTGTCCCAAATTGAAAGAGTTTGCTGACGATATTTCAAAAGGTAATGAAATCGGAAAATAATCAAAATAATCTTCTGATGGGGCAGAAAACATTGTGGGAAAAGGAAAAATTGTTCGTTACGAGTAATTTCCCCTTTTCCCACAATGTTTTATAAAGTCGTCGACAACAAAGTGGTCAAATATCGTTATTGTTTGGGAGAGGGTTAAACATCTGGTACTACATCTAGCTAAAACAGTTCGTTGTTTAGGTATTTGGATGAGTAATATTAATATGATGAGTGCATGATTAGAAAGATTGGTACTTACTACTTTTGTCATTTTATATCACTTTAGCATAGGACTTTGGTGAAAATGGATTATAAACTTTTAAGATTTCAGGTTGGTCTTCATTCTCAACTTGTCTCATCTTAACTTTTCTAAGTTTCTGTTGCTTATTTAAATCCAGTAAAGATATAAGATTAAAGCAATGAAACTGTCACATAATTAAAAGGTTACGAACGCAAATATCGTAAACGTTATTGTCGATTTATATAGAAAAAAAAAACCCTTGCATTGTCCTCACTAAATACTGGTTACGTGACTCTGTTTTTACGACGGAAATCAGCGAAACGCACATGTGTACATGCCATGGCGTTACGATGCATTTCAATTAAGCTTGCCTAATGCCGTGTATTTTAATGAGTTTGGTAATAAGACCTGATTTCTCTTCCTGCTTTGTGCATTAACCAATTACTTCTTATCAATTTGCGTTTAGCAAAGACCTAATAAACAGTTTAGTAGGTCTTTAGCAAGCGGTATCACGTCATACTTTTAATATGTGTGACAGAAAGAAGTCAATGCTCACCAGGAGCAATTTCTCAATTTTTCAAATGCCTCCTGCACTATCATAAAAAAAAGAACGAAAACTATTCTAAATCGTCTTTGTCCGGCCATTTTATATCTGTTCTTTGTCACCTCTTTGAACAATGAACCCGTCGGTCATTTGGAAGTGGGGGAAATAGTAAAGGGTGGCCTTAATACTCCAATACAGAACATTATTTTTCAGTGTTTTGTCCTCTTATTCTAGTTACAATTGGTTACCTGTTTTTCTAGGGGAGGGAGTGAGTGTGGTCTCTTTTCACTATTCAAGTGAACCGTTGAATCCAGGCAAACATAAGCCAGAGCTTTGCGAGGTGATCTATGATCCCGGGAAGAGTAGGAGGGCACGTACCAAATGCGATTTTGTTTAGTTTAAGCCTATATTTACTAGTATTTATTGTACATCAATTGTGAAACAAGTTTTTTAAATTAGATTAATCACTCTCGATTCTGCTTCCTGGATACATAACCACTATTCGCGGTTTAACCCATTGTCAGGTCGTTGATATGTGCAGAAATCCTCTCCTCATATGTCTACACCAGTACATGCTCCATTGACATTCACTCGGTGGTATGGGTTGTGCCATCTAAGTATCCACGTCAGAGTGTATTTGTCACCCGGACCACAGCCATAGATCATATAGTACCCCGAAATGTCTGCGACGCCATCTGTTTATAATTCTACGGCAATAATGATGAATACATTGCTTGGTTATTCTGTTTTGTTTTACATAAGAACAATCAAGTTTAGTACCGCTATATTTCGGTATGCCTTCATTCCCTAGCTTAATATTTCTGACGTCATCTATCTGAAAACTCCGACCGATTTCTTTTTGACCATTTTACACAGATGTATGACTTTCTGTAAAAGTTAGCAACACAGTTTGCGAACAATCTATGAATATTGTTTTACATATTGTTTAAGCAGAATTTTCTAATACAAGTCCCTGAAAATCTAGTCACTAGGACCTGATAAGGCGAACAGAGCAACACATCACATGTCAGGAGCCGTGAACAACGAATATGTTCAAGACATAAAAACCAGTAGATAAGTAATTAGCAGCTTTATAAATCGGCGTGTGTATTCGTAAGTGTATGTTATAATGCATTAACAGATAAAGGGGTCGCTATAATTTCGAGGGGGGCATTAAATGGAACACAGAAGCACCTGTCCGGAGCCGTGAACATAAAAAATGTTCAAAGAGCATTAACCAATCAATAAGTAATAAGTAGCTAAATAAATTGGTTTATCCTGTCACCAGTGTCATTTAAGGACCGATAACTAGGTGCCGTATAACATTTGTGATATCCGGCACTAACCATATAACTCTTTATTTATGGCTTCGTAAGAGTGTTTGCTAATGCATAAATAGGTAAAGTGGTCGCCGTCATCCTGCACATTATTTAGAATCAGTGACACAAACAGCAAAATATGAAGTAGTGATAATGATTTCGAGTGTGCAATACTTTATTTGATAATTCAGAATAAATTACAAAGTGATTCTTTTTTCCAAACAGCTCCGCTATTCTAAGAGAACTTGAATTGATCACAAGTTAGTCCGTTACTATTCCTCGTGCGGACATAGGGTTAAAGTATAACATCAGGCAAATAATCGACTTTAATACGACATTGCCGACCACAGACTGGTTTCCGACACCGTTCGACTTTCCATTACGAAGTTCCGAAAGGCATACTCGATACGCAGTCTGGTCCCCCTTTTGCAAAGTGACAAACGAGCCCCGGCCCAGGTATCTCGCTTGGCCCTTTAGGTACACAAGCTTTCGATCGATATCATATTCGTGATGGAAAAGCTCAACCTGCTCACAGAAAAACATTCTGGAAATTACAAAATTACCAAGTTGTGATCTTTCAATATCGTTTTCAATCTCTCGTAGGAAGGATTCGTTGACGTTTACGTTTGGATCACGTGGCCCTCCGTAATGTAAGTAAATACTCAGCGATTCTGGGATATAGACTTTATCATCGAAATAGCGCCAATACCCCAGATGGGTGTCTAAATCAGCATCGAGCTCGTAACTCTTGTTAAATACGGATATTGACCATTTTTCATGCAGGGACTTGTCGATGTGTTCCAATAGCCACATCGGGTTGAAAGGGAACATCAGCTTGATACGAAGGTTTGCCACGAAATGATCTACATGGTTATCGCTTTCCGAGGCCTTGTAAAGCAGCTGTAATTTCCAGTCATTGAAGAACGTGGGGAGGCGGAGCATCGGTCTGACTGAAATCTCGTCGTTGATCTCGTCAAGCGGGAGAAGTGAGCTTGGTGTTAGCTTTATCAGAACGGATACGCTTTGTACGAACCAGGTGTCGCCAAGAAAATCACAACCATCGCCAAATCGAAATTGACCCTCGGGGCAGTAGATCCTTCGACATGCATTCTGCAATACACGAGCATGAGTAATTAACCCTTAACCAAACGCCAAATTGTCGACTGTTCCAAATTACTGCAGTTTGCAGATAACATTTCTAAATGTGATGAAATTGGAAAAAAAATCTTCTGATAGGGCAGGAAACATTGAGGGAAAAGGAAATATTGCTCGTCACGAGAAATTTCAAATGTTCCCACAATTTTTCTAAAGCTGTCGGCAGCAAAGTGGTTAAATGTTGATATTGTTTGGTAATTAGTAAAGCAACTTAGGAATATTTCAGGAAGTTTATACTAGTAAATTATAATCTCATGCATCAAAATTGATCTATGTACTAGTAAATGAAGATAAAAAGAATAATTGAGATAAATCAAGAATACTAAACTATAAAGAGAAAATATTGTGTTTACCGAAATTGTCTAGAGAAACAATTGAGGCACATGGAACATTTGCTCTAAAGAGCAAACACTCCGTTTGTAACAACGTGTGTCGCAAGAATCAATCTTTGGTACAGTCATTATCATTGGTCATTTGCAGGAATCCATCTTTGGTACAGTCATTATCATTGGTCATTTGCAGGAATCCATCTTTGGTACAGTCATTATCATTGGTCATTTGCAGGAATCTTTACAAACTGCATGATACTCATCACACTTCAATGGTTATGGTTATATTTATAATTAATACAGAATTATCAATTATAAGATTTCTATCTTAATGACATACAGGTCCGCTGGGCTGGGTACTTTTTATCTCATGTATTTACTATGTATGTATACTTTGTAATGCACATATCACAATAATTAATAATTGACTTTCTTACTTATTTATAATCAACATTATGACGAGGGCCCAACAACGCCCATATCTAAATATATTTAGAAGTTATGAAATACATATCTATGATCTCATGGAAAGTTTAGGGAGGAAATCTGTTCTAATTAAAAGCTGGTTTCTATAACTCTGTGTATTGTCGGTCATGTACTCTTCAGCTTTTGTCAGTTTGCCGTCATATGTTATAAGAAACTATGCATGACATGTATGATTTGTATGGGCTTATTGCCTTCTTTTTTTAATTAACTATATTATTATTATATTATTAGACTTTTCTGGGAAACGGGAAATGGATCACCACGGACCTCATAAGCCAGATGACAGGTAATGACTAATACAAAGCTTTTCTTGACAATGTATTTCATAGCCTCATTGTAATGGATGCATTGCCCAGCATGCGATCCCCATTTCTAATACGTATTCTATGACAAAGTTGTCTTCAGAAGTTAACAATGTTTTTTTTTCTCCTTTTTCTAAAACTATCCCTGAGAAGAGATTTATTTTTACATACGAAACTTCTTTGTGTTATGAAAGTACACAATAATATAAGCTAGTATACGTGTATGGGAATACATTGTGATGTGCGAGTTCTTTTGACACAGGTTACCTCCCTGTCATGAAGATCAATATTTTAAAACACAATATATAAAATGCCAATACAATTGCAATTACCTTTGGTCCAAATTCTGTTTCGTAGAGAAGCGTCCCCATGTAATCTTGAATTGAGATACCCATGTTTATCCAAATGGCTGCCTTTCATTAACTATCACATTTCGAAGGCCCGTCATCTTTTTAACGGAGGTACCCCCGAGCTAATGCGAATAGGTTTGATGGATATTTTGAGGAAAATAATATAATTCAAGCTTTTCTTGATACTGACCGTATGTTATATTCTGCTTAGTTGCATATAACCACATTACCCTGTGCCATAGTCAGCCTCATACTTATCATGTTGCGTCTAATTGTAATTGATACTCGGGTGAGCTTGTCACTTACAAATACTAGGCCCTCACTTTTACCTTGAAGATGACCGTATGTTTTATTCTGCTTAGTTGCATATAAATAAGTAAGTAAGTAAGTAAGTAAATTGTTTATTATAGTGACATGTCTTCAAGTAATATACAGTTGTAACAAAATACTTATAATTACACCCGGCCTCATAGGCCTATAAGTCACTTAATCAAATGTGGATAGTCTATATACAAAGAACAGTAATTTAACTATGGTATATATAACCATACACTGTAATGCATATAACCACAATTACCCTCTGCCATAGTTAGCCCTCGTACTTACTATATAATGCGCTTTATTTTATGTGATATTCGGGCGAGCTTGGTGTCCTTGCCTAGTGTGATACCATTACTTCATTATTACCATGGTGCAGTGCTAAACGTGATTCATGGTTAGTAATTGACAATTCTCATTTCGAAACAATGAGTCTATGCTTACCATTGCAAACGAAGTCAGGTTGTCCTTTCATTTTGCCCCTTGTGGTGCGTAGTTTTCACAATCACAATAATACATAACTGAATGCATAATCAGATAGATTAATTAAACTGACATTGTCTTGTGTTATACTTAAGTTTCTCTTTTTAACCATATTGTGAGACCGCAAGCGTAATCTGTTTGATGTATAACACTATCCTGTACGATAAGTAGCCTTTTGCATGTCACCAGGTCAATTTACAGACCAATAGCATGGTGCCGTATAACAGTTTGATATCCGTCTCTAGATCACGTGATTGTTGCGCGCAACTGTCAGAACTGATTTTCTGTTTTATTTCACCCTTTTCATGTTTTATTTTCATGTTTTGTTTGTTTGTTTGTTTGTTTGAATCAATATAGGTAACAGGATAAATTGAATAGATGGTTGGTGTCTTTTAAAAGGAAAGGTTATTGGGTTCGGTTTCGGATTATTATCCTATTCGTCTCCGGCGAACAGGGTGATATCCACACGCATTAACAGACAACATTTCTGATTCATGACACAAACCATCTCGAGGGTTCAATACAATACTATAGTAAGTGTTTCACAAACATGAAGCACTTACTATAGTATTGCATTGAACCCTTGATCTTTTCTCTATCTATATTTACCTCGTTACCGGACTGGACTGTCTCACACCATACTGGCTCCATTTCGAGATTGGTATCATCGGCACTTTTGATAAGTTGTGTCGTTCGCGAATTGAGGAGGAACGTCAGTGGACTTGTGCCCTTTGGGTTATAGGCGCTGTTCAAGCTCGAAAGGCAAACATCCTTTTCTCTGACCTTCTCAAGAACTTCTTCCAGTGGTTTATCATTAAAGCTACAAATATAGCAGTATATGTTGCCATATGTTCGGATTCCGTCGTGGTATGTTGCATTAAAACTTTGACATAATCTGCTCAGCTGTTCATAGTCTTTCGATCTCGGATTGCACTCTCTAACTGTTAAAGGGTAGCATAACTGACGCTGAAGATATGCTTCTCTTGTTGGCAAAAATCGAATATAACTCTCAGAGTCCACAGCAGCTCTTCCAAATAGCAGGTCTGAAATGATGTTTAGGTTGGAGTCCTTTGCTGCGGTTTTAACAGTTACTTCGAAGGGGATTATGTCTGTTTGATTATGGCATTCCGCACACCATTTATTGTAGTAAATCAGGCGAGATGTCCGCGAGTAATTTGGATGGTAGCTACCCCAAGGTGCAACTCGTTTTTCGTTACAGTTCTGTGACGCGTTAGGACATTTGTCTACGATGTGAAAATAGTACTCCTTCATATGCGCATCTCCACCACCTTTGAAGACCAGTTGTTTGCAGATCGTATTCAGTTTCTCGTCGAATCTATAGTGATCCAGGTCGTCGCTACAACATTTCCTGTCTATACCACAGTCATCCAAACAGGAGCATGACTCACAACAGAATACGGAATCTTGTTCGGAGGCTTGGTTAACAGGCAGCGTCTTGGGTGGCTCCAAATGACAAAACTTCGTGTACGGGCACCAGTCTTGAAGATCGTCGGGTAATGATAAATTGGCGGCTCCCATCACTTCGTGTGGGGCAATAAGAACCATGATGAAATAGAGCGTAATGAGCGTACTATCGTGTCTAGCCATTTTGCCCGTTGCTCTGTGGTAGTGTGACTTTGTGGACTTTCTTCGTCAAATACTTGTTTCCTCTCCTCTTTTCAACTGAATAAAAGGAAGGTAACAAAACCACTGATGAAGCTACATGTAGTTGCGATATGACTTAGCTATTGACCATATTTGCTTTCTAAAAATTGAAAGCTACTTTACTTAATATTTGCATACCTGTATGCTTATAGTTTATATCTATTTTCAGAAACATGTAAACATAGTCAATTTGAAGTTGCTGAGCAATAGCATACTATGGTATATCAGTCAGAGTTATTTGTTTATTTGCTTCATATGGTAATGCAATGGAACACGCAAGAAGACACAATTACATACGATCAAAGAAAAGAACTGTCAGTTACTGATCGGAGATGCTGTCATTAAATTTATAAATTATATAATATAAATATAAATTTATAAGTTATATCGCGGATCTGACCCGCGATGCGATACAATTACGGGCTGGTATTCCTCAGCGGTACCTTCATCGCTACATAATATCTATGAGGACTCGGTGTCGTGCAGTTATTGCTGCGAATTGAGGGCATACAGACTACCAAAGATTTCTAAAACACCATGACTCTGGTGACTTCTGATTTTAGGGTGGTAATGTTCACCCTCTTATTAATGTTTGAATTAGTTATTTTAATCAAATGCCTTCTTTGGGTTTGTTTTGAATAAGAATTGTCATAGGTATATGCAATTGTCAAAAGTTTTTGTATTTTGTATTCCAAGATATTAATGAAATATCAAGTTGGCGTTTAGAAATCAGTGTAGATGAAAGGAGACTTCCTGAATTATTGTCTTACGCTGTCTATACTTATGCTTTCCAAAACAAAAAATGTATTGTTTCAACGTCATTTTATTTTGACTTTTAAATGTTCTCTTCAGTAGACAAACATCTTTAATATACTTTCCCACACATGGCGATTTATCACTTTCGCACTGATCCATTTTCTGTTTATATCAATTTCATTTCAGTTATATAGCGCTGCCCGAATATTCGTGATTGAAGAAGAACCCAAATTTAACAGCCAATATGAGCTGGTCGAGTTGGCTAGAATCAACATATGTGTAGCTTCATAAGAGGAAATAATCATATGCCTGAAAAATCATGCATTAAAGAAATAACTAGTTTTAAGAGAGTTTCTTAACATTTTGACATATGACCTTCAGTTTAAAGTATATATGTAGAAAACTGCGCAACACATACCTTTACATGATCGGTCGAATGTAGGTGATGTTCATTCCGTAGAAAGGCATGCGAGATGGCTATTTCGAAACAGTTTCACCCGCTTATATACTCTAGCACAGTGATCTGTTTTTTTGCACCCTGTCCAACCTGTCCGTAAATGTGATGGTATTATGGTTTTTTTAGCATCTAACTTGATATGCTGGAACTGTAATATGAATCCATATCTTTTTGCAATAAGAACGAACAATAAACATATGCCTTTATTGTGACAATGACGTGGTCTTTGTCAATCTAACCTTTATTATACTGGAACCGACGTCATGCTTATACAAACAGGGTAAATCAAGGCAAGCCGCCAAGTAAATTGGCGGCTGGCCTGTGATCTTACCTGTATGCTACTCTGGATATCTCTTCTTAACAAAATTAAGCAGATATTTAAGGTTTTGAAAACAAAACGTCGACATTACCAAGCGTTTTTAGGGTTTGATAATTTTTTTACGACGCTGAATGTGTTGTTTCAGATATAGTTTGAGTGATTTATGGCTCTCAAATGTTTCTTCTGAGAAATTATACACCAGGCTAAACAAATAAAAATAAAAAATGTCAAACATTTACAATGAATTACAGTTTCTTCCCCAAATTTATTCCACGATGGAATTAACTACCAGCAACAGTGGCTGAGGCCCCTCTTTGCCATCCTTTAAGAGTGGGCTTTCAACCCTGTCTTTCAAAAGTAGCCGTGTTCTCTCCCGACTGTGAGTAGCACTGTGTGGTGATCTAGAGCTGTATCAGCGGGGTTTTATATCCTAGTACCGCCACGGAAGCTGGATTGGTTTTTCTCTGATGGTGCGAATACAACCTGGAAAACCTTTCTATTTTTCTTTTCTTGTACTATTGGCAATATTATCTTGTCCGTTATTCTTCTAACTTTCCTATCATTTCACGTAGTCCTTAATCTTTTCTTAATGGTCGAATATGACAGAACAACGTATCAACGTAGAAGTAGAATGACAAGACTGTGATGTTAAAAACCATTAGAGATGTCTCGGAGACATATGCTACTTTGAAATATTGCTTTTCTCAATATCTAAATGAAAGGGAATGCTGTTTTGCACTTACACAAGGTCTTAGATTTAAATGTTCAGTCTAACTTTACCTAGCTTGGGTAAAAGCTAAGCTTCTCATCGCTGATCAATGTTATACTGAGAGTAACTACGAGAAGATATTCCCATTTTTTTCTTAGAAAACCGTCGATTAGTAATATTTAATTGAATGTAACCTGATGTGTGCGCCTGCTACCGTTATTGTTTCCATGTGAGAAACCAATAGGCTTTTTTGTCCAAATGTGCTGCGCTGGCAAAAAATGTGAAAAGGAAATGTATGGTCAGAAACAGCTGTAATATGGTTTAGTTAGTGTTGGAAACAGTGTTTTTGCATCCTTTTGCAACACAATGCTTTTTGAAAGTCCTCAGCATTTAGACGCAAAATGTGGCATTTGGTGGTAATATGTTAACTTTCGTCGAGGCAAAACAATACTTTTAAGACACAGCGTCTCAATATCGGACTATATTTATTCACACGTACAATATTTCTGTTAATGCGCATTCATTTTCCCAATGCACATTCATTTTCCCAATGTTCATTCATTTTCCACACGCGCCACTGTGGTAACTTTCTTCACCTAAAGTAGCTTTATCAGTTTACTTTCACAGTTTCTGCTAAAATTTCAATCGTGTTATGTTAAATAATTGGCAGAAAGTGAGATTAATGGTTCATCTGACATGCCTCTGACAAAAGTTACTACTTTGAACAGATGTGCCTTGAGTCTACTAAATGGTATTTCTGCAATAAATCACAAAATGGAAATGAAAAGAATTATTGTCTATGTTTTACCTGTACAGATAAATAAATAATGAATGTTTCGACGATATGATTGTATGCTATCAAATCATCCTTTGTATACCCCGTCTTTTTATAGAAGATAATAAGACAAAAACGGACCGACTAACGGACCGGCTAATGGACAGACGAACGGACGGACAGACAGGTACTAGAACAGATACAGAAAGAGGGTCTCACAGGCGTGTACAAGCTGATGCAGATATCAATATTGTTTTGTGTCATAGCATTATCCAACAATATAAACATTCACTTCATCAATTCATTAGCTTCTATTTCAATGCTTACTATAAGACTTATAAAAACACATTTGTATCAATAGAACAAGGTCAGTACGTTGAATAACGTGGGCATAGTTGAATATCGAAAAAACTCGAAACAAAATGTCAATCTTCCATCTTTACACATGGTCTCAATGGCGAGACTTAACTCATAACAAAACCATAACGACATTTCCCCAGTGTGTTGCAGACGACTCTGGAGAGCATTTTTGGAAAAAGAGAAGTTGCCCTTAACGGGCAATTTCTCTTTTCCCCAAAAGATTTTCCGCCCTACCAGAAGATTATTTTTCATTTTCATCACATTTTGAGATGTCGTCTGCAATCTCTTTTAATTTCGGACAGTTAAAAATCTGGCGTTTGGTAAAGGGTTAAACGGGTTTTTTTTTTCAATCAATAATTTGGTAACGCATCAACTTATAATGATCTAATAAGATAAATTCTAACTATATTAGCAGTTCTTTCTCTCAAACAAAAATTCGACTTTGCCTAGTAAATAGTCACTTAGCAAGTTGTGTAAATAACATCTTTCGTATATATATATATAAATCTTTATTGAAGTCTCATCATGGTTACAACAAACATTATATACATATAAAATGATAAAGGAGACTTTTTGTCACCATTAAGAACACCAGCTAAGAAGTGTTTAACCCATTACCAAACAATAACGATATTCAACCACGCTGTTGCGGACGACGGTGGAAAACATTGTGGGACAAGGAGAAATCGCTCGTCACGAGCCATTTTCCTCTTCCCACAACGTTTTCTGCCCTATCAGAAGACTATTTGTCAATTTGATCACATTTTGAAATGTCGTCGGCAAACTCTTTCAATTTAGGACAGTCGAAAATTTGGCGTTTGGTAAAGGGTTAAACATCATATGTCTAGGTACGATTACATGTCCATTTTGTTATAGACGACAAGGATAACTAAAACCGACTGTATGACTAAACCTCTGTACATGTTCCCATTCCACATTATGTTCGAGCCAGCATTACGAAGATCCGACAGACAGACACGGTAACCGGTGTGGTTCCCCTTTATAACCTTCACAAACGAACCATGACCCAGGTACATTGCCCGACTCTTCAGGTAAACATTCTCTCGCGTCATAGTAAACTCGTCAGACAGGAGTTCGACTTGCCTGCAAAAAAACATTTTGGTTACGATCAGATGCCCCGCCCCCATCTGTACAACACCCGAAAACACCTCTCGCAGCTTCTGACTCTCCTCGATTTTGATGGGGATTATGTCTCTCGAATCATAAGACCTGAAGATATCCAGCCAGAAGGGGATGAATGTCCCATCATTGTGGTTCGGCATATAGCTAAGGTGTGAATCGAATTGTGCACGCGCAGCGTAACTCGTATTACCAAATGTAATATACCAATGCTTTCTCAACGAGTCTTTGACACTGTTCATCACAAGGCGTGGGTCAAATCGGAAGGGCGTTTCTTTCTGGAATTGTGCCACGAAATGATCTACAATGTGACCATTTTCAGAGGTCTTATACAGCAATCGAAAGTTAAAGTTGTCAAATGGAGTCGGTCTTTGTAACATCTTCTGGCTCGTTTCGTGATTACTGCTCAGATCGGTCATTTTGTCGACTGGTATTTCAGCCATCGGTGTGAGCTTGATGAGAAAGGACAAGCTTTCGGTCAGCCAAGCGTCCCCAATGTAGTTACATTTACCGCGGAGATGGAATTGTCCTTCTGGACAATATATCCGGCGACAATTCTGAAATACACGAATAGGAGTTATTCTGAAATACACGAATAGGAATTATTCTGAAAAACACGAATAGGAATTATTCTGAAATATGCACGAATAGGAATTATTCTGAAATATGCACGAATAGGAATTATTCTGAAATATGCACGAATAGATTTTTCTGAAATAAGCACAAATAGGAATTATTCTGAAATATGCACGAATAGGAATTATTCTGAAATATGCACGAATAGGAATTATTCTGAAATATGCACGAATAGGAGTTATTCTGAAATATGCACGAATAGGAATTATTCTGAAATATGCACGAATAGGAATTATTCTGAAAAACACGAATAGGAATTATTCTGAAATATGCACGAATAGGAGTTATTCTGAAATATGCACGAATAGGAATTATTCTGAAATATGCACGAATAGGAATTATTCTGAAAAACACGAATAGGAATTATTCTGAAATATGCACGAATAGGAATTATTCTGAAATACACGAATAGGAATTATTCTGAAATATGCACGAATAGGAATTATTCTGAAATACACGAATAGGAATTATTCTGAAATATGCACGAATAGAAATTATTCTGAAATATGCACGAATAGGAATTATTCTGAAATATGCACGAATAGGAATTATTCTGAAATACACGAATAGGAATTATTCTGAAATATGCACGAATAGGAATTATTCTGAAATATGCACGAATAGGAATTATTCTGAAAAACACGAATAGGAATTATTCTGAAAATATGCACGAATATGAATTATTCTGAAATACACGAATAGGAATTATTCTGAAATATGCACGAATAAACTACAAATGATTTCAAATTCTGGTAGTTTATATCTAGCAGCAACTGAGTCGGAAGATGAATACACGGACTGGGAAACTTATTGGGGTTTAGTTTTACGACATGAAATACTTAAATGCTGACTGCGTCGTCAAAGGGGTAGGTTCACTAACTATCAAAAATGGCCCACTGTCAAAAATGGATGAATTCATCACAAACTTGTGTCTGAGGCATGGGTTGACTGAAAACAAGTTTTTTTTTAAGATTCCTGCATAGCGGTTGTCATGGCAACGGAATGCTTATTAGAGGAATTTGGTTAAATCAAATTTGGGTTTTGTTATTACATGAAAAATACATGACAAAATAATAAAATTGAGTAACGCATTGATTTCAGACATTTAGCTATTCAGATAAAACTTACTTTTGTTAAAAGCACACCTTATTTTTTCCAATACTGATCAAAGTAGAAATGCATGTTTGCCCTGAAACTGTTCGGTGTGGAAATGTACAAAATGCAAAACCCCTGCGTTTTTTCCCTTTCAATTCATAATATCTTGTCTTATTTTCTAGAGTGTGTGTAATAATTTGATTGATTTCATCGTATCTTTATCATGGCATTTATCGAAAAACAGTTTTAAGACTTTATCTAACGGCCTTTGTTACGTCCATTTCCAGGTCCCCTTGTTCCGGGTGATAGGTTGATTGACGCATGCGTTCGTCGAGCGTCGACTCGATCAGGTGTGGTCTTAATCCTTTACCAAACGACAGATTTTCGAATGTCCCAAATTGAAGGAGTTTGCAGACGACATTTCAAGATGATATGAAATTGGAAAATAATATTCTGGTTGGGTAGAAAACATTGTGGGAAAAGGAGAAATTGCTCGTCGAGAGCAATTTCTCCTTTTCCCGCAATGTTTTTCAGAGTCGTCTGCAGCAAAGTGGTCAATCGCTGTTAATGTTTAGTTATGGGTTAAACAGCAAACGGAAAAGGGACTCCTCCAAATGTCTACCTTCGTTGGCCGTTACGAGTTAATAAAGTTCAGACTTGGGGGACAATACTCGAAGGGGATTGTTATAGCCTCGGGACACGATTGGCGTGTACATGTAGAGCTAGTAATATGAATAGCCTGGAGGCCTGGCCCATGCATAAACCCTAGTTCGCGGTATACGATCGGGCCAGGCTCCAGGCTAGTAATATGAACAACATTGAGGCCTCAAGATTACAGAGTATAGCTATATGATGTATTTCGCTATGCGGGGTTGATCTTCCAGTAGCTAGTTAAAAAAAGTAAAATTCAGTAGTATATTTTTTTTTGATAGTTCAAAAGTAAATACGATGTTTGTTTTTTTTTGTCTATATTACATGTACTTTATATTATTGTTCATTTGTATTCATATTTTTGACAAGAAACTGTATAGTTTACGTCTTGAATAAAATATTGTCATTGCCATGTATTCCCATAAATAATGCGGTTCACTATGCAACCCTTTATCAATCCACTTTCGGCATGACTAGTGGGTATGTATCCAGGAGGCAGAATTAAGAGTAATTAATAAGAGTTGTTATTACTTGCTTCAATACCAATGTGAAATAAGTAAGTTTAATCAACACATTACGAACGATTTTGTGGCGGAAGATTTACAAAATGCATTTTATAAATGTGTCTTTTTGACGAGAGACGACATATAATTTGGTAATTGTTATTTCTATACTTGTTGCACATACGAGAGAAAATGTCTCTGGGATAATCAAATTATTTTACTTACTCTCATAGCAGAATCACTTTCTTCACACCAAACCATTCCCTTTTCCTCAAGGATATCATCGGATGCATCACCAAGGAGTTGTGCAGTTTTCGTCGAAATGAGGAAAGTGAGTGGGCTGACGCTTCTCGGATTGTACGCTGGCGATAATGACGAATCACAGAAATCGCCCTCCCTGATCGTATTAACGACCTTTTCCCACGGCTTGTCCTTGAAACTACAAATAAAGCAGTAGACATTGGCATACGTTTGGGTCCCGTGACGGTATGTTGCGTTGAAACTTCGGCACGGTTCACTCATATTTGCAGCATAAGCCGAATCGTGTCTG
The DNA here is from genome assembly GCA_947846245.1 of Cerastoderma edule. NCBI lineage: Eukaryota > Metazoa > Mollusca > Bivalvia > Cardiida > Cardiidae > Cerastoderma > Cerastoderma edule. The sequence goes on along the minus strand of OX401419.1, from coordinate 5,860,683 downwards.
CAATGCCGTATGACGTCAGGGTAGCATATTTGCGCCTGTAGGTTTGCCTCACGGGATGACGTAAATCGAACAACGTGATTCAAATCGTCCGTTTTGTCGAATAAAACGCCCGTTACAAACGAAGAGTACGATCCCTCATCTGAGCCACTAGATATGACGGCCTCGAAAGGTGTCACGTCTGTTTGATGATGACATTCAGCGCACAGTGAGTTGTAGTAGATTAGGTGCGAATTCCGCGAGTAGGTGGGGTGAAAACTCCCCCATGGAGCTACTTGTTTGTCGTTACAACTCTCGGACACATTTGGGCATTTATCGACGATGTAGAAATAATAGTCGTCGACGAATGGTTCTTCAGCTCCTTTTGTAATCAGTTGCTTACATACCGCGTTAGATTTGGTGTCCTTATAATGGTCAATGTCGTCTGTACAGCAATTTCTGCCGACGCCACAATCGTGTGAGCAAGAACAGGGCTCGCAGCAAGGCTTGATCATTTTACCAAGCGGGATATTTGTTGATTTTGCATCGAGGTTACAGAACTTTGTGTATGGGCACCAATACTGAATATCCGTTGGTATGTTTACGTCTGAAGCTGTCAACCATGTACAATGCATGTCCAATAGACACACGAATAGCACGTATCTGATGCATGCATGGTCAACCATGATGGGTAAAGATATATCCAATCTTCTTTAGAGATATGTGGGCATGTGCCGAGATTGGTCTGTAATCGTCTTGACTAGAATGAATGAGAAAAACATGAAATAAAAGAGACATACAAGTTAGAAAGAATAGCACCGACAACATACTGCATATTCGGAAACTATGTCAAATGAAGTGTTAGCTTTTCAGTCTTATTCAGAAATCATAATACGTATTAAACCTGTTCATTTGTGTTCAAAACTTGAGAAATCAGTATCATTTTCACTTGAAATAATATTTTCAAACTATTTAACCCTTTCCAAAACAATGAATTTTCGACTGTCCCAAATTGAAAGAGTTTGCAGACGATATTTCAAAAGGTAATGAAATCGGAAAATAATCTTCTGATGGGACAGAAAACATTGTGGGAAAAGAAAAGATTGCTCGTTACGAGCAATTTCTCCTTTTCCCACAATGTTTTATAAAGTCGTCTGCAACAAAGTGGTCAATGTCGTTATTGTTTGAGAGAGGGTTAAACATCTGGTACTACATCTAGCTAAAACAGTTCGTTGTTTAGGGATTTGGATGAGTAATATTAATATGATGAGTGCATGATTAGAAAGATTGGTACTTTTGTCATTTTTATATCACTTTAGCATAGGACTTTGGTGAAAATGGATTATAAACTTTTAAGATTTCAGGTTAGTCGTCATTCTCAATTTATCTTATCTTAACTTTTCTCAGTTTCTGTTGCTTATTTAAATCCAGTAAAGATATACTTACGAAAAAGAGACGTTAGTTGTGTTTTATTTGTAGATAACTAGATGTTAACATCAATCATACTTTTCAACGCTTTAAACAAGCATATATGATGTCACGTGACTTGTTACCGGTCGGTCGAAAGTTGTATCGCTCTTAAAAAAAATCGATTTAAAGTCTTTTTTGTGGATTAAATACCAAATCTGTGGTACACCTATTAGTTTGAATATGACACGGACATATAAATGTGCTTTTGATGGTTAAAATGGGTCATAAAAGTAAAGAAAAACGTAAAAGAAGAAAAGACAGTGATGATAGTGAGCAGTTTTCAAAAAGTGCACGAAATGGCGGGACACCAGAGAAAGAGGATTTATGTGTAAGTGACATTTTACGGAACGTAAACTCGGTGTTATTTGAAGAAACTAACCAATCTAAAATTGAAAATACTGTGAATAATGGACAAACAATAAATAGTGACAAAACGGTTGAAAACATGGACTCCACCCAACAAAGTCCAAACAAAACAGAGGAGGAGTTATCCTTGATTCGTAATTGTCTCGTGCGAATGGAGAACAAATTATCCAGTGTTGATGAAAAACTGAAAAAGTTGGATTCCTTAGAAGAAAAGGTTAGTAATTTTGAAAAAGATCTCAAAAAGCTGTGGACGAAATTACATGACTCAATGAAGGAAACGGACGAAAAGATGTCTGGTTTTTGTGAGAGAACAGATAATTTAGAATACTCGCTAGGGGAAATGAGTGACAGAGTGACGAAGTTGGAGAAGGAGAAAGATGTAGTGCAAGATGAACTCCTGTACGTCCAGTTCCAGTCTATGAGAAACAATATCATTTTCGGGAACATCGAGGAAAGTGCACATGAAAGTAACGCCGAAACAGAGACAAAGGTACGTTCATTTATTGTGGAGAAGTTGAGAATTGCCCAGGACCTCGTCGAGAAGATGAGCTTTGAAAGAGTGCACAGGATGGGAAGGTCAAATACAGGACGTAGTAGGCTTATAGTGGCCAAGTTTACACTATTTAAGGATAGAGAAGTAGTGAGAAAACAGCGGTCGAATCTCGAGGGCAGCAAATACTTTCTGCATGAGCAATACCCGAAAGCGATAGCTGACAAACGGAGACTTCTCGTGCCAAAAATGAAGGAAGAAATCAGGAAGGGTAATCGCGCCTGGATCAGTTACGACACCCTTTACGTCAACGGTAACGCTGTCAAGGGGCCAAGCGAAAGACGGTAGGGATGCGCGGACGAAAGGCTGAATGTACTATCATGGAATGTAAACGGGCTAACGAGTAGTAAACGGGAAGATAGTGAGTTTGTGAAGAAATTGACGTCCAATGACATTGTATTTTTGTACGAATCGTGGTTAAACAAAGACTCGAATGTGGAGCTAAGTGGGTATACATGTCAAAACTTCTATAGAAAATTCCAGAATAGAAAGGCCCGCCGTAACAGTGGGGGCATTACTTTATATTACAAAGACAGAATGAAGGGTGGGATAACGGTAGTTAAAAACAACCTCGATACGATCGTATGGTTGAAGCTAAATAAAGATTTTTTCGGTTTTCCCAGGGATGTTAATCTAGCTGGGGTATACATATGGTGCGAGAACTCACCCGCCTACAACGTGCATAATGTTGATCTCTTTCAATTGTTACAGGACGACATTAACTTTTACGATACCTTAGGAACAGTTTATGTAATGGGTGATATGAATGCACGTGTAGGCAACGGTTCCGGGCATGACTATATTGATTGTGATAGTAATATTTGTTATCTTGATTATGACGACTACGTACCCGACATTCCGGTTGATCGCTGCTCTACAGATAATGTGTGTAACCCGTTTGGTTTAAAACTTTTGGATCTCTGCAAATCAACCTCTTTGCGAATTGCAAATGGAAGATTATGCGGTGATACAAATGGTGATTTTACTTATATGCGTAGTAGTTCGTCAAGTGTTATTGATTATCTTTTGCTGAAAGATTGTAGTTTTCCTTCTTTGTTGAATTTTTGTATTGATAGTTTTAATGAGTGGTCAGACCACGACCCTTTATCTATGTCTTTGCAATGTAAATGTAACCCATTACCAGATGAAGATACTTCTACGTACACACGTACTAGATGGAATGATGACCAAAGGGATGAATTTAGACGCAAATTGATTGCACGATTACCAGTACTAAATGCGCTAATCCTCAACCCAGATATGTTGAATAGCAGTACTATAAACCAAACATTAGACAAGTTCGTTGATTCATTTCGTTGTATTACGGACCCTTTGTTTTCTCACACTGTACATTCTTCAAATACGAACCAATTTCAAAATACATAAACTAAAAAAGCTGTCTGGTTTGATGACGAATGTCGCGAAGCAAAACAGCTCTATAAGTCTGCTTTGTATAGTTATAACCTATGTAAAACCATTGAACAGAGGAATCTTCTGTGTGAGAAAAGAAAGCTATATAAAGATCTTGTTAAGACGAAGAAGAGGTTATACCTTCGGAAAAAATATAAATCTATTGAAAATCTTAGGCATAAGAAACCTCAAGATTTTTGGAAATTATTTAGCTCCAGGAAAAGCAGCGCATGTAAAAATATAAATGTTAATGGTTTTTATGAATATTTTTCAAAACTATCAAATGAAATATACCAAGTTTCGAATACTGAAGTTGAAAATTTCTGCAATGATCATGATTTTAATGAGGAAAGTTGCAATTTCGAAGAATTAGACGCCCCTTTTTCTATACATGAAGTTGAATTTGTTATTTGAAATCTCAATAAAAATAAAGCAGCGGGCATCGACTGCTTGATAAATGAATTTTTTATTGCGTCATGTGACATTATATCGTCACACTTGACTGATCTGTTTAATGCTATTTTAAATACAGGCTGTTACCCTGAACAGTGGGCTAAGGGCGTAATTATTCCTCTTCACAAAAAAAAACAGCCCCGATGATGTAAATAATTATCGGGGAATTACGCTTATAAGTTGTTTAGCTAAGATATTTACTGGTATTATTAACCGTAGACTCTCACAGTTTTGTGAAGATAATGACGTTATATCGGACGCCCAATTTGGTTTTAGACCTCGTCGATCTACTACAGATGCAATTTTCGTCCTTCATTCTGTTATACTTAATTTTTTACATCAAAAGAAACGTTTGTATTGTGCTTTTATTGATATGAAAAAGGTTTTCGATAGCGTATATAGGAATGGGTTATGGTACAAATTAGGACGTATTGGAATTAAAGGTAAACTGTTGCGTATTTTGCGCGATATGTATAGTAAGATCAAATCCTGCGTCAAATCAAACAATAGCTTTTCAAACTTTTTTGAAAGTCATGTCGGGCTTTTGCAAGGGGAGAAAACTTCACCGATTTTATATTCTCTTTTTTTAGATGACCTTGAGCAGTTTTTACAAAAGGATAATACCTGTGGACTTAACATAAATGACCTTACAATTATTTTATTATTATTCGCTGATGATATGGTTATATTTGGTAAAAGCCCAGAAGATTTGCAAAATAGTTTAAATGGTCTTCATGAGTATTGTTCAAACTGGGGATTAGAGGTGAACACTGATAAAACTAAAATAATGGTATTCAGAAAAAGAGGCACTCTAAAAAGTAGATGAACACTGGTTTTATAACAACAAAGAAGTGGAAGTAGTCAATGATTTTATTTATTTGGGAACAGTATTTAACTACACGGGGTCTTTTTCTCTCAATCAAAAACATTAGCTGGCAAAGGGCTGAAAGCAATGAATGTACTTTTAGCAAATCCTAAAGAGTTTGATTTTACTCCTAAAACTACTTGTCAATTGTTCGACTCCTTCGTGGGTTCTATTTTAGGCTACGCCGGAGAGGTATGGGGACACTCTAAATCAAAAGAAATAGAAAGAGTACATCTCAATTTCTGCAAAAAGATATTAGGTGTTAAAACAACCACTAGTACTCTAGCTATATATGGGGAATTGGGACGGTATCCTTTATACATTAATAGACATGCCCGTTTAATTAAATATTGGGCTAAAGTAATATGTTCTGAAAATATAATTGTTAAAACCCTTTATGATGTTCTATTAGAAGATAATGAAAATGGTAGTGATAATTGGTGTGGTAATGTTAAGAAACTTTTAGAACAATCAGGTTTCAGTTTTGTATGGAAAAACCCTCACCAGGTGAATTTGAAATCGTTTCACTACACATTTAAAGAGCGTCTGATTGATATGTTCAAACAAAATTGGTTTGAAGATACCAATCAGGCCAGAATTTTACATATATATCGTTTTTAAAGACATATTTTACTATAGAAACTTATTTGAATATTTTGCCAAAACAATTAAGAATATATTTATCTAGATTAAGGTTATCATCTCATCCATTGCGGATCGAGACTGGACGATATGGTTTAAATAGAGTTGATCGTAACCAACGATTGTGTTTGTTGTGCAACGAGAGTGAAGTGGAAGACGAATTTCATTTCATTCTCGTTTGTAACAAATACAATCAGATCAGGAAGACATATATTAAAAAGTTTTATTGTGAACGTCCTTGTATGCAAAAATTGGTTCATTTATTCCAATCAAAAAGTCCAAAAGTCATTTACAATTTAGCAAAATTTATAAAACATGCATTTGAAATTAGGAACATATGTATAAATTCCATGATTACTGATTAATAGTTAACTTTTATACACGTACATCATGCTTATTCTCATTTTCATTTTACGAAAATCTTTCTTCCATGGCGGTTATTATTTATGTATTATTTTCTTTTTTGAGACGACGGTAACATGTTATGTAAAGTAATTGTAAATGTATTTTTGTATATGACTAGAAGCTGTACTAGCTTATGTCAATAAAATTTTGTCTATGTCTATGTCTATGTCATATAGCAATAAGTAACATTTAAGAAAATGTGCATTTAAGTAAAACATTGTATCTTTAAAAGAAAAGTCACTTACTGTATTCTTTAAGACGCACTTGTTTCAACTACGAATAAGTGTCGTACCTTGGATAATTCATTTTATCAAATCATCAGTTTCAGTAGAATTAAAATAACCCCACCTACCATAAACAGATTCTTCAAGGAGCACCTTTCGATTGGTGTGACGTCCAAATGAAAAAGTCATATCTTAAACATGTTCGTCCCTTTTATACATATTTAGTAGAGGATTAAAATGGATAGTTATATTCTCTCTGTACAATTTCCTCGGTTTTATTATCTTGAGACATTTTGTCTCACACCTTAATGTTTACAGCTGCATCGCAAAACGAGTGATAAACGTTCTTCAGACAAGCACCAGACTCGATCAACTGAAGGAAGAAACATGTATAGTTATCTCATATCCAAATAATAAGAACATTTGACCATTGTGTTGCAGACGACTCTGAAAATCATTGTGGGAAAAAGGGGGAAAATGCTCCTTACGAGCAATTTCTCCTTTTCCCAATATGTTTTCTGCCCTATCAGTAGATTTTTTTTCAATATATATCACATTTTGAAATGTCATCTGCAAACTCTTTCAATACATTCGAAAACTTGGCGTTTGGTAAAGGGTTAACCTGAATCTAACCTAATTGATCTGACAGCACATACATGGTCAATCAATGTAATTATGGGTGAAAGAATATTTCGACAGACTTTAAGTCCTGGGCTAAGCAATTAACGCCACTACGCTGTCGAATCCATACGGTTTTCTCTAGGGTCATTGAAGGAGGGAGAAATACTTAATTAAACATTTACTCTTATAAGAAATAAGGTTTTAAACCAGGTTGCTACTAAAATGCTATAATTTACAGTCATAACTGCAGCATAAACGTTATCGAATCGGTGCTAGAGAGGAAACTTGAGTTTCTTTTATTGGCCAAACAAACATAAATATCGTTATCCATGCCAGGGACGCATCTGCATAAAGACCATGATTGAAATCATTTAATGATAACACGGTTTTTACGTAAGTGATATTCTTTTACGCTGCATCGGCATTAATATCAATTTAGGCATAGGTTTTTGATTAAAACGAAGATGTTTGTTGTTTCAAATCATATCGGATTATAGTTGGGAGATGGCTTGTTAGATGATTAAAACCTCTCATGAAAACACTTATGTAATAAGCAAAGCAGATCAAATTTACTTTAAGTTCACCTTTCTTATCCCTTGTTCGTGCATTGTTTGTGATGTCATGTAGCTGTTGTGTTAGCTAATACTTTAACAATGTTTCAGTCAATCCTGGTATGATCGAGGGTTCGAAAGATACTCGATAATTCATTGTGACTTTAACAATGAGTATGCAATGCTTGGTATCTGTCAATCAGTATATAAAGGTTTAACATGGGGCCTCCGTGGCCTAGTGGGTAGAGTACAGAACTTGAAATCACATGGCCTCTCTCAGCGTAGGTTCAAATCCTGAGAGGGATATGGATTTTCACGAGAGGCAGTCTCCCGACTGACTTACGGAATGCCGATGGTTCTACCCGCTTGACCGGCCCCTATGGGCAGTTGAGTATGGGGTCTTCCTCCATCATTAAGAGTCGGGCATCGCTCCATAACTGAAATAATGTTGATGTGATGTAAAACCCATAAAAAAAAAGGTTTAACATGAAGTTCCATTTGTTAACAAGTCGGAAAACAAACCGGGTTTCGGGCATTTGTCCATAAACACCAACATTTCACGTCCGTATATCAAGATAAGGTTAAGCCCATTTAGATCTTGGCATTGATTACAGAAATCGAAGGGTCTTCCAAACCGTGTGGTACATGCACGTACCATCCGTGCTAAAGGCAAACGCCCTTTCAGACTCCTAATTGTTATCGATTATTTGAGGTGTCGGAATAGTACATTAAACCAACGAACATAGTGCCAGCTACTTTGAGAAAGAAGCCAAAGCTTTGATGAGGTCAAACCAGAGATGGATGATTAACATTATCTAAATATAACAGAACAAGTTACTATTGTTAGATCAGGACAAAACAGACTAAATTCTCACATGTACAGATAGTACAAGCTGGTACCAATATGTCCTTGTGGTGAAGAGGAGCAGACCACAGAGCATGTCCCCAAATGATATATGAGGTACAAGTATGAGAAATCAACGTGGCCATCAGCTGTCCCACTGAACTACAAGCTACACGGAGACGTAGAGGACTTGAAGAAGACCACTAGGTTCATCGGGGATGTAGAGCAAATAAACAGGACTTCGAACTTCTTCAAACTTTCGTGAGTAGTCATTGAAATACTGCGGACTATTTACTCGGGCACTATCACTACAATTTGCTTATACTATTTGGTACAATGCCTGTCTGTTATAGTTTTGAAGACTACAAAGTATATGTTTCTAACCTGTAGCCTTACATGATATGCGAAGACCGAAACAAACCTCGTATATTATACTATTTTACCATTCTAACATCTGCGTATTGGATCTGTTGTGGTATAAAGGCTACCGTTAGGGATTTGTAAACGGGTAGCCCGTGTTCGATACCTGGTAGCGGTGGGGTATTTATGGGAAGACAACCCATAACTTTAACTGGTGGAATATCAAAGGATTTTGTTAAGAAAGGGCGTTTGAGCCTATCATAGTGTAAAAGAAATGAAAGACAAAACATCTACAACCATTTATGTCGTCCACCCAACCAGTCTTTATCCTTATTGTTCAGGTTCAAAAGGATTTTATAAGATGTCAAAAAACTAGTTCTTGGTTATAAATAAACTCCCTCTCCATGAGTTTGGTAGGGCAAGACAATTGAATTTAATTTGATTTTAAGACTTTCACGCCAGTGAAAATGATTTTTCTACAAACCTTGATCCACAATTCTCGAGCATATAATATTATCAAACGCATGCTAGGAAATCTTACATGAGTTCCTAGAAAAGAGCGTATACGAATGTGAGTGACAGTTCTAAGGTGTCGCGTTCGTTATAAGAAACTCGTGCGGAGACTACACGCCAATAACTTTCTAACGCAAACATGCCTTTTGTCAAAGCTGGATATAAACAGGTTTTTTTGAAAGAAATCCAATAGGGAAGGTGCCTTTTATTTGCCTCAGTTATATAACGAGAAAAGGCCCTGAATAAACCACGGTAATCAGTGCTTGAAGTATTGCTCCTGGTAATTGGTCTAAAATACGGAAATATCATCTTTACAAGTCAATAACTTGGACTTCCTTACTTAACCTGAAATTGTATGGTTCCTCACTGTGTAGCCTGGAGCCTGGTCCGTTCGAATACCGCGAACTAGGGTATGCATGGGTCAGGCCTCCAGGCTACTATTAGGATCAAAAATACTACATAACTTATTATATACTCCATGAGGTAAATGAAAAGCGGTTAACGCTCTTTGAGGTATTTTGTATGATTCAGCTAAAGCAATGGAAAATTTCTCTAGCTTAACCTGGTCAGGAGGTTATTGTATGTTTCTTAGAAATAAATGGTTTCCAGGAATTCGGCTATTTTAGAAGGTCGTTTCCTAAATATGGTTACATGGTTTGTGTACCAAGTACATAGGTATTGGCCAGCATGAAAAATGATGCGTGCGCACACCGAAAACTTGTGCGGGAATTACTCAGAATACGGCCCATAAAATCAATGTGCTACTCTGATTTGTGGGAATAAGTTCTTTTTTCTTCCTTGAACAGGTAAGAAATATAATTCTTGTCCCTTTTACAAACATATAAGTTAGTTCTCATAAATAATAAGAGATTCTTCTTTACACAATTTTACACAATTTTCTACAAATAAATACAAGTAATTTTCATTAATTTCAATGCTTACATTTCATAAATAAATAAATAATTGTCATTAATTTTATATCCTTTACTTGGAGACTGAATCACTCACCTTCAGAAACATTCTTTGCAATTCAGAAATGTTAAAGTAGCCTATTGTTCATTACATTTCCTATTGTTGTATGTATAATTAGTATTACTGCATGCTATTATACATCTTCAATAAAGAATGAGTGTGTTACTCTGATTTGTGGAAGTAAGTTCTTTCTTCTTTCTTGTACAGTTCCAACCCCCGGGACGAATAAGATAAAATCGTTATTCGTCTTTTAAAAGATCCGGACCTCAAGCGAGTTCCCTGATTTAGGAGGAAAAACCAAGGGGAATGTTGACTTCTACAAGTGACACATTCGATTTCCCCGTACATCACCTTCCCTAATAGATGGTGGTTTTTCCCTTCCTAATACTACTCTCTGCGTGGGTCGAAATCACGGTGGAAATACATTTGAATTTCCATTAGAAGTAGTCTCCTGGGTACCGTTTTACTAAACAAGTTACGGAAAATATTTGCGTAAGTCATAATTGATAAACATGGATAGTATCTTCAAAGAACGTACAATATTGCAATGTGACACATCATTGGAAGCGTCTCGGAGAGACGATTCCAATGATGTGTTACTTTGCAATATTGCTTAGCCAAATATTGATAAAAGAGGAATTGTTGTTTTAGACTTACAGAAATCTTAAGCGTAAACTGTTTAGTAAAACGGTACCCTGGATGTATAACAAAAAGCCCAGGGTTTGGTTTTTGGTTATATTGAAGGGTGTTCTTCTTCCATTCATGTTGACTTAGGTATCGTTATGTAACTGTAAATTGTTAACATGGTGTAAGAGAAAGCTAAATAAACCAAGAATGTACAAACAAACAAAGCCGCCTTCCGACTGACCTACGGAGTGCCGATGGTTCAACCTGGCTTGACAAGCCCGTATGGGCAGTTCGGTTTAGGGTCTTTCTCCATCATTAAGAGTTGGGCATCGCTACACAACTGAAATAATGGTGACGTGAGGGAAAAGCTGTGTTATCGAATAAACAAACAAAGCCTCTGACCTGTTTCCATTCCACTCCCGTGAATATCATTGAAAATGGTAAGAGAAAAAAGCCTCATGCCAATTGGACTCAAAACCAAAAGTCCAAGAAGGTTCGATCTCGACCATGGTAGTCTTGTTTTCTTAACCCTTCGAATATTGGGTAATTGTCTTAAAATAATTTTTGTGTCGCCTGATTCTGCTTGATTTTGTTGACTAAATATACTCAGAGAAGTAGTAGCAAACTGCTTAGATCACACACCAGCCACAAATTTAACTAGTGGCAGGCCAGGATTTAACCTGTTGGCAAAAGCATGAAGTCGGTTCTAGCACTATTAGGGTTTATCCCACTTGCTACCTAGTGGGCTAATGAGGAATGAAGTGAGTCAAACACATTGGCAGAGCAGAATCTTATAATAGTTACAATGCTTGCGTTTTCCATGTTGCTTTTAATGAAGATGCAGGGGGGGTTGCTATCTTGAAAGCTTGTGTTCCAGACTTCGATCTATGTATCTCGTTTGTAAACGAAATAATCCAGACCGTCTACACAGGAATGATGAATAAGAGTACAGTCAGACAGAAAAGGCTTTAAAACAAAAGGCTTCATAAGAAGGTACATTTATTTTCAAACACATAATTATAACAAATTATCAATAAAATAATACCAAAAACATAAAGCAGTGACTTCATAATTTGCCAATATTTTACTCATTCTTTTGAATCGATATCAATTTATCAATATAACAGGTTTTATGCAAAACTATGATAAAATATGCCAGTGCCCAGAAAGCTAACAGATATAGGTTTCCTTTACATATTTTGTTACATAGATCGGACGAGTCATGTTATTTGATAATGTATGCTACAGGTATACAGATCCGCGTTTTGCATGAACAGGTCATGTATGGCAAACTCCTCACAGTAATCTCCCCTTGCTACGCTGCATCGATCACTGCCACCACAAGATTTTTATCCAGATTTGGATGAAATTCAAATGATGCTGTTTTGTTAAGAGATTACCGGATATCTTAGTTAATTTAGTAACAATATCTAGTTGTATTGATTGATTCTGACCAGTTAAGTTGAAAAAAAAAAGCTTTTGTTTATGAATAAAGCACAAATCAAATGGAGAACAATTTTTTAGTTTCGCCGCCATCTTTTAACGCCATTTTCGTACCTTAGTAGGTGGTCATGTGACATTTGTGATGGCAGTGATCAGCCCAATAAAGGGAGATCACTGTGAGGAGTTTGCGTGTATGGATGCAATGTTAGTTTCAATTTTAATCGCCACATTTAACCCTTTAAGGTATAGAGATAAGGCTTGTCTGTGACACCATAGGTATAAACCATCCGATTATCGGAGACCATTAACGCATACATAATCAGTCACCCTAGGTACCTATTTGCACAGGATTATCTCCGATAATTGTTATTGGTTGGGGTACTGTTAATCAAACCACAATTAATGCAATTTACGTTCATCTAATAGATTTTCTCAAAGAATAAAAGACGACGAGAACAAAATTTCCTTTAAGTTGATGATTTTTTCTTCATTTAGTGATACATACATATCAGGATTTAGGTGTACAAAATAAACAAACAATGAAACTGTATATTGAGGTGTGAATTATACAAAATCAAAAGTAATATAGAAACCTATGTGTTTTCCCCAAGAGATCCCTAATTTGATTTTCTGTTTTGTCATCAATTGAAGGAAATTTTGTTGACGAAAAAGTCCATTCATGACTCGAGATGCATACTTTTGTCTTTGTATTTTTCTCAACAAAGCTGAATAATTTTATTTCAATATCCATTAAAACCGTTTCCAAAATTAAAAAAAAAGAATGTTTTTCAACGCAATATTGCTTCGTAAAGAAGTTAAACCTGGTCATCTTATACATGTAAAACGGTTAATATCAATTCATAATGACAACGAAAGATGCTTATATTTCCGTAAAAAAACATGTCCATGGGTGATGAATTTACCAAAAGCTCTTTGTTGTAGTAAAGTCGGAGGAATGATCTTATTTGCTTGTCCGTGAATTGGTAAGATTTATAAGCATTTCATCATCTTCAGGCTAAAAAACCCGATCAAATGACTGCTCTGAATCTACATTGATGTCTGACATGCGATCGGAAACACCAATATTGGCTAAATGTCTTAAAACAGCCGTCTTTATACAAGTTTCTCGTTATAACATATAGAATACAATATACAATATAATATACATTCACATGACAAAGGCATTCTGAAGTTAATCTCACAATCTTTATAACGTCCATTATTCAACGGTTTTATTGTCAATCGCCTTTGAATTTAGAACAATAGCTCCGTGTCATAAACATTCTTTACAGATCGCGTGCCGTATGCTCTTTAATTGGATAGAATTTTTAGAAGTGTGTTAAGTTTATAAAGAATTGCATGAAATCCTTATCGAGTCTTTACAAATCGGCATTGTTCTGATCTTTTATGACCGGATATTGAAGGCCTCTCAGTAATTGGGATGGTAATTTGAATTCCCTTCATCTCAATTTGCTAGCGGTGTTTTCAGAAGGATGTCGTGAGACCATTATCAAAAGGTTCTCTCTAGAGCAAAAGTTTAAACTTTGACCCTATGATTTTATCATCGGAAATGAAAGAAAACATATTTATTTAAGAGGAAAATGAAATTTGGAGAAAGTGACCTGTGTGTAAAGTTATGTAATTAAGGGTTAAAGTTGAATAAAAATTTCAGCTGTCAAATAGCGTTCTATGCGGTCATCGATAAAACGTCAAAATAGTTTTTATACGGTAATAGGTATAACGGCGAAAAGGGTTTTATACGGTAATCGATAAGGCGGCGAACGGCGCTATATACCGTAAAGGGTTAAACCCATTCCAGTTGTCAATACTCATTAAAAAGTCATAGTCGTTGACAACTTTGAGCTCTATCGTAACTCTTTAAAGCTCTTTGTGACGTATCTCAATGATGTTATATTTACATTTAAAGGGACCTTCGTATAACGCCAGGACTCTACTATACACGCATGTCTCGAACACTCGCTGGCTTTGTGTTTGATTGCTTATAGACATCCACAATGGCTGCGTTGTTGAGTTTTGCATAGATCGAATACATCACCAAATAACACACTATTTGCAATATCACAAACACAGTAAAGCAGCCTCGAATTATGGTATACATGTTGCTCAACGAAGAGGATACTACGCTATGACATCCAGACTCGAACACACTCGAGTTACCCGTATTGACACATGCCTTATTCGTACAGGAGCAGCTGTCGAATACGTCTTTATACGAACTGTTTGATGAGTTTGGTATACTTCCGTTGATAACCCAGTCTGAGTACGCAGTAGTGCCACAACATTCGTAAACCGGCTGTAAAGATATCCAGCAGCCATCACGCTCTGATAGTCCAGCAATTATGTTTGTTCCACTTTCTCGCATTGCATCCATCATGTCTCTGTTGTTAAGTTTGTTTGAGTATACCGTGGCTAGTACCATAGCTACCACCTCCAGAACTACTAGTCCGACCAATACAAATACAAACCGCCGTATACTGTATTTGACCGAAACACTGAGAACCGTCAACACGTTCACTATGTTTATTATCAATATCAATGCGCCGATGGATAACATGAGGTGAATCGGCGCGAAATAGTCCTGCAGAAAATTGCATTTTCCGACATTCCTCGTCTCCATCCAGATACCAAAAGCCAAGGCTAGAAAACCTTGCAGTCCAAGCACCAGTGAGTATATCATGTAGATTATGTTCACCGTCCGATGTCTAGATACCCGGTCGTGAAGAGATGTCCGAAATAAAGAACACATTTCCAGTGTGTTGGTTTATGTGTATTCGTCACTGCTGTATGTGAACCTTGGTTGTTTACTCAGTTTATAAATACAATAATAATGATGAGGTTTATTCTTCCTCTTGTAGATTTTTCTTCATCTTATTTGTGAAAATGATATTTTACCACATGGTCGTTTGGCTCTTGGACCAGTTTAATAAACACTAAGCATAACCTACATGTATCAAACAGAATCAGGCGATATATCCTAATTAATCATATAGTGTAACGGTCGTGATGTCAAATGCCTCTTACAATCAGTGAACCAATCATGGAAGGTACTGTAAATATCTTCAACGTATGTTCTTTCCCATTCCGTTTGTGTACGATGTCAATAGTATACTCTTCTAACACCCTCACTTGCATGTGCCACATGAATTTTACCTCAGAAATGGTGTCCTGAAATGATACGTAATGAAACACATGTAATCATAACGGCTGATAAAAAGGGTAATTGCTGGTTATACAGTATACCAATCAAAATAGGGAGGTGTCGTGTGCTTCTGTTAGTTTATCAATGGCCCGTGATGTTCTTATTTCAAAAAGCATATTGTCTGAGTCGGCAACATCAACTTCATTGGTACTTTCTGTGTATTAATAATTGTCTGTGGCGCGAATGGAACAAGAAAACAAATAAAATGAAAATTCGCAAAGGAGAGCAGCCAAATACCACTAGTCAAAAAGAAAAACCAGCGAAATCAACCACAAACGAGGCAAACTCAGTAGAAATTTTGATCTAGTGCATTCATTCCTTATTAACTCCCAGTCGTGCTATTCATGTATTTGAATCACACTTTGATGTGAGCGGTTTAAGATGTATATGCCATTTTATTTAAGCGATAGCTTGATTTTCAGTACGAATTAGAATCAATGAAAGAGACTTTCGGTCATGGTGAGAGTGTTTTATGCTGCGATGCTTTCATGTATCGCATGATACAAACGAATGAGTAGGCGAAAGTAGTGCAGTCTTGGAGTGTCGCCCGCTGATACCAATTGTCACGGTTTCGATCCCTGTGAGAATGCCGGGATACAAATCGGTGCGAGTACCGGTCATGTATCCAGAAGGCAGTCATCGATGGTGAATATAACAAGCTACAGGCGTCTTTTACAATCAATGTAGAAAACATAAGTCAAACTACAAACCCACAAAATGGTCTGAATTACTTTTAGAATTATTGCCTGTATGCCTGTGTTGTTTTTCGACTTAATACATGACACCTCAATAGAAAGCAGCCACCGTAGCGAACGAACATAATTCTAGTGATGAGCATTGTATTCCTTTTCACAATGGTTTCTTTCAGTCGTTTATTATAATTTAGCTAGTTAAAACTTCAAACAAGTACATGCGGGTAAAGGACAATCTTATATCTTCTGATAAAGCGATAACACGAGCGTTCTTCGATACATGATAGTGGAGATAGCATACTTGAACGTTGATACAACTGCATGGGAATTCAGCATTTCAAGTGTGGGTTTTGCTCAGGTAGACAGCCAGGACAAGATTTGTTATCAAATATGTTCAATTGATAAATTACACCGTATATTACCGAATGCAAAACACTTAGACAAACTGTGTCTACCTCATGCTATATATTTTATGTGCAAAACCCCCGCTTGAAATGCTGATCTTTCTTACCGATTGTTTTCTTTTGTTTTCTGCTATTCCTTTTTATTTGGACTTACAGAAAGCATTTGCGTGTGAAAGTGTTGGTTTATTTGGCGGGAAACCCCATGCCATTCATATCGCCGTTATGTATAGAGATATTGTCTACAAGAATCGCTAGATACTCGTCTATTTAAAGGATTTCAAGTAAATATTGACAATCCGCTGGAAATCGATACGTTTATAAACTACAACAATAAATATTGAAATATTTATCAAACTTTGTTTGAGCGTTCGCAAGATAAACGGAGATGTTATGGTTTCAGAGGCTTTTTGTTAAGCATACCTGAAAAGTCTGTCCAAGTCAACAATCTATCCATGTATGTGTCCAAAATGATTGAGAATCAGTTTGAGTACTGGGAATAACATTAGCTGCTTACGATTTCTTGTAATCAATGTCACTGATTAATCAATTTCTGCCGATTATATAGAGCAAAGAAAGCTAGAGAGAATACCGTGAACAGAACAGGAAAGCGGTTAGATGAGTAACGCATCAGGAGTTCAATGCAATACTATAGTAAGTGCTTCATAAACATTAAGCACTTACTATTGTATTGCACTGAATCCCCGATACAGTGGTTCTTTGAATCATTTTCAACGGTATTCAAGTCAAATTACAGCGGTTGCAAATGATAAAACAAAGCGAAAGGTTCTCAAATAGGGGATGAGAAAGCGAAAGAGAGACGAAAAAGAGCCATTGATAAACATGTTTACCTTGTTTATGAAAAAAGCTTGTACAAAGTCACTCTCGATGACTGCTTTCTGGATTTAAACCAGTACTCGCACCGATGTGTGGCTTAGGCCCGGTAATGTTCATCTAGGCTTACCGGGATTTGAACCCGGGACACTCGGTACAAGAGGCCGACGTTCCACCACTACACCACTGTCGCCCACATTGTAAAGGAGAACGACCGTTCGAAGCCCTTATCTTACATGTATGTGACATTGCAAAATATGAGTTGCCCGCGTTGTCTCTTGGGTAAATATTGATATTCTTCCTCACTAATCTATCAGGTGATACACCTTTATAAACAACCCTTGCGAGATTGGGTTTACTTTTATTCAATTTTACAACGTTCTACATAGAAACTCTTAGTAGGATCATCTCACAGATTGAGATTTGAATATTTTTACATGGAATTATACCTTCTACTTATAAAATGACCTCTCAGATGTATGAAGTTACCGAAAAACTAGAGTATTGATACTCTTTTCATCTCCGGAAGGGCCGGGACTGTCCGTTTTGATACGAATAGTTCCGACTCAGACCGACGTATACCGAGAACGACCGAAGCAATTCGACGCAGGAAAGAAATTCAAAATGGCGGATTATGGGTATTTTACCTTAATAATTCCTATTCGAAAGTTCGGAGCAGACTTAGGTATACCCTTCAAAAAGAGTGACTTACTACGTAAAGTGAAACCTAGCAATGTTAAATAAACTAAAAAAAAACACCGGTGTACCGTTTTACTGAACGACCCAAGGAAACTATTTGCGTAGTCGAAAGTGATAAACATGGATATCGTCTTTAAAGAGAACACAATATTGTCATGTGACACGTCATTGAAAGCGTTTTAAAGACGATTCCAATGGTATGTTGCAATGTAATATTGCTTCGCCAATATTGAACTAGGAGAGAAGGTTGATTTGAACTTGACAGATAAAGTTTTAGCATTAAATGTATAGTAAAACAGTACCCAGGGGTTGTTGGGTTTTATCGACTTGTTAACTATTTGTTGGATTCAAGATTGAATCGGTATCCAGTTACATTTTATTTACATCTCAGGTACAACGCACATATTCAGGCTCCTCACAGACAATTGGAAATAATATATATCCAAGTAATTGACTGCTTTTCCATTTGGTCATAATAGCTTTGTTGTGGTACACAAATACGCCGTACTGTAATTATTTCATAAACAAAACAGAAATGATAAGGATCAGTGTTTTCAATCTGATCCCTCTGAATACCAATTCGCATGCTCGGTTTATTGATTCTATTATGACGAATGAGCTTTACAAACGCGAACAAGGATGTGTTATTAACGAATGGGTTAACATATACGTACCTATATAAAACAGCATTCTTTAACATCGATAGATGTAACGCGTATGTATACAATATATGGTCACTGTATTATATAGGAGCATCGATCTGATTGTGTATGACACAGTTTATTCGAAAGAAATCATCTAAAAGATAGAATAGAAAAAATGGTGGGAAAATAAGATATTGCTCGTTATGAGCAATTTTTCCTTTTCCCATAGTCTTTTCCACAGTCTTCTGCAAGAAAGTGGAGAAATGTCGTTATTGTTTGGTCATGGATTAACACCTATCAATCACATGTGGTGTAACAATGACCCCATGCATGTCAGAATTATTTGATGAAAAAAGAACATTACCTCATTTCAACGTTAATCCATCGCTTGAAAAAATCAGATCGCGTCCATCAATATTCATTGCATATAACGACATCTCTATCTGGATTATGAACTGGATTTAGAGTAATCGCCCGATTTATAAACAGGGATATTTTGCAATACGATATAGTACATGTTAACGTACTTGGATACGGACGCACACACACATGCAGGTATTAGGTGTGAAAGGGGGGGGGTTTCAATAGAGACTACGTTCACACACCTACCTGGGTCAATTTCGAGGAGAAATCAATATCGTGGGGTTTCGTTCAAATAATAAGGCGCTCGTCGGCGCTCGTCTGTCGGTCCTATATTTGTATATATATGGGGTTTACAATCGCGCCAACTTTACTTCAGTTTTGTTGCAATGTCCGAATCTTAATGATGGAAGAAGACCCCATATTCAACTGCCAATAAGGACCGGGTAAAACATTTGGCATTACGTCAGTCAGTCGGGAGACTACCGACTAAGCCATTCTGATGGTTCTATAGTACAATTTAATCCATTACCAAACAATAACGTCATTTGACCAGTTTTTTGCAGACGGCTCTGGAAAACGTTGTGGGAAAAGAAGAGATTGTTTTTGAGGAGCATTTTTTTCTTTTCCCATAATGTTGTCTGCCCTATCTGAAGATAATTTTCCAATTTCATCACATTTTAAAATGTCGTCTGCGAACTCTTTCAATTTGGGACAGTCGAAGCTTTTGGCGTTTGATAAGAAGATGTAAAACTTTTCTTCTTACCGACCAGTGTAAATGCCTTCGTTGCAGACGACTTTTAAAAGTATCGCCATGAAATGGAAGTATGCCCAACATGAGTTAGTCGTCATGCATAAACAATCAGGTGTCGGTCAGTTTTACACACAGCTGGTGTTATTCTTGCTAGGGGTACTGGTAATATATCATCCCTTATAGTGCTGGAACCGACTTCATGCTTTTGCAAACAGATTAGACACAAGCCAGCCGCAAAGTAAATTGGCGACTTGCTTGTGATCTAACCTGTTTGCTACTCTGTGTATCTTTCTTCAACAAAATTAACCAGATATTTAAGGTTTTGGAAATCAGACGACACAAAAATCTTTATTTAGAAAATAACACAGCATTCTGAGAGTTAATCGAATGACATGACTGATAGGTATTGCGTGTGGCATTTTCATATGAAAACGTAATTACAACGCACGTGGTCTTGCACCAGGAAATATGACTGCTTCCATATTATTTCATATGTGTTTCAATTGGATGAACCTGATGAGTTCAGATTGATCTGATGTATGTACCGTGCTTTTAACCAATATTTGCGTCGTCAGCATTGGAGATATCTAGTGCATCGTACGTGTCCTCAAAACTTACATCGTCCAAATGAGTGTTTTACAGGAAAACCCTGAGGCAGATTCGAGAGTCATTAATTCTGGTTGTAAGAACATGTCTCATAATCGTTGTGAAATGAATATGTTTAAACTCGACTTAAGTTCCGTATATTTTCTCATCAATACTGCATATATCGTTTATAAAGCATTATGGATTATAATACTATTTTGTATTGAATTCGAGAATCATCATTGAAAGTTATCCGCATTGAACCGTTGTTTTAACAAAATAACAATTAGTTTCTTTTTACGTTTTTTATCCTTTTAAGAGCCTGATATGATCGTCATGTTATATTCTATAAGTCATTAACCCTTTCCCAAACAACAAATTTTGGACTCTCCCAAATTGAAAGAGTTTGCAGACGACATTTCAAAAGTTGATGAAATTGAAAAATATTCTTCAGATAGAGCAGAAAACCTTGTGGGAAAAGAAGAAATTGCTCGTTACGAGCAATTTCTCCTTTCACCACAATGTTTTCTAAAGTCGTCTGCAACAAAGTAGTCAAATGTCGTTATTGTTAAGGGTTAACATGTGATTCGATTCTTGAATATGTCGCAGCTATAGTTTTATGTTTCGTCTAGCTTATTTCAATTTCGTAAAAAAACGAAGACCGATTAGACTGTTTTATTATCTTTTTATGTTTCATATGTCCATACAGTCTCAACGCATGTAAAATGAACAAACGTATAATGTTTAATGACTAATTTACGGCGGCAATAATTATGTGCTTCAAAACATCGTTCCTAACACCACAATACCTAGTTACTGTTTCTATGCTTCAGGAAAAACTGGTCCAACATGCAATGAGTGAATCACGTGGTCAGGTGAGAAGAAAATGGCCGCCGAACTCGCGCTTCAGTCTTTTAACCCTTTACCAAACGCCAAATTTTGGACAGTCACGCATTGAAAAAAGTTTGCAGACGACATTTCAAAAAGTGATGAAATTGAAAAATAATCTTCTGATAGTGCAGAAAACATTGTGGGACACGGAGAAATTGCTTGTTAAGAGCAATTTCTCCTTTTCCCACAATGTTTTCCAGAGTCGTCTGCAACAAGCTGATCAAATGTCGTTATTGATTGGTAAAGGGTTAAACGGGTACAACTTCCTTCGAATAGCACCTATCATGGGGCCAGTCGGAAGAGGTTTCATCGAGTATCAACAGTTTTCCTCTGGGTGGCACGCCCGAAATATATGTCGGAGTGTTGCGCGATTTCCCAAACTGTAAATCGCGCAACACGCAATAACTTATCTCGGTTATTAGGCCCTATCATAGGCGTTATCCGATGAAAAACAAGTATGTAATATGGAAGATGTACATGTTGCAAAAACCCGAAGAGAGTGTTCGGCGGCCGTTTTCTTTCTAATATCTGAATACACGACTTCCCCTTTTGAACATGGCGGATAGACTAGAGATTTGCTAGCAAGGATATTTTGAGAAACGTTTTCATATGCATAACTTACATTCATTAGACATTTCTGAGATCATAATAGGCGGTCAACCAATAATGTGTGGATCACTCGGATAAGTCCATCCAATTTAAACTCTAAATTCAATGCCACACAAAGGTTGCAAAACACGGGTAAATAATGATTAGCTCGCCACAATTAATAAAAAAAAAAGAAATCTTCCATAATGATGTTTGACCATTGATGTTTATGGCTACGAATTACTAACGTATCCGCGTGATTGTCCGTTTTCAACCTTCAAAGACACCCGAGAGCCCCTTAATCATAAAACAATGACAGTAATATGTGTTCTTGACACAATAAAATGTTTGAAAGGATTTACATGAAATAGTTAGTAACAATCAAAGTGATAAGACTACCACACCCATGTCTGATACTATATCTGAAATAAAAGTGATAGCTACTTAGCTAAATGCTTTTGTTTAATTGCAATCTTTAGAGTGGAAGTACCTTTCAAGTGATACTGTGTACAGGTGCAGAACCATAGACAATCACAATAAAAGTATTTCTACTAACTTCAATAATCATTGCATAAATCTAAAATCCTTACCCACAAACATGGAAACGTTCGTTGGACATGCCTTGCATCCAGTAAGCAATTCATTGTCTCGTTCTGTACTACTAGGGTTATACAGCTACATAAGGGTTAATTAATATTTTCTCCCATTTGGTAAGTCATACCAGATCCCAAACGATA
>OX401419.1:5650486-5835486 GCA_947846245.1 Cerastoderma edule | reverse complement strand
GTTTTTTGTAATCATGGTCAATGAACTGTGAGTGAAAAAGAAAATAACGGGGTGATACAAAGAACTACCAGGATAGATAAATTTGAAATGGCTTCTTGGCCTATGGTTCATCTTTGAATCAAAAGGCCTTTTTTAATTATGGGAAAGCATTAAAGGTACCTACAAAAAGATGCTTACCAATTAAACTTTTCTTTAAAATGATGCAGTGTTCCTAACATTTCAAAGTCACCAGCTTTTCATTTAGCAATTCTTCAGAGACATGTATAACTTCTCGAAAATTTACCCAAGAGTCACCTACCAATTGTTCATTAAGATACCAAAGTAAGTGCTTCACATTGGAGAAAGAATTATTATAATCTTGCAATGAGCCCTCGATATATGTAAGCCCTGTAACATTTCATTTGAAATAAATATTTATTATAAACTTTGAATTGTCTTGTTTCAGGATACAGGCAGTATTCAGGAGTTGCTTGGTCATGTACATAGCTGCCTTACAATGACAAAACAAAGGTATAGTTTATAATAATAAATGGTGAAATTCAAACATGTACACTCAAACATAAGAGATTTTGATATGGATTAGTTTGGAAGAACGAACCAGAAACTATTCCTATTTTAATGCAGAAAATATAATAGAATAAATATCTAGAGAATAATCGGAAAAAGTTATAGGTGTGGATTTTAATTGTATTATATTGAATCTCTTCTTCCCTCTGTCATGACTTTATTTCAGTTGCAGAAAAAGTCATATGATTAAGAAATAATTGTGACCGGGGATCAGGAAATCTCTGAATCCATCTATTCACATATCAAAACAGCAGGACTGCAAGGTTTTTCATATGTTTACAAAACTTTTCTAAAGTTGCTGCTTCAAGTAAAAAAAAATTGTCTGCAGGTGGTAAAGAATGAATAAGCCAGTTATGTATTGATGGTTTCTACTTAACTTGTAAATAGTGCTCAGTTTTGATGTCCAGTATACTGACCTATTATGATACAACTGTCATCTTCAGGGTAGGATAGATGTCTATCGTTTGGATTGGTTACAAATTCTGTTTCTAAGAATGGGCTGAAATTATGGCTGTCAAAGGGATTTTTTATAATATTTCTGTCAACTTTCAGGATGACTGGTCTCCAGTTGTTAAAGGTGATTTTAAGTCAGTGCTCAACGGACGTATTTCAACAAAATGCTGAACGCTGGATCCGTCTCCTTTTACAGATCCTACAGGTAAGTTATAGTATAGATTACTTTATAAATCAGCTGTCTTGATAAAAAATCCATATTGGAGTCTTTTTACACTCTGTAAGTCAACAATTAATCAGGCCTGTGTTGTAGATTCTCATTTAGTTTAAATTTATTTATCTTTACGTTGGTTGTGATGGAAGCTTGATGCTTAATGGATTCACTCTAGATGACTGCTTCCTGGATACTAAACCAATACTTCTGTTTAAAGGAAACTCATGCTTTGTTATTCAGTGTTGCCATTCACTTAATTCCACTTTTTGTCATAAAGTTTGGCTAAATGATTCATAAAAGATTATTTTACATACTTAAATGGACTAACACATTGGTAGTAATGAACGTTAAAAGTTTGATATTAACAAACATGGTCATTAAACTAAAGTCTTCAATTTCTTAACTATCTCAGTTGCTGAAATCCTGTGAATTTATTAAATAATTTGAAGTGGGCTTTAATCGCTTCTATGGTAAAGCCAGTTCATAAATAAATGCATGAATTCCTTTTGGCGCACCTCGCTAACACCACATGACAAGAGCAATTTAACATTTCCAAAAAATTTACAAGATAAACACATATAAACTGTATTTTTTCAATACTATTTATTTTCACTGGCAAATTGTATTATGTGTGAACAAGCTCCTTCAAATTTAGAGCTTTTTTTTTCACTGTATAACAGGTACCTGCAATTTTCTTTAATACCATGCAGTCTTCCCCTTAAAATGAGGGTTTAGGGTTTTCTTTCCCCTTTGACAAAGCCAACATGATTTTTTTCCCTAATTATCCAGTGTTCTCAATAAGAAAAGGCTGCAGGCCAAAATGACCGCCTCAAAATATGTTTTGTCTGGTTCAAATTCGCGAAGATGTCAAGAACCCCCATGGACCCCACCTCCAATTGGCCTGTTCAGATTTTGTTTTGGCCCGTTCAACCAATTCTTATTGATAACACTGATTACCCAATTTTATTGTATAAAAAGGGTATCAAATGCATCAGTGAAAAAAGGCCTGAAGTTATGAATGATTGTGGTACAGTGACAATTATTTCCCGTGTATTTACAGGGCCACTGTGAGGTGTCTGTGTACAGGTTGTGTCTCCAGCTTCTGTGTGAGATATTCGAACACTCCAAAACCTTCTCCGATGTATCCAGGGTTATTGTGGGAAATGTCATTCAGGAGCTGATGCCCATCTTAATGGCACCATCTACTTCAAAGGTGATTATTTGTATGTCGTGCCTAATTGCATTTGAGTAAGATACATTTTGTCAAATTATCAACCTTTCCTTCTTTTAGGGGTTTGGGTCTATTCCAAACTGTAATTCCCATCAGGTAAAAACTATAAGTTTTTATAAGAGAATCTCTTTTTTAATAGAATTGAATAGAAACAACTGTGTCAAATAGAAAAAAAGCTTTTTATATGATGCCTCTTATTTTGTTTCAGTATTTTTTTTTTCTTTTTTGTTGTATGGTCTGTAGTTAAAGATGAAAGAGTTATCCAAATTGCCGAATTCCTACCCAGTGTGAAAACAATATTGAATCCAATTTCAACCAAATCAGATTTAATTTCTCTCTCAAATTTGTAAGTCCTTAAAAGGCAGATGGTGAGAAATGGAAATATTGTATAATTCTGATTTCATGAAATGAAAGTTAGAAAATTTATTTTCATACATTTTCAGGCATCAACAAATGACAATATTGCTTGTATAAACAAATGTCTACAGATATATCCAGGTCCTCTTGGACCCTTTAAAGGGAAGATAACATCTCTAGTATTCAAACAGCTCAGCAAGAATTCAAAGTCAGAGGTTTGTAGATATGTAAATGAATGTTTATGAATTTCACATTATTTGATTTGATTGCTTTTTAAAGTAGTTTTTCTGTTCTACACAAATGTTTCTTTAAGTCCATTACTCCTTACACCTTGTTTTTGCACATATGCTAAAAGAGTTTTAACCATTTCCCAAACAATAACAACATTTGATCGCTTTGTTGCAGACGACTTAAGAAAACATGGGAAAAGGAGAAATTGCTCGTTACAAACAATTTTTCCTTTTCCCATATGGTTTTCTGCTCTATATGAAGAATGTTTTATAATTTCATCACATTTTGAAATGTCGTCTGCAAACTTTCAATTTTGGACCGTGGAAAAATTTATTGTTTGGGAAAGGGTTCAAGAAGCACTGTCACATAAGAATGAATTGCTTCAAATGAACAATTTATCTTTTGCTCACAATGGTTTCTAACCAATATCACAAGAACAATTAGTTTTTTTCCTTATTCTTTTTTTTTCATCATCTGCTGTTGATTTCTATTTCAAGAAACTGCATTATTTCATATGAGGGAGAAGATTAATAGAAGTTATTAATAACATGTGAGTAATCAGGGAGATTATAATTTACTTTTCTTGTCTGAAATATTGTTGACAGGCTGTAAAACCCAAATACAAAAACATAAAACAATATGAATATGTTGTAGATGGTGCACAGATGTTTTGCCCTCCTATGTCAATGTGGCCCAAGTGGATCAAAAGGCATCAAACACACAGAAACCTGGATAAAACAGTCAGATGAACTCTTGGGTAGTTTAGAGTTGACGCTGGACTGTTTATACGAGGGATTTGAACCTGGTATGTGAGTTATTGAGAGAAACTCGGAAGTAAGGCAATAACTGTCTTGTCTTTAAAGCTGTTTAGTTACAGATTTTTGGAATTTTGGAAGTTAAAACTTTATTCTTTTTTAAAGCTGTACACCATCTGTACTGCAGTATGATATGTAGTAGAGAATTGTCATTGTGAGCAGAATTAGTTATTATTTAAGGTTTTGGAGCCTATATTCCGTGAACTTATATGAAATTGCAACAGTTTTCAGATTTACCACACATAGACTGTACTTCTTAAGATATTTTGACGCTTCCTGGAAAAACCAGGCTATTTTGTTATATAGTCTATGCTCCTTCTATATCTAAGATAGTGGTACTGATAAAGAAAAGGGTGCTAATGTTCTATCATTTCTGATCCCTCTATACCTCAGATAGTGGTACTAAGAAAGACAAGAAAACCTGCCTACCATTATCAGTGATAGTACAGGAAAAGGGAGACAAGAGTCAGTTAGCAGCCCTCAAGTCAAGATGGCTGACCCTCTGTGGTTGCCTGGAAGCCATGCTGCGGTTTGTCATTTTCCATCTACATATATTTTAAATAATGTTAGAGGTCCGTCAATGTACCAACGAAAACTTGTGAAGTATTGAAATATTTACAACTGATACCTAAATCATAACCATCCTGAAACATATCTTTTAGATAATTCGTATGAATAGCCACTCTATATCTCATAGAGGAGAAATAACAGAGGAAAATGCCTTCTTCATCAGACCCTTGTGATATTTAACCTCTTTAGGAGGTACACAAGCACATGCTTTTAAAAAGGGAAACTTTTGGGGATCATTAAACAGACTACCACATTTTAGGAAAGAAAAATGTTGCCAATGAGTTATTGTCTGTTTATGGTTTTAGTTTATGATTAAGATACAAAGGAATATATTGTTAACAGGTTAAGCCTTTACCAAACGCCAAATATTCGAGTGTCCAAAATTAAAAGAGATTGCAGACAGCATTTCAAAATGTGATTCAATTAAAAAATAATCTTCTGATAGGACAGAAAACATTGTGGGAAAAAGAGAAAATGCTCTTAATGGGTAATTTCTCCTTTTCCCACAATGTTTTCCAGAGTCATCTGCAACAAAGTCATTGTTTGGTAATGGGTTAACCCTTTAAGGTATAGAGATAAGGCTTATCAGTGACACTATAGGTATAAACCATCCGATTATCGAAGACCATTAACGCATACATAATTAGTCACCCTGGGTACCTATTTGCACAGGATTATCTCCGATAATTGTTATTGATTGGGGTACTGTTAATCAAACCCAAATTAATGCATTTTACATTCATCTAATAGATTTTCTCAAAGAATAAAAGACGACGAGAACAAAATTTCCTTTAAGTTGATGTTTTTTTCTTTATTTAGTGATACATTCAGAAAATTAAACAAACAATGAAAATGTATATTACAGTGTGAATCATACAAAATCAAAAGTAATAAAATGACTTATGTGTTCTCCCTGAGAGATCCCTAATTTGTTTTTCTGTTTTGTCATCAATTGCAGGGAATTTTGTTGCCGAAAAATACCATTCATGATTCGAGATACATACTTTGTCTTTGCATATTTCTCAACAAAGCTGAATCGTTTTACTTCAATGCCCATTCAAACAGTTTCCAAAATGAAGAAAAGAATGTTTTTCAACGCAATATTGCTTTGTAAAGAAGTTAAACTTGGTCCTTCTAATAAATGTAAAACAGTAAAAATCAATTCATTTTGGCAAAAAAGCATGCTAATATTTCCGTAAAATACGTGCCCATGGGTGATGAATTCACCAAAAGCTCGTAGTTGTAGTCAAAGTCGGCGGAATGATCTAATTTGTTTGTCCGTGAATTGGTAATATTTATCAACATTTCATCATCTTCAGGCTTAAAAAAACGATCAAATTACTGCTCTGAATCTACATTGATGTCTGACTTGCGATCGGAAACACCAAATTGGCTAAATATTTTAAAAGGGCCGTCTTTATAACGTCAATTATTTGACGGCTCGATTTTCAATCGCCTTTAAACTTTGAACAATAGCTCTGTGTCATAAACATCCTTTACAGGTCGCGTGCCGTATGCTCTCGTTTTAATTGGATAGTACTTTTAGAAATGTGTTAAGTTACTAAAGAATTGCATGAAATCCTTATCGAGACTTTACAAATCGGCAGTGTTTTGATCTTTTATGACCGGAAGGCTTCTCATTAATTGGGTTGGTAATTTGGATTCCCTTCATCTCAATTTGATAGCGTTATTTCCATAAGCATGTCGTGAGACCATTATCAAAAGATTCTCTCTAGAGCAAAAGTTTAAACTTTGACCCTATGATTTTATCATCGGAAATGAAAGAAGACATATTTATTTAAGAGGAAAATAAAATCTGGAGAAAATGACGTGTGTGCAAAGATGTGTTATTAAGGGCTAAAGTTGAATCAGTTTTTCAGCTGTCAAAAAGCATTCTATGCGGTAATCAATAGAACGTCAAAATAGGTTTTATACGGTAATAGGTATAACGGCGAAAAGGGTTTTATACGGTAATCGATAAGGCGGTGAACGGCGCTATATACCGTAAAGGGTTAAGAGAATAGTTTCCAATCCATATCTCTTTTCTGTCAAGCATGTACTGTATGGAACTTTTTGTTTAATGTATCAGTGAAGAGATGGACGCTATAGCCAAGATTCCGGTAGACAGAATTATACAGTTGGCATGTAGAGGGTTAGCAGTCAACTGTAAAATGGTGGTACGTAAACCAAGTTTTAAGACTTAATTTCCTCTTATTGGATTTGTTTGACTGGTCTGTATTAAAGGTTACAAAGGAAAGCAATTATAGACTATTAGAGTGATATATTCTTTGTGATTTTACACAAGATCTAAAAAATAGGGAAAAAAAACAGAATAGTTTTTATTGAGATATTTCTCAATCTTGCAATGGTTTCTGCAGCACTTTGAAATATGTAAAGGGTCCTGCATGATTCAGTGGTTAAGGTGGCAGATTTGGAACTCAATTTTCTGGATCCTAGCCCCACTGACACCTCTGCTTGTGAAAGTGACCTTTGGCAAGGCACCTCAGAGCCCTAGTCTAGTATGATGAATCTAGGAAAACTTACATAACTGTAAAATTGTTTATATGGTGTCAAACATCATCAAACAAACAATATGTACATGTGAAGGAATGGGTTAACCTATGTTGTCAGTAAGCGGTATGAAGACCTGATATTGTTTGATTTGACACACTATTTTGAATATTAATAGTAACTGATGCCTAATGTTCATTTCTGTACATTTCTTTTAATCAAATGTATTTGCAAAATTCTCTTTCTTTATGTTTTAATGATATACTGGTATATTCTACAATTACTGTTAGTTTTTTTGTAAATGTTCACTTTGCATACTCTTAGAGCTTTCATATTTGTTTCAATGAAGTTGTCAGTTGTCTTGTAGGATGGTTAAAATGAGTATATATGAAATTAGAGTTTTAACAACCAGGTATATTTCAGCTAAGTAAACCAACGAATGAGAGAATGCTGCTAGCCTCATATATCACTAGAATTCATCAGGCTGTCCTTGATGTATTGGAACAGTTCATAGTTACGTAAGTCCTCTCCTGATAGATAACCCTTTACCAAACAATAACGACATTTTACCACTTTGTTTATAAGACTCTGGAAAACTTTGTGGGAAAGTAAGAAACTGCTCATGATGAGCAATTTTCCTTTTCCCACAATGTTTTCTACCCTATTGTAAGATTATTTTCCAATTTCATCACATTTTTAAATATTGCCTGGAAACTCTTTCAATTCGGGACAGTAGAATATTCGGTGTTTGGTAAAGTGTTTTGCAATTTTGAATTTTGTTAATATTACTTCTGTTATGTTATATTGATAATTGATTTTTTAGCCAACTTTTTCTTCAGAAACAAAAGAAAAAATTTGTTTGATTCAATCTTTTTGAAAGCACATATATAAAAAACAAATAAAGGAATGAGTATGTTTTGAGCAAAAATGCAAAAACATCTTCATAAGATAATTGCTTTTTGAAATGGTTTAGTCATCAGCATGATGCATTTATAACCCCTTTTCGGAGTCAAATAGACATGTTTGTTTCCTCATTAGTTACTGCTATTATAGTTGATGAAATGTAGCTTTGGTTTCTTCTTCAAAGCTTTGAAATATAATATAAAACATTATAATTATTTTCAATTGTTTTAATTATGATTTCTTGTTTCCTATCTATTTCAGATGTAGACGATTCTTGTTGCCATACTGCTCTGTTATAACTGGTTTGTTAAGTCAGGAGCTATTGTGGACACAGACGAAGAATACTGGCTATAATATGACATATAGGTGATCCACCATTATGAAATGTTTCTATTACTTAAGTTCATTAACTTTTTCAATAGAAATAGCAATTCTGAGGTTTTGTCATGACTTGAGGTTTGTCGGCATCACCCTCTAGTTTAGTAAAGCAGAGCCATTGTAAGGCCAGTTTGTAGCATGTATGACTTGATATACTTGGGTTTTGAGTTTGAGACCCTTCTAAATATGAAACTCATATTACAGTGATTGAACCAAAACAATTAAAATAATTGTTTTGTTCACTTAGCAGAAGAAAGAAAAGCAAGACAATTTATCAGTACATAAAGATTTGTGTTAATGTCATGTTGCTATACCATTTATGAATCTAAACAATTGGTAAACATGATTATGCATAATGAGAAGATGTTTTCTTTAGAATGAATTGATTCATTATTTTTGCATATAAAAAGATTGACAAAAATGTCTCAATATTTTAAATAATTCCATTCATGTATTCCTTCTTATATTCTACTGAACGTAGTCCATGTATAATTATCCCCATGGTGAAAAGAAAATCAACCAATATTCTAATGATATCAATAATGCTTGTTTTATCCCACAGTTCATTGAGAGGGTGTGTGTACAAAGTTATGACAGTCTGGTTGAAAGTGTTAGACGGATCTGCAGGTGTCTCACAAGAAGCGAAAACTTGGATTGAGGAAATCCTTCATGACTGCTCACCTCACACAGAATCCTTCTTGGTATGTGTTGTGTCTCACATCTTTTGTCTATTTCTATCACAAATAACATGCAACGAAAAGGAATTTTTAATGTGTATTTTTTCCTTTTTTATGCAAAACTGTTATCGAAAAATGTCGCTTTAAACTTCACAAATTGAAATGATATGATACTGATATGCATGAACTATGAATGTTTTTTTTGTTGTCACAATTAGACAATAGGTAATAGAAATTGCAATCAGGTTTATTTAGAATTCAGTAACTATGGTTTCATAAATGATCATTTTCACAAGGGGCCTCCGTGGCCTAGTGGTTAGAGTACAGAACTTGAAATCACATGGCCCCTCTCCGCGTGGGTTCAAATCCTGAGAGGGATATGGATTTTCATGAGAGGCAGTCTCCTGACTGACTTACGGAATCCCGATGGTTCTATCCGCCTTGACCAGCCCTTATGGGCAGTTGAGTATGGGGTCTTCCTCCATCATTAAGAGTCGGGCATCGCTACATAACTGAAATAGTGTTGATGTGATGTAAAACCCATATGAAAAAAAAAAAAAAGATCATTTTCACTGTAAAAGATGTATGAGATGTATGAGAATCTATGAAATGAAGAGATATGATTGATGAATTCATGAGGAAGATTTCAGTCTGCACTGTAACATTTGCATGCCTTTTTAAATGTCACATTGAAAATTGTTTTCATATGAATTGGAGTTTTATTGAAGACCAACATTTGCATGCCTTTTTAAATGTCACATTGAAAATTGTTTTCATATGAATTGGAGTTTTATTGAAGACCAACTTTGTAACTTCATCACCTTTGTATGAATTCACTTCTTATTAGACTTTATATTAAGATTTTTTATTGTACACATATACATATCAGCATTTTAAGGCCCTTGCACTAAATGTCTCATAGAAGTATGAAGAAATTTCTTATCATGAGCATTCTCTCATTTTGTCACAATAACAGTAAAATCAGTATGATAATACAGTGATGTCTGGTTAATCCGAACACGTCCGTTCCCTACAAAATGTACGGATGACCGAATCATACGGACTAATGAAGCAGAGAATGTTCTTAAACACATTAAGACATATAAAAAGTCTGTATGCACGTGTATACTAATAACCCTTTAGCAAACGCCAAACTGTCGACCGTCCCAAATTGAAAGAGTTTGCAGACAACATTTCAAAATGTGACGAAATTAAAGATAAATATGGCAGAAAACATTGTGGGAAAAGGAGAAATTGCTTGTCACGAGCAATTTTTCCTTTACCCACAATGTTTTACAAAGCCGTCTGCAACAAACTGGGTAAATAATTCCGTTCCCTTACAATTTCGTTCGGATTGCGAGACATCCGGATAATCGGGGTCTGGATAAACAAGGCTTCACTGTAGTTATATATTGTGATTCGTGAATGTATAAGAATAAATTGATCAAATTGTAAATTTCTTTTCAGTTAACATCCACAATGAACCGTTCTAGTAAGGAGGATGAGGGTGGGAAGATGAAGAAAAAGAAGAAAGGTTACCAAGAGATCAGTCAGGGAATCAGCTCTCAGAGAAAAGTTCATGTTGATGCCAACTGTGGATTGGTGCAGTCTGGCCTAGAGGGTTGGTCATCAACCAATTATCAATAGTTTTTTTCAATTAAAGGGTTTTCCATGGCCTAGTGCTTTGAGTAAATAAGAGTTAGAGAGATCTCCATGGCACAGTGATTTGAGTAAAGCTATTGAAATTACATCCTCCCTCTGCTTGAGTTCAAATCACAGACATAGAAATTAAATTCACAAAAGGTAGACTCTGGACTGATTGAAATTTTATTGTGAATTATGTTCTTGCAACTAGCATGTGTCTGACTCAATTGTGAATCTGACTGCTTAGAATTTTACTTTGGAAAAAGGTTACAAAAATATTCCCTACTTTTTAGGGCCCGCAAAATCACAAATTCTTTATAACATGAGCATACGTCACTGCAGTGGACCATTCATAATTAGAGCTGATAAAGACAAATTTATGGAAAATTGCTTTCACGATATGTGCAAATTATTATCTACTGCATCACATACTTATAGAACATTTTGAAAAGAAGAGAAACTGCGTATTGAGAGAAGTTTCAGTGCTATACGCTAAGGTTGCTTCAAGATTATGGAAAGATTTCCTTTTTGTTCTTTTTTAACGTTTGCATTTCTTGTTCTTTATTTGGAAAACTCACAAAGCAATGTATAAACTAGGGGCTAGGTTGAAATAATGTGGATTGTGAATATTATGCAATTAGACCACATTCCAGTTTGCGTTTATAAATCCTATGTTGTCCGTATGATCTAGAGTCATTTTATTTATGAGATATGTGAATAGATTAATTCTCTAAACCTTTTTTAGTCAATTATATTGCTCTATTTTTAGTTCTGTACTGGTTGCTTACGACCTCAGGGTCTGAGCTAGACAGAAAGGCTGTACAGGTATGTGTAAATTTTACTAGCAGTTTCTTTCATTACAGAACACATAAAATGGTCATTTCTCTGTGTCTACACTTCCTTTTATGTGTGCCATTATAGCATTGACTTTCTAGCATGCATTGAAAGTTTTTAATATAACCTTTACAATTCTTATTCACTGGCTTAAAATGAAATATGCTGAAGATCTTTGGTCTTTAGTTTTCCGTCATTGTCAGCTGGATAAAAGGGCTTTTATTACAACTGAGAAATAGTTACACAAAGTTAGAGTCTTAATTTAGCATATTATTTTGATATTACTGGAACACTATGAGTATTGCCTATATTAATGTGCATGTTTTATTTCTATAAGAAAATCTTTTGAAAAAAATATATGAAGTTGAATGCAAATTATACAGATTTCAACATCATGGAAAATGTGTAATTCCATATACATGTACAAGAAACTTTTCTTATACCACAGAACATTCAAGAAAGCTTTCTTTATTTAAAACATCATACAAAGCAAAACATCAATAGATATAGAGATACACATTTTTTTCAGGCCATCCAAGCATTTACCATCAAGACATTATTGAGTATCCAACAGAGCGGATTGAAGCAGATGACAGTCCCGTACGCCCAGTGGAAGTGTAGACGGGCCCTGTACAGAGTATTACAGGCCTGTGTTCTCAATCCCCATCCCCAGGCCCCTACCCCAGTACAGTGTGCGGTGAGAATATTCTCACACGGTCAGACAGATAGAAACCTGGAGGTTCGTATGCTGGATATCACTTTTTTTTTCTTTAGTTGTTGCAGTTAAGATTTCTTTAACCCTTATAGTTCTGGAACTGACTTCATTCTTATGCAAACAGGTTAGATCCAGGCAAGCCGCCAATTTGCTGGTCTAACCTGTTTGCTACTCTGAGTATCTTTTCTCATCAAAATCAAGCAGATATTCATGATTTTGAAAAGCAGACAACACAAAAATATATTCTTTGGAAATTACGCAGCATTTTAAGGGTTAAGAGGCTGAAATCCATTCTTAATATGGTAATTTTCAACTGATCCTCATACAAGGTGATAACAGATAATGATGATGGTAGTTTGAACTTATTCTTTACTTTGTGATGTTTGTTATGGAACATAAATCCTATATATAAGCAATTTAATGTTTTAGATCATTCTCTACAGTAATATTTGAATAAGTATTTACTGGATTTGGGATGAACATTGATGACTGTACATGTATTTTAAGTCAAGATCAAAATCTTTGCCAATTGTAGAGTTCTTATAACCTGAAGTCAAGGAAGTAAAGATTTTTACACTAAAAACTTGTATTCAAGTAAAAATTGAGCACTTTAAGATGTAGTTAATAAATGTTTTAATATGAATGAGTAAATGTAAGGAGTAATGAATAACCTTGACTCCGAAAAAAAAGTTTCTATCCAACATTACTTGGAGGTAAAACTATTTTTGGACAAGCCTTAAATTCCCATATTAATAGTTTTGTATTGCTCTGAGCCCTAAATATATGGGAATGGTATATAGGAACTAACTCAGAGATTTGTGACCTAGGAGTTATAGAAGTTCAAACCTTAATATATATTAACTATCATTGTCACTTAACCCCCATTTTCAGTTGCTTTATATCTTTTCTGTACGGTCACAAATTGGATTAAGCGGCTGTCAATTATCTATTTTTAGTTAACTCAGAAAACATAAACATGTAATATCAATTTATTGTAAGAAGACAATTTATTTACAAACATTAAAATTTTAATCTGTGAGTAGTCCCTTTAAGAAGAGATTGAAGGTGCCTCCGTGGCCTAGTGGTTAGAGTACAGAACTTGAAATCACATGGCCCCTCTCCGTGTGGGTTCAGATCCTGAGAGGGATATGGATTTTTATGAGAGGCAGTCTCCCGACTGACTTACGGAATGTCGATGTTTCTACCCACCTTGACCAGCCCTTATGGGCAGTTGAGTATGGGGTCTTCCTCCATCATTAATAGTCGGGCATCGCTACATAACTGAAATAATGTTGATGTGATGTAAAATCCATATATGATACAATAAGAAGAGATTGTATGTCCACACTTAACCCTTCCAGGTATCCTGCCTGTGTGTTGAGGCATTACGTATATGTGAGGTGGTGATACATCCCAGGGCCCCAGTACTTAACTCTCCAATAGTGTGTGATCACATCATTAGGATAGGATCAGGTCCTAACCACACAGATACTGAAGGGATTCAGAATGGAAATGTTGTCGATAATGGTGTTACAAAGGCGGGGGATTATCCAACACAGAATAAAACATCAAGCAGTATGGATGATAGCAAGGAGACTTCATCTGGGAACTCTTTGAAAAGACCATTCTCTGCTCTGGACTCATCTGAAAGAACTTCTTCAGTAAAGAAGCATTTTGATGAAAAGGTTCATATTAATAGGGAAGCTTTAACAACTGGGACTGCTGTTATAAGTACCACAGGTGATTGTCAACGAGATGGCAAACCATCTAAATCTGATGAAATAGATGAACATGATAGTAGTAGTGATGATGACAATAGTGATGTCGATGATGTAAATGAAGAAGCTGGGTTGTCAGAGGTTTATACTTCCTTAAAACACACGCCAGTGGAAAAGGAGCAAGAAATCATGGCAGATGTTCAAGAAGATGACTCCATAGTCGGTGCAGGTAATGCTAAAGATGTGACAGGATTATCTATGAACAGAACTGACCAGAAAATGAATGAAACAGAAGATAAAGTTGACCCAAACGAGGTAAATATGTTGTTTTCTTTTTGGTAAAATTAGTGATTATTAAGCTGTAAGATATGAACTAAATGTTTAGTAATCGGACGCTGTTTTGACTGATGTAATCTTGCTTTACCTAGTTGTTTGCAAATAGAATGATTGCTTTCTTGTTAACAAAGTGCAATAGTTACCTTTAATTCAAAAGATTATTGATAAACAAATTGTTTATGATGGTATATAGTTAGAAACAACTCAAAAGTTTTGATAAACTAAGAATGTATTGTTAGTGTATGAAACAGAACAAATATAACGGATAATAGCCAATTAAATCTTTTAAAGGGATGTATCATGAAAATACAGAAAGCTCTTCTATATTGTTAAACCTTTGGATGCTGGGTAATACTCAGAGTAGCAAACAGTTTAGATCACAGACCAGCCCTAATTTTCTTGGGAGCTGGCCTGGATCTAACCTGTTTGCGTAAGCATTAAGTCGGTTTCAACACTATGATAGGGTTTGAAATACTAAATGCAGAAAAAACGCTATTTTTTTTTATATATGTTGATTTCATAAGAAGTTAAATTAAAAAATCACGGTTTACTAGAAAATTCCTGCTTAGTATTTGGAATTAATGTATTAGCTGCCATTTATTGCAATGTCATGGTACACTCTGAAATTGGTTGTTTTACTGATTTATCCCCTTGGTCAACAGTATAAAAGTTATACTGAAATGCCTTTCTTATTATAGATGGAACAAATTGCTAATTCAAACCATCCGTTAAAATCCCTTGTAAATCGGTTCAAACCATCCGTTAAAATCCCTTGTAAATCGGTTCAAACCATCCGTTAAAATCCCTTGTAAATCGGTTACTTCATGCACCATCATAAAGTCTGATTAAAGAAACATGTCTGGCTGAATTGGTTAGATCTCAACCTGGATCTGATACTTCAAATCTTAATGAAAACCCTGTGGACGGCAATCACAAGCTTAATAGTCAATTAAGACTAAGTCTAGCTGATTAGAACTTTTGGGTTATTCTTTTAGTCATCTGAGACACTACAAGCATCTGTCATACACATTTTAAAAGTATACTAGCGCTCAGAAAAACTGCAAAACTTGGAAGTATGAGTTAGAAATTATAATAGAATATGTTGAAACATAGCGAATAACCATAGGATCATGACAATATAAAGCCTTCACTATTTGTTATCTATTTTTCAAAGTTCTATTTTCATGAATTTGGTGCCCACCAATTCAACTTGATTGTTTACATTTGAGTAACATCTAAAATAGCAAGGAGCGCTCAGATTAACGAGTGGCGATCACCTGGTTAGAAAAGTCTTGTGAAACACATACAAATATGTCTTTTATCAAATATTAACAATGTGAACTTTCAAAATGAAGAATTTCTTGGGTTATATTGGTTCTTAACATTTCTCGGCTGACCTTGTTTTATCGCTAATTGCAAAACAAACCTTGTAGTATTCACTCTTTTAAAAGCATCATGTGAATGTGTTACAGTCTCAACTCCTCTGTAAAAGGGAATTTAAAGTACTTTTAAGTTAATATTCAGTTATAGAAATTTCACAATTTAAGTATAAACGAGCGAAAGTATGGCTTTGATGGATGTAGTTATTTATAGAGTTGTTCATGTACTTTAATGGATGTAAATATTTATGGAGTTGTTCATTTACCTTAAAATGGATGTAGATATTTATAGAGTTGTTTACGTATCTTAATGGATGTAGATATTTATAGAGTTGTTTATGAACCTTAATGGATGTAGATATTTATTGAGTTGTTCATGTATCTTAATGGATGTAGATATTTATGGAGTTGTTCATGTATCTTAATGCATGTAGATATTTATGGAGTTGTTCATGTACCTTAATGGATGTAGATATTTATGGAGTTGTTCATGTATCTTAATGGATGTAGATATTTATGGAGTTGTTCATGTATCTTGATGGATGTAGATATTTATGGGGTTGTCCATGTACCTTAATGGATGTAGATATTTATGGAGTTGTTCATGTATCTTAATGGATGTAGATATTTATGGAGTTGTTCATGTATCTTAATGGATGTAGATATTTATGGAGTTGTTCATGTACCTTAAGGAATGTAGATATTTATGGAGTTGTTCATGTACCTTAATGGATGTAGAAATTTAAGGAGTTGTTCATGTATCTTAATGGATGTAGATATTTATGGAGTTGTTCATGTACCTTATTGGATATAGATATTTATGGAGTTGTTCATGTATCTTAATGGATGTAGATATTTATGGAGTTGTTAATGTATCTTAATGGATGTAGATATTTATGGAGTTGTTCATGTACCTTAATAGATGTAGATATTTATGGAGTTGTTCATGTACCTTAATGAATGTAGATATTTATGGAGTTGTTCATGTACCTTAACAGATGTAGATTTTTATGAAGTTGTTCATGTACCTTAAGGAATGTAGATATTTATGGAGTTGTTCATGTACCTTAATAAATGTAGATATTTATGGAGTTGTTCATGTACCTTAACAGATGTATATTTTTTTGGAGTTGTTCATGTACCTTAACAGATGTAGATTTTTATGGAGTTGTTCATGTACCTTAAGGAATGTAGATATTTATGGAGTTGTTCATGTACCTTAATAAATGTAGATATTTATTGAGTTGTTCATGTACCTTAATGGATGTAGATATTTATGGAGTTGTTCATGTACCTTAATGGATGTAGATATTTATGGAGTTGTTCATGTACCTAAATGGATGTAGATATTTATGGAGTTGTTCATGTACCTTAACGGATGTAGATATTTATGGGGTTGTCCATGTACCTTAAGGAATGTAGATGTTTATGAAGTTGTTCATGTACCTTAATGGATGTAGATATTTATGGAGTTGTTCATGTACCTTAATGGATGTAGATATTTATAGAGTTGTTCATGTACCTTAATGGATGTAGATATTTATGGAATTGTTCATGTACCTTAATGGATGTAGATATTTATGGAGTTGTTCATGTACCTTAATGGATGTAGATATTTATGGAGTTGTTCATGTACCTTAATGGATGTAGATATTTATGGAGTTGTTAATGTATCTTAATGGATGTAGATATTTATGGAGTTGTTCATGTACCTTAATGGATGTAGATATTTATGGAGTTGTTAATGTTTCTTAATGGATGTAGATATTTATAGAGTTGTTCATGTACCTTAATGGATGTAGATATTTATGGAGTTGTTCATGTACCTTAAGGAATGTAGATATTTATGGAGTTGTTCATGTACCTTGCAGGAGAAAGATGAAGAAGTATCTGCCATGATGCTAACATTTGTTGATGCAGACCCAGACAATAACTGAAGGATGAAAGACTATAACACAGAATATCAAGACTCCATTTACAACTTGACTGGTTATAGGCTTAAAACACTATCACAGTCTAGAACTGTATTTATTAAATGACAGATTTCCCCATTGAGTTAGCCTCTAACATGATTGTATAACACTTAGAATGCTGGGAAATGTAATCTTAAACTGAATTTTGTGTCATCTGCTTTCCCAAACCTTAACTGTCTGCTCAATTCTGTTGAGGAAATATACTCAGATTAGCAAACAAGTTAGATCACAGGCCAGCCGCCAATTTTCTTGGCGGCTGGCCTGGATCCAACCTGTTTGCTTTTAAGCATGAAGTCGGTTCCAGCACTATAAGGGTTAACTTACATACATCCAATCTGAAAATGTTTGACTTGAAAGTCATAATTGGTAAAAAAATACACTCATGAGCAAAAATATATTCTTGTATTGATATTGGGTAAATAAAATCATTGTGACAAAAGCTTTTATTGTTCATAACGAGCATTTTGGTTTTCCCACAGTAGTTTCAAATGACAGATATGTTTAAGTGAGCTGTTGTTGAGTAAGAATTTGACATGATTGATTTCCATATTGAAGTTTGTTTGAATACAGTTAAACAGTCTTTCCTACTTTTCCAACATGATTATTCAATGGAGGGAAAGAGAAGAAATATTCTTGAAACAAATACATGATTTATTAATCAACATTTGACTTTAACAGGACCAGAAATTGTTCATTTTTTTGTAATGATTGGATCATCTGATGTGTAGTTTTTGAATCATAACTTCAAGCAATTATAAAGTCCTTACAAGGGTAGTTTTTCACATTTGAAAGCAACCACAGCTGAAGTTTGGAATTAAAAGATTGAGTTGAAAATGTTTTTAAAGCTGGAATTACATACATTGGTTTCTTCTCAATGTCAAAGTTACAGTGACAATTCTTTTAATTAAGTGTAACGTTCAACGAAGTAACGTTCAACATTCGTGAATGTTGAACGTTTATGCAAATTAGAGACCTAATGCATTGTTTGAGAGAACATGCTGGTATATAAATAGACAACACAACTGCTCAGTGTACAACAGTGTTTTCCACTGATCGGTTGTGTTTGTGTCTTTGAAAGGTTCATTTGCTCGGTTCGATAAATAAGATTAATGACTGTGTTGGATTTATTGAAATGTGATAACTTTCTTTAGAAAGGAGTACATAAGTGATATGAATGGTTAATGATGGTTTTACCTTCCATAAACATAACAGATAAAAAAGGACTTGGGTCTTTTATCCTGTTTTTAAATTCAAAACGAGTTGATGGTTTATTATTGTCATTTTTGTAATTTGAAATGAAATCATAAACATGAATAAAAGCCATTTGGCTATTACAATCACATTGTTGTCACCTTGTGACTTTTTCTTATATGCAAACAAGAAGATGAATGAATGTTTGGTTTAACCCTTTCCAAACAATAACGACTTTTTTTCCATTTTGCTGCAGACGACTTTTGAAAACACTAGGAATAGGAGAAATTGCTTGTTATGAGCAATTTCTCCTTTTCCAATAATGTTTTCTACTCTATCAGAAGACTGCTTTCCAATTTCATCACATTTTGAAATGTCTGCAAACTCTATTAACTTGGAATAGTCGAAAATTGGTGTTATGTAAAGGATAAACATTCTATTTCAAAATTACATTTGCTATAATTAAACATTTGGCCCTCTGGATACAATGCAGAACAGTGATGCATGTAGACAGTCTCATTACTGGGTATGGTTTTCCGGGTGACGGTCATTTCTCAGAAATATTATTTGTATAGAATGATAAGAGAAAAGGGAAGTAGATGTGACTTAGATCTATGTAAGGTTTGATCATTGATGGGACAGAACTGTAGATTATTGATGGGACAGAACAGAAGATCATTAATAGGACAAAACTATAGATCTTTTTTTTAAAATGGGTTTTACATCACACCAACATTATTTCAGTAATGTAGCGATGCCCGGCTCTTAATGATAAAGAAAGACCCCATACTCAACTGCCCATAAGGGCTGGTCAAGGCGAGTAGAACCTTCGGCATTCCGTAAGTCAGTCGGGAGACTGCCTCTTATGAAAATCCATATCCCTCTCAGGATTTGAACCCAAG
This sequence comes from Cerastoderma edule, assembly GCA_947846245.1. Taxonomy (NCBI): domain Eukaryota; kingdom Metazoa; phylum Mollusca; class Bivalvia; order Cardiida; family Cardiidae; genus Cerastoderma; species Cerastoderma edule. Next base: position 5,815,887 of record OX401419.1, on the reverse strand, counting down.
CGGAGAGGGGCCATGTGATTTCAAGTTCTATACTCTAACCCCTTGTAGATCATTGATGGGACAGAACTGTAGATCATTGATGGGACAGAACTGTTGATCATTGATGGGACAGAACTGTAGGTCATTGATGGGACAGAACTGTGGATCATTGATATGACAGAACTGATGATCATTGATGGACAGAACTGTTGGTCATTGATGGGACAGAACTATATCATTGATAGGACAGAACTGTTGATCATTGATGGGACAGAACTGTTGATCATTGATGGGACAGAACTGTAGATCATTGATGGGACAGAACTGTTGATCATTGATAGGACAGAACTGTTGATCATTGATGGGACAGAACTGATGATCATTGATGGGACAGAACTGTTGATCATTGATGGGACAGAACTGTAGATTATTGATGGGATAGAACTGTTGATCATTGATGTGCAGAACTGTAGATCATTGATGGGACAGAACTGTTGGTCATTGATGGGCCAGAACTGTAGCTCATTGATAGGACAGAACTGTTGATCATTGATGGGACATAACTGATGATCATTGATGGGACAGAACTGTTGATCATTGATGGGACAGAAGTGTAGATCATTGATGGGACAGAACTGTTGATCATTGATGGGACAGAACTGTAGATCATTGATGGGACAGAACTGTAGATCATTGATAGGACAGAACTGTTGATCATTGATGGGACCGAACTGTAGATCATTGATGGGACAGAACTGTTGATCATTGATGGGACAGAACTGTAGATCATTGATAGGACAGAACTGTTGGTCATTGTTGGGACAGAGCTGTAGATCATTGATAGGACAGAACAGTTGATCATTGATGGGACAGAACTGTAGATCATTGCTAGGACAGAACTGTAGATCATGGATGGGACAGAACTGTAGATCATTGACGGGACAGAACTGTTGATCATTGATGGGACAGAACTGTTGATCATTGTTAGGACAGAACTGTAGATCATTGATGGGACAGAACTGTTGATCATTGATGGGACAGAACTGTAGATCATTGATGGGACAGAACTGTAGATCATTGATAGGACAGAACTGTTGATCATTGATGGGACCGAACTGTAGATCATTGATGGGACAGAACTGTTGATCATTGATGGGACAGAACTGTAGATCATTGATAGGACAGAACTGTTGGTCATTGTTGGGACAGAGCTGTAGATCATTGATAGGACAGAACAGTTGATCATTGATGGGACAGAACTGTAGATCATTGCTAGGACAGAACTGTAGATCATGGATGGGACAGAACTGTAGATCATTGACGGGACAGAACTGTTGATCATTGATGGGACAGAACTGTTGATCATTGTTAGGACAGAACTGTAGATCATTGATGGGACAGAACTGTAGATCATTGATGGGACAGAACTGTTGAACATCGATGGGACAGAACTATAGATCATTGATGGGACAGAACTGTTGAAAATCGATGGGACAGAACTGTAGATCATTGATGGGACGGACCTGTTGATCATTGATGGGACAGAACTGTTGATCATTGATGGGACAGAACTGTAGATCATTGATGGGACAGAACTGTTGATCATTGATGGGACAGACTGTAGATCATTGATGGTACAGAACTGTAGATCATTGATAGGACAGAACTGTAGATCATTAATGGGACAGAACTGTTGAATATCGATTAGACAGAACTGTTGATCATTGATGGGACAGAACTGTAGATCATTGATGGGACAGAACCGTTGATCATTGATGGGACAGAACTGTTGATCATTGACGGGACGGAACTGTTGATCATTGATGGGACAGAACTGTAGATCATTGATGGGGCAGAACTGTAGATCATTAATGGGACAAAACTGTTGATCATTGACGGGACGGAACTGTTGATCATTGATGGGATAGAACTGTTGATCATTGATGTGCAGAACTGTAGATCATTGATGGGACAGAACTGTTGGTCATTGATGGGCCAGAACTGTAGCTCATTGATAGGACAGAACTGTTGATCATTGATGGGACATAACTGATGATCATTGATGGGACAGAACTGTTGATCATTGATGGGACAGAAGTGTAGATCATTGATGGGACAGAACTGTTGATCATTGATGGGACAGAACTGTAGATCATTGATGGGACAGAACTGTAGATCATTGATAGGACAGAACTGTTGATCATTGATGGGACCGAACTGTAGATCATTGATGGGACAGAACTGTTGATCATTGATGGGACAGAACTGTAGATCATTGATAGGACAGAACTGTTGGTCATTGTTGGGACAGAGCTGTAGATCATTGATAGGACAGAACAGTTGATCATTGATGGGACAGAACTGTAGATCATTGCTAGGACAGAACTGTAGATCATGGATGGGACAGAACTGTAGATCATTGACGGGACAGAACTGTTGATCATTGATGGGACAGAACTGTTGATCATTGTTAGGACAGAACTGTAGATCATTGATGGGACAGAACTGTAGATCATTGATGGGACAGAACTGTTGAACATCGATGGGACAGAACTATAGATCATTGATGGGACAGAACTGTTGAAAATCGATGGGACAGAACTGTAGATCATTGATGGGACGGACCTGTTGATCATTGATGGGACAGAACTGTTGATCATTGATGGGACAGAACTGTAGATCATTGATGGGACAGAACTGTTGATCATTGATGGGACAGACTGTAGATCATTGATGGTACAGAACTGTAGATCATTGATAGGACAGAACTGTAGATCATTAATGGGACAGAACTGTTGAATATCGATTAGACAGAACTGTTGATCATTGATGGGACAGAACTGTAGATCATTGATGGGACAGAACTGTTGATCATTGATGGGACAAAACTGTTGATCATTGACGGGACGGAACTTTTGATCATTGATGGGACAGAACTGTAGATCATTGATGGGGCAGAACTGTAGATCATTAATGGGACAAAACTGTTGATCATTGACGGGACGGAACTGTTGATCATTGATGGGATAGAACTGTAGATCATTGGTGGGGCAGAACTGTAGATCATTGATAAGACAGAACTGTTGAACATCGATGGAACAGAACTGTAGATCATTGATGGGACAGAACTGTTAAACATCTATGGGTCAGAACTGTTGATCATTGATGGAAAAGGGTTGTAGATCATTAATGGGGCAGAACTGTAGATCATTGATAAGACAGAAATGTTGAACATCGATTGGACAGAACTGTTGATCATTGATGGGACAGGACTGTAGATCATTGATATGACAGAACTGTAGATCATTGATGGGACAGGACTGTAGATCATTGATGGGACAGAACTGTTGATCATTGATAGGATAGAACTTTTAATCATTGATGAGACAGAACTGTAGATCATTGATATGACAGAACTGTTGATCAGTGTTGGGACAGAACTGTCGATAATTGTTGGGATAGAACTGTCGATCATTAATATGACAGAACTGTTGATCATTGTTGAGCCAGAACTGTAGATTATTGATATGACAGAATTGTTGATCATTGTTGGGACAGAACTGTTGATCATTGATATGACCGAACTGTTGATCATTGTAGGGGCAGAAATGTAGATCATTGATAAGACAGAACTGTTGAACATCGATTGGACAGAACTGTTCATCATTGATGGGTCAGAACTGTAGGTCATTGATGGGACAGGAATGTAGATCATTGATAAGACAGAACTGTACAACATCGATGGGACAGAACTGTTGATCATTGATGGGACAGAACTGTTGATCATTGATATGACAGAACTGTTTATCATTGATAGGATAGAACTATTAATCATTGATGAGACAGAACTATATATCATTGATATGACAGAACTGTGTATCATTGTTGGGACAGTGTTGATCATTGATATGACAGAACTGCTGATCATTGTTGGGACAGAACTGTTGAGCATTGATGAGACAGAACTGTAGATCATTGATGGGATACAACAGGGAATCGCTGACATTAACAAAGCGTTAATCATCGGTGGTTTTAGATTTATCAATCATTGATGGTACAGAACAGTGAACCACTTGTGATAAACAATGTACATGTATAACATTGAATGTTTGCATCATAGAACAGTTCATATACAGATGTATCTATAAATCATGATATGTTACATTTAATCGATTGCAGAAAAGAACAGTGAGTAAATGATGGTACATTATATTGAACCAGTGACGGATTCAAACAACTGATCGTTGATGTCATAAGCGGTTAAGAGTCCTCCATGTTGCTTTGCCGTTACACATGTTCTATCTTTTTCTTACTCAAGTAAGGTGATTGCTATGAACAACGCGATGAGGTGTGGTAGGCTTGTCGTCTCATCGGATATCCGGACGCCAATGCTAGAACTGTTGATCCTTACGTAGCCAGAATCTTCCAGACAGACTCTCACCTTCTCACTGTCGTCGTCAGCTTTGATCAACGTGTATTCATACTTGTAGAGGACGCGGTCATTGTGGGCAAGTCGCAGCACATTCTCATCGTCAAGCTCGTATTCGTCTTGGCGCAGTTCTATTTGCTGACAGTAATACATTTTGGTGATTGGTGGGCAAAACCTTCCGTAATTGTGATCGCTGATGTATCTGGTTTCGGGGTCCTTTTCAAAGTGACTGAGGAAACTCTGCAGGAATTCGACGGTATCGCCGTTTATTCGAACTCGCCACAGTTTTGACATGCTTCTCTGAATACCCAAAGTGAGTTGGCGCAGATTGAAGGATCGGTCTGTTTTGAAGGAAATGCCGACATGGAATTCAGTGGTTTCACGGGAAGTAAAGTCAGTAACAACTAATATACGCCAATAGTTCGACCATGGACTATGCTCTTCAAACATGGCAAGGCGTTCTGCACTCGTCAGATTTAAGATCCCGGATGTATCGATGGTCTGCGCAGTTGACAAGTTTAAAGCCACATGCAGACAGCCAACAATGACGTCACCAGGAGGAAACCCGCAGTTACCATCGGCAATTCGGATTTGTAAGACAGGACAGTTGGGCTGCACACATCTGGTAACGTTCTGTAAGATAAATGTTACTTATATGTCTTGGTAAAGTAATGCATGAACAAGCATACCACGTGGGAAATTGATATTTGGTTAAAATATATCTCTATAAATTTATATATTTATACATAAATATAAATTTAACTAATATGTTTAGCTAAAGAAATGCATGAGCGAATATCTCACGAGGAAGATATATCCGCTTAAGCACGCTCTTGAACACATGTGTGCTGTTTTAATGTGCTTGGCCATAGATATGAGAATATTTTGAAAGAAAAATAAATATATCGTAAAGGCACATCAGAGGAGAGGGGTACAAATAAATTACTGAAAAAATATATAGAGTTCTTTTATTATCTTCTTAAAAGTCATGAGAATTAAATTAGGAATGCATTGAAACCCTATAAAATAGACTCATTTAAAATAAGTTATTTTGTGCCTGAAATATAGTTGTCTCCAATACAATCATGTTTATCAACAACCTGTTTGTTTACATATTCAAAATAAGGAATTCTGAATGGTCCGTTCAAAAATGTGTGTATCAACTGTCAAGGTCAGAGGTGAAGAATCAGGAAATTTGAATTATAAAACTTGCTAATCTGGGTTATTTCTGGTTTACTTTCACATTTTAGTTGTGCTGATGGTGTTTTCTGGTGATAACTATTTGAATCTGTCCAAAAGTTTACCAAATAATATAGTTTGATATAGCATTAATCTCCTTTAATGGGCCTTTAAGCTGCACAACAGCCATACTATTATATACTAGCAATACACATCGAAGAATAGTCATTTTAAGCAAAGTTATCCTTTTTAATTCTTTAAAGTATGTATACATTGTATTAACATGTATTTTAATCAAGAGGCGTGACATCGCTTTTGAGGTCTGCTTCATATAAACTGTACGTGTTTAGATAAATTGACGCTTCCTGCATTATCTATGCTTTCAATAGCTACTCTTAATTGTTTATCAAACAACAATACAAAATCATCTTTATCAAGCTTATCTCTCATCTTAGTGCAGTTAGGGAAACAAAGTTATTTCAGGTTATTATTTTATAAACACCATTTAAAACCTTAACGCTCCATAAATAATAAAATAACAACTGTGTTAAAGGCACATCAAAGGAGAGGAGTACAAATAAATTACTGAAAAAATATATGGAGTTCTTTTATCATGTTCATAAAAGTCATGAGAATTAATTTACGAATGCATTGAGACCCTATTAAATAGACTCATTTAAAAGTTATGGGTTATTTCTGGTTTATTTTCACATTTAAGTTGTGCTGATGGTACCCTGCATGAGTTGATCATCAATTTTACGATTCTGGTGGTCCCATGCTTTTAACAGCGTTACGTCTAACACTCGGCATTGAAATCGCAGTCGTCGGGCAATGTTTTTATGCAATTCGCGCTCATTGACTTTGATTTCTCCGCCGAGTGTAAGACGAAACGCCATTATAAAGCATGGGCTATCAAATACCACCAGAACCGGAAAGTTGATGGTCAAATTATTTGGGTATACAATGTGGCTATCATTGGCAAAAGTATGTGAAACAATACAAAGAGACCTGATCCGTAATGGGCGCGGCGATCCTGTTCGGATATTAGATAGTAAACATTGGTCACGTGATTCCCCCGCCTTTTATAGAAAACGGTAGATTAATTGTTGAGCCCATGACCAGACTCATGTGACAGTCGGACTATAGGGGATCACTTGCTTCTTCGCTATATGTATGATTTGTATTCAAAATGTTCACAGGGGTCGCATAAGTACCCGCAGTTTATGAAGAAGACATTGATGAAATGAGACAGAAGTCGCATAGTGCCTTAAAGGAAATACATTATAATATTCGGCGCGGCATTAAAGAATTCAACTACGATAGAAAATTCAAAAAAAAGAAGTTCAAACCAACATAAATCTGATACATACCAACTGGTCTTTTTGTCGAAAACACATGTCGGCTTTTTTACCACCTTTCGTCGCTGATGTGGATGCCTTTAGAAACGAGTTTTTAAGATCAACCATAAATGTGATTGACATCAAATGATCCATTCTATTGTTAGTCGTAAAGCACCTTATAACATCGGTTATTTGGTGTCCAAATCGGTCACAAATTGCGCAGTATATATTCTTGTAGGCGTGAGTTTGGTTTCGAACGTACAGCGCTCGAGGCCCCTCTACGCATGCGCTTACAACCATCGTCTTGGTTAGGTGAACGCTTGAAGGAATGTAAAAATCGTCAAACCTGCATGAGTCTATCTCATCAAAACAACGCTTCTCAACACTTCTACTGGCGTCATTCGGTGCTTCAAATATCACGATCACGTTGTCGTTTGAGATGAGGGTTTCGTAAAATTCCGTAATGAAGGTAACAAACAAATCTTCGTCAGAGCCTGTGAAAACCGCCTTGCTGCTCCAGGACTCGATGTCGGTAGGATTCGCGCCGTGGCAGATGGCACATTGTTCGTTTATAAAATTCTTGTCCAATGATCCAGAGTAGACCGGGAAGAGGTCCCTTAAAGGTTCTACCGTGATATCCATGTTACACGTCGAATTGTTATCTTCCCCTTTACATCCGCCAATGGGCGGATTCGATACAAACCTGTAGCGTGTAAGTAGGGTGTTTTGGTTTAAAGACGGTTTAAGACAGACGGAGGGCGATGGTGTCTGTGTTTTGGCTCTCGATGTGTCGTCGAAACAGCAGGTTACGAATTCATCATGACAACCTATGTCACAAGAGCAACCTGCAATAAGATTTGATCTCGGTATTCCAAGTTGAGACGGATCTATGTTTAACCTGACAAAACACGATTCGTTTATTGCCATAGAAGTTATCAAATAATTTGGTAACTACAAAAGTGTGTCCATTTTTAGTAAAGCCTTCCCTTTTCAAAGTAAACTGTAGCAGAGCAAATGTTTTATTTACGCGAAGGCCAGAGGTGACGGGGTAAAGTGTATACAACGAAGCCTCGTTTATCCGGAATCCGATGATCCGGATATCTCGCAATTCGAACAAAGTTATAAGGGAACGGAATTATTGTGCAGTTACTTCCTTAACTAATTACCAAACAGTAACGGAATTTGACAGGTTTGTTGCAGACGACTCTTAAAAACACTGAACGGACGTGTTCGGTTTAACGAGATATTACTGTACTTTATTCGAATACCGCTTATAACCGTTTCCATATTGTGACAATATACGTCTTTGGATTGTATAGTGAACATGGTATGTGTAGTCTGCTTTGAATGGAAAGCAAAACTGGACATTTATGGTAGATATGTGAAACACCACTATTTTGCGGAATTTGATGTAGGCGATAACATAAAGAAGAGAGTTTTAACTTTGTCCTTTCGGTTCCAAAGATCAACTCCTACAACGATTCCATTGTTGAAAATGGCATTAAGATACATCAACAACAAGAGTCGAAAAGCCACTTTATATTGGTTTATACACCTGAATTTAAACCTGTAATAAACATACCAACACAGCAAGCATTATTCTCGACTGACGAGTTGGTCTCGTTCCCACCAGTTCTACCACACACGTCAACAAACGGGCATTGTGCCGTCATATCGGACAAAATGGCCGCCATATCCACGTCCTTCAAGTCACCACCGGAACACCATACCATGTGGGACAATAACGCTACCTTGAATACTGCATGCATTTCAGCTCTTGGTGGCGCTTGCAGATCTGTAACATGTGAATGGTGTTTAGGCAGGTGGCTTCAAATAGCGTAGCGTAGAAGTTAGTAATAGTAAGTTATAGCAAGATCTCAAAATGATATATGTAACAAGTGGTGTATGTCAGAGACGTAAGCAACTCTGTGGCAAAAGACATACTTCAGTTGCCAATAAAATGTACCAAGTTTTCGTTTACTTGTAATGCATTTAAGTGTGATTGTTTGTCACTGCAACTTTAAAATGATTATGCCAATATCCTAATGCATTCTCTTTTACCAAACACCAAATTTTCGACTGTCCCAATTGAAATGATTTGAAAACGACATTTTGAAATGTGATGAAATTGGAAAGTAATGTTCTGTGTGCTGATAGAGTAAAACCATTGTGAGAAAAGGAAAATGTGCTCGTCACGAGCAATATCTTCTTTTCCCACAATTGCTTTCCAGAGTCACTAGTCTCAACCTATAAAGGTGTTATAGCTACAATTGGTTAACCCAAAACATAGGTATACATTTTTTACTGTCCTTGGTTTTTGGTTTTTTTTTTTTATTATTATCAACTAATTCAAAAATTATCAAAAAATATTCTCAGTAAACTTTTCAAAAGACTCAGGCCCTACCTCAAAACAAGTGTCTGTGTTGTATTTTTCAAAAGAACTTATACCCAGATTAAACGTCCTATCAGTTGTATAAAGTTTGCTAATGTTATCAAAAATATCAAATGATTATTATCCAAAGGCCATATCTAAATCAGCTTTTGTCTAATGATACTATTTTGAGGATAGAGCTTATAGTTTCAAAGTATATCTCAATCTTCTATCTAAAAATAAAAAAGGCAAGCTGCGAGAAAATGTTTTTCTTTATGAGTGCACCAATTTGTCATATTCATATTAAATATCAACATAGAACACTATTAATAAAAGCATCATAAAGAAAGAAAACTTCAATGTATGATTGCACACTCACAGTAGCAGAGTTAACTTTCAAAATGGTCTATATTCAACTAAGCAAAAACATCAACAGGTAAAAAACTTCAAAATACAAAAACAGGTAAAAGAAAAAAAGAAAAAATATACAGCAAAATTTAAAGTAATAAGGCAAAAAACCATGAGTCAAAAATGTATTTCTTTTTTAAATTGACCAATTCATGTGGCTGTGTCTTGAGGGGTCGTTGCGATGAAAAGAAAAAAAAACCCTCACAGCTATGAACAGCTATGAATAAGCTATGAATTGGTAGAAAACAATAAGATTGAAAAAGGTAGTGTCAGTCAGTTGTAATGAGATTTTTATACTTTTCCCATTGAGCTTCAAATTTAGGCATGTTTAAGTTTTTCTTTGCCAGAAATCTTTCTACATGGTATCTTGATTTTACTATTTTGGAGAACGCCTGAACAGATGGCATTTGATCTCTCATTTTACAAGAAAACAAGAAGGTTTGGGCTTGCAGCAGTATTATATTCATGACTGAGTCTAACTTATTGCCTCCAAATAAGATCTCACAAGTGGTCCAATCTGAAAAATTCAAATTACATCTATTCCTGATATAGTTTGACAATGCTTTATACTTCTGCAACAAAGTGGTCGTTATTGTTCGGTAATGGGTTTACTTAACCTTTTCAATCGTCGCTCCTGGTTAAAATGGTTGAAATGTGGTTTTGGCATACTGTCTCAGATAACGATATGTGCATGATGCATGTAAAGACATACTCGACCCATTAGTCTGTTTATTGGGCAAAAGGACACAACGCACAATAACATTTCCAGACGCATACTTAGGAAACAGTCCTTACACACAAGGTTTGATATGCTAACTACCACGTACAGTAAACGAAATGTAAGGGATTGGCAGTTTTTAACAAAAATCAAAGTGAATATTGTTATGAAAATTTACATGAGTGACCAATCAAAATGAGTCATTCGGTGATAAATGACGAAAGCTTATAGCAAATCCGCTCATTCTTACATAAAGCGAACAACGATATGCATTAGAGGACTTGTACAGAAATAAATATAATACAAATAAAGCGATACAAAACACACCGAAAACATAATTGACTTCACTGGTATAGTGACTTTCTACATATTAAATATGCTTGTAAGAGACGGTTTTTATCATAATCGAAATTGTAGACATATATATAAATGTCTTGTAAGTAGGAGAAGACTGGTTTCAAACATGTAGTTTAGATTGTTTGGGTCAAAACAGTTTAGTTTGGAATGGATTTTCTAGCATTCAAAGCTGTTGTGTAAAAAAAACCCATATCTTTATAAAATCCTGTTTACATGAAAATACACAAAAAATGATAATAGATAAATGCACACAGCAATTTTTTTCTAGACGTCAATTTATTTACTAAATCATCTAAACATGAACAGCTACAAAAAGTGATACTAGTTGTTAATGTCAATGTTATGGCAAAACGTAATAGACTCTGGTCTAAAATGTGGATATTATTACTGGCGCGTTTGCCAGACTATGCTTCGTAGGACTATCTCGCAGATTGAACTCTTAACCTTTTTAACCCTTATAGTGCTGGGTACCGTTTTACTAAACAATTTACGCTTAAGATTTGCGTGAGTCTAAAACAACAATTCCACTTTTATCCATATTGGGCAAAGCAATATTGCAAAGTAACACATCATTGGAATCGTCTCTCCGAGACGCTTCCAATGACGTGTCACATTACAATAGTGTTCTTTCATTAAAGATACTAGCCATGTCTATCAATTATGACTAACGCAAATATTTTCCGTAACTTGTTTAGTAAAACGGACCCCTGGAACCGACTCGTGCTTATGCAAACAGGTTGGATCGAGGCCAGTCGCCAATTTACTTGGCGGCTGACTTGTGATCTTACCTGTTTGCTACCCTGAGTATCTTTCCTCATCAAAATTAAGGAGAGATTTAAGGTTTTGGAAACCAGTCGAAACAAAAAACTAATTTTAGAAAACTACCCAGTACTGTAAGGGTTAAGATAGAATGCCTATTAATGATAAAATGGCTTCACAGCTCTTTTAAGAAATTGTAACTAGATTATTGCAATGTTTATCCACAATAGTTGTGTGGTCGAGATACAGCAACTTTATGTTGCAGATAAAGTAAACCGATTAGCCTTTCGGTATAATGTTATATAGGTCTCAAGAACGTTTAACTGTACATGTAGATACTAGTACCTAAATGTCATTATGTGAAATCATCAAATTGGTAAGAGTTTGCATTCAAAGCTCTACAATTCATACAGGATGATATCTTCGTGAATTTATCTATCATCATTTATCTAGCATCACTATCAGATGTTTTCTTCATGTAAACAGGATTTCTTTTTTAATAGAAACACAGACTTTAAGCATCTTTAGAATAAAGAAATGAAAAACTATTTCTGTTTAGTGTAGAGGAATGGTTTTATTACCATTTCCCGTTTGTTTCCTACAGAACACATTCTGTGAGACAGTCACTTTAACCCTCTAACAAACGCCAAATTTTCGACTGTCCCAAATTGAAAGAGTTTGCAGACGACTTTCATAAATGTAATGAAATTGGAAAATAATCTTTTGATAGGGCAAAACATATTGTGGGAAAAAGAGAAATTGCTCGTCACGAGCAATTTCTCATTTTCCCACAATGTTTTCCAGAGTCGTCTGCAACAAAGTGGTTAAATGTCGTTATTGTTTGGTAATGGGTTAAATGATGTCTTGAAAGATTTATTTTCGAAAATTAAAGCCTTGTATGTTAATAAATTATATCTGTTTAGTTTTCAGAATTATAAGCAAAAGCAACAATTAAGTTTGATATGTGAAACTTCCTTTTGAGATTGCTATAGATATATTTGACTGCTTCAAATTAAAAACAAAATCTGGCAACAATCAACATGTGGTCATAAATAGCAATTTCCATTTTCGGCAAACATGTCCAAAGTCTTATGCTTCAGCTTTGTTGAAGTAAGTCAATTGACACGTCTATCTTTACATTTTCGCTTCAAACATTTGGTAGCATGTGAAATGAGAATAGTAAAAACAATTAGCTGGCATTTTGTAAGCAAAAATATGTTAAATTGAAACCATGTACATGCATATCAGTCTAACATATGCATTTTAGTACCTTGTACGTTCTTTCTATGGCTTTGACATTGTGTGCTTTTGCTTGTAGGAGTCTTCCGATAGGCCTACCAACTAATCACGTTTCGAAAACTGAGGTCTAATAAAAAAAAAAAATGATGTATTGCTGTGTGCAGCGACAAACAAATATTTCACTTGATGTAAAAAGTCACTCGTCATAAAAAACTATCTAGGTGATAATTGATTCCCAGCTTAAAAAGCGTAACTGATTTCAAAAAGAAAGAAAAAATCAACGACAGCGTTAAACCTGTCTTAAGACAATTCAATTAGAAAAATAGTTTAAGGTACCATATGTGCAGCCAAATGCTGTTTGTATTATAAAGAGTGTCCATTTCTTTCATTCTCAAGCATAACAACGATGAACAAAATAACGCATTTTCTACAAGGTAATCGTAGAATGAAATACCTGATCCTGTTACACCTGTAACCGATAGGGCACCTCTGCGTCTCCGTATCAATGACGATATTGCGATGAAAGCCGCATTCTTATAATAAACCTGTCCAGGCGAAAAGTCAAAGAAGGACGATTGACCAATCGCATCACACTGTTTTGTGCATGAACACTGAGGTTGCTTTACGCAGGAGCTCGATTCAACCAATTAACTCTCTGGAAACGTATGACATGGTCTGTTTTGGTATATCACGTATTAGTTGTGAGGAAGAATGCAGGTAGATAAACAATAAATAATAAAATCATCTATGTATCTGTTTTGGTTAAAGGCAATGTTGCGGCCTGGAAGTGCCCTTTGAATTTGCGTTCTTCCTAACAACTAATACGTGATATCTAAAGATAGAATGAATTTGCAGACGACAATTGTTTTTTCTTGTGGTTCGAGAATAACTATGTGACTGATAATCTACTTTATATAAGAAAACAACTTTTATTTGGAAACTCTTTCCGTAAAAAAGAACTTTTTCTTAATAAATTAGGGTGTTGATAAGACACTAAACATAAAACAGTAACCCAGCCATATTTAGTTCACATAAAGCACAAAGTTACAAAGTACAGTGATGTCTCGTTAATCCGAACACATCCGTTCCTAACAAAATGTCCGGATAACAGAATCATCCGGACTAACACTCTAAGACATAAACGGTCTGTATGCACATGTATACTTATAACCCTTTAGCAAACGACCGTCCCAAATTGAAAGTGTTTGCAAGAATAATCTTCTGATATGGCAGAAAACACGAGCAATTTCTCCTTTACCCACAATGTTTTCAAAAGTCGTCTGCAACAAACTGGTCAAATAATTCCGTTCCCTTACAATCTCGTTCGGATTGCGAGAAATCCGGATAATCGGGGTCCGGATTAACGAGGCTTCATTGTATTATAGAACCCAGCTTGAAGAAAATTTCAAAGTATGAGAGAATGTTTGTGTCAAAAACAACTTTATTTCTACATACACAACAGTCCTCATGGACCCTAGACCGTCATGCTGGTTTTAATCAACGAACCTCCGTTCTTGTCGCTATTCTATGTGGGCACGACCAGGAATCTAACCTAGCTGATAAGAGCCTTTAGGCTATTACACGTGTACCAAACCCATTGTGCCGCTGGAAATAGGCTAGCACGTAAAGTATCACATCGGTTAGAAATGGCTTCCGAAAGACGTTCTTTCTATATATGGTCGATCGCTCGCAACGTTCTAGTCACAGCCAACCAGACGCTCGATCAGAGGAGTGTGTTTTGCCCTAACATTTGTCTATTTCATAAAAGAGTCAAAACGGAGAAAAGTGTATGTACTTTGTTAGGCTGAACTTTACACAGTTATTTACATCTTAATCCAAATCGATATCTAATCATCAGATTTCAAGTAAAGGCAAAAAACCATCACAGAAGATACTTTACACTGAAGTAAATAGTTGCTGTCCTTGAAGAAAACAGCTATTTGTGACTCATTGTTCTGTTGTTTGTCAATTACCCATGATTTACCTATGACAAAGGTGTCGTAATTAAAACAATTATTCCGCTTAATGACATCAAAGACCTGATAAACAGGGCTTTGATAACACGTATAGAAACAATTCAATAGAAACAATTCTACGGCCTTGAATAATTTTACCCAATAACAGGTTAGTTACCTTCATCACTGTTTGTGCGTTGCATAAACAATTACTGAAGGAAATACCTAAAACAGTATGCTTATCATAGGTTTCGTAATGAGTTTAATTAAAGAAAAATATGACACAATAAAAAAATAAGAACTCGTAGTTTAAAAAAATCCTTAATTTTTTTTATTCTTTTCATAGTGATCTTTGATCAATTCAAAAAGTTGACACCGTATAAAGGTGTACATTATACATTTATTTGGACTTATCCTCCGTAAGGTGTGTAAAAAAGAGGATAATCAACTCCTTTCGATTGATATCAAAAATATGTCACGAGAATGGGTTGTTATCAGGTTGAAAAAAAGAGTTTGAAGAACGAGTTTTCTCTACATGGTAACAACCCATTCAAGTGACATATTTTTTATATCTATCGAATGGATTTGAATATTCCATTTATTTTATTCCACTATATAAAGTATGTTTGCCAAAATACCTCCATAAACTCCAAATGGAATATAAAATGGGAGGAGCAAAGCAGTTAATAACGCCCATGACGTCAGTTTTGCAACCTAAGACGTCATTCACACGTATGGATATATTTCAGAATACAAACGTTTTAGTGCCTTGTGCAAAAGTGCAGCTATGACTTTAATGCAAAGGAATGGTAAAAAAATAGTCCCATCAAAACTGATATCATTACTAGTGATGATATTGACTGTGACAAAATTGAAAATTAATACACTGAGAAATCCCAGTATTTCATTCATAAGACTATAACAAAAAGGTTGTAACATTTAGTTTAATAGTATCGATTGCCCATTTAGCATGTATTATCCAGTACAAAACATTGATATATATAGAAACACACAAACTAAAGTGCTCAAATCTAAGATATGGCAATTCCTGGCCAGAGTGTTTTCAACCATTTTTTACTTTATAAACGTAGTACGGTGTAATTCATAGACACGCATAACAACAGCAACATATATTTCAGTTAAGGAACTAAAACAGCTACGGACTATTGTGCGTAAAGTATGTAACATTTATTTCTGTGGAAAAAACGGTAAAGCTACTTTGTTGTGAAAAATCTGATTTAAAGACACACAAAAGGAGAGGAGAACAATTGAATAAATGAAATAAATATATGAAGTTCTTTTATTATTTTCATAAAAATCATGAGAATTAGTTTACGAATGCATTGAGACCCTATTAGATAGACTAATTCAAAATAAGTTATTTTGTGCTTGAAATATAGTTGTCTCCAATCTAATCATGTTTATCAACAACTTGTTTGTTAACATATTCAAAATACCGAATTTTGATTGGTCGGTTCAAAAATGTGTGTATCAACTGTCAAGGTCAGAGATGAAGAATCAGGAAATCTGAATCATAAAACTTGCTAATCTGGGTTATTTCATGTTAACTTGCACATTTAAGATGTGCTGATGGTATTTTCTTTTGATAACTATTTGAATCTGTCCAAAGGTTTACCAAATAACATAGTTTGATATAGCATTAATCTCCTTTAATGGGCCTTTAACTTTAGTGCGTCACTGGACCCTCCATATTTAAAGAAAATGTAATTGACTTAGTCATCTTCTCATCTAAATCTACATAAATGGTTATAGGACACTGTTTGCGGAAGAGATAAAAAGATGATTAAGAATACTTATGTAAGTTAGTCCAATCAACTTCGTGCTGTTTGATGCATTTTATAATGAATAGTTGATATTGTAACTGCTCAAAACTGGAAGCAACAGCCAAAAACAATAATTGGAAGAATGAAAATATTTGTCTAAAGGATTTGGTAGAAACATCGTGAAAAATTTCGAGAAATTTCAAATATTGAGCAAATTATTTTGTTGCTCCGGTTTCTTAAAGATTCTGTTAGAGATGAGTAAACATGAATCTAAGTTTGATACGCGGTTGACACAATTAACACCGAGATAAGTCACTAATTCCTTACAGTTCGATGGTACTGGTGATGTTTTTTTGGTACTGCTAGCGTTTCTATGGAAACAGATCAACAGAAAGGATCGACAGTAATTTAATCAATTCGCAAGAAAAAATAATTATCTGCTTATGATGGGAAATATCAAATCTATTAACAGATAAAAAAAAATAGACAACGTTTCCTTTGGTACAAACATTGATTAATTAAGGCACCATGAATGTAATTATGATTAGAGTATAAAACCTAATTTCAAGTCAACACAGGGCAAAAGGTCATCTCATCTAAAACACCACTTCATTTACTTTGTTTGTCAGAACCGGATTGAGAGCAAAATAACGTGTTCTCAGTAGGCATGGGAATGTATAGCGAAATCTCTTTTCGAATATTCGGTAGCAACTATTCGAACATATTCGAATATTATTTTTGTTCTTATAACTAGTTCTGATATCCAAATGACAAGTGCATATCCAAATAATGGTACACTTATTCTCTATCTGCTTGCACCTTCAGAATCGCCGACATCTTTAACCATGTTAGTATATATTCGATGACAAAGCATTTAGACTATTAGGTTGTTTAAGTTACAGCCTAACTTGTGTTAAGCAACCATCCTTTTAAGCAGCCAATCTGCCTTAAACAACCACTGCAGGAAGTCCCATTGTTTGATTCATAGTGTACATCAATTTGTGTTAAGCAGCTAACCTGTCTTAAACAGCCAATTTTCTTAGTTCCATAGGCTAGC
Source organism: Cerastoderma edule (assembly GCA_947846245.1). Classification (NCBI taxonomy): domain Eukaryota; kingdom Metazoa; phylum Mollusca; class Bivalvia; order Cardiida; family Cardiidae; genus Cerastoderma; species Cerastoderma edule. Next base: position 5,798,312 of record OX401419.1, on the reverse strand, counting down.
CTCTGAATACAAGTTTGATTGTACATCCAATTATTGCCTTTGCGTTTGAAAATAAGATGACAATGTCCAATCTTCGATTTATTTGATATTCCTACACGTTCGTATTTTAGGCAAGGCCAAGAAATGGGACAAAACCTAAAGGAAGAGGTTAAATATAACAAATGCCATCACATCTTATTTTTTATTATTTTTTAAATGTGGTTGTAGTGCGCTCCCATGCAAACTCATAGTCACAAGTGTTAAACTTTGATTAGGAACGGATATCGGGCTCGGCTTCAAATTATTTTCAGATTCGACTTCAGCTCGCTGGATTATATTCCTACTCCTTGTCCGATAACATTTCCGCTTACCAACACCAACTATCTATTCTCTGTTTATTAATTTCCTCTACCAAAATTACAGTGTTTATAATTACCCTTTTCAGAATTGATGGATTAATAATTATATCTGATAACTAGCAAAATCAGGGATGGGTATGAGACATAAACTTCAACATTTCCCTCATAAACCGTTTACATTGCATACGCATTGCAACACTGTAATATTTTGAGAAACAAGTATCGCACCCGCAATAACTTCATCTGAATATTACAAAAGAAATAAATTGTATGAACGTATACTGTCTCTTTCAGGTATCAAAATAAGAAAGACTTTAAACTCAAACCCTTTCATAAAGTCCGATTTTGATTTTGTTACGTTTGGTCTCACATTCTCACATAGTGAAGCGTACTCAACCTATATAATGAAGAAAGCGACAACATGGATTATTTCTTCAATAAACAGATCTTGGTAGGCAACCAATGATTTTGCTGTGTAAAGAAAAGGAACTCCTATATGGAAATTCAGATTTCAAATTTGGGAGCAAAGTAATAGTAGATTGCAATCTTTAAATGAATTTTAAAACGCATTTTTAGAATTCGATTTGGTTAAGATTACTGCATTGAAATGAGCAATGGTTCATTACAAACAAGTTGTTTCTGCTGTATACGTGTACCATAAATGGGCCAATTTCAAGAATAAGTTCAAGCATGAATTTCTCTACGTAACAATGCCTTCTGAATAAGATTATGATTGTTTTAAAAAATAAACTCAACTGCCGATAAGGGGTAAATCAAAATCTCAGTTTTAACCCCATTACATAACCCTTTATCAAACGCCAAGTTTTTGACTGTCTCAAATTGAAATAATTTGCAGACAACATTTTAAAATGGGATGAAATTGAAAAATAATCTTCTGATAGGGCAGAAAACATTATGGTTTAAGGAGAAAGTGCCCTTTGGATCTCTCGATAATTAAGAGGTCGCTGGTAATGATGGGCAACATTTAGGTGAAGGACACAAAAACAGTTGGTTGAAAGTGTGCAATGATCCCGTCTTACACTCTAATGAAACACCATTCAAAACAAAATAATTGTGATAACCCTGAAACTGTTCAGTTTAACTTTTTATTTCGATTCCGAGTATTACGTATTACTGTAGACGATCTTAAAAATCACTTCGAAAATACGTTCGTAAGAAGAAGATTTTGTTTTTCAAATGCAATGTCTGTCTATCAATATCAATACAGGTGTCTAAATTGTAAATTATCGGAAAATGTTTAAAAGATGTCAAAAACTGGACAAAACCGTTCCAGAGCTGAAAAATGTACGTACAGCACTGACGAAGAGGACCCATATGGGACCTGTGTCAGTTAATGACTCTAATCCAATCTACTTTGTCAACGAAACGTTACAACTGAAGGGAAATAACTCTATCGGGCTTATATAAAAGTAGCCATATGCATAATGACGCGCCTAAGACTAGTGTTGTTTCCGTTTGATCGACAACCGTCATACATCGCACATATATGGAATACGACCAAGAGGAGTCGTAACCATTATTTATTTAAAATCCATTTGTTCTTATCAATCCCTCTGAAATGTGTATGAATCCATACTTTATCTCCAAAGAGACGCATGGGAGTATATGCGAATCATGCATACCCTGCTTCATTACAAAGAAGGCTACTAAAAAACCACATAAGGAAAGTAGACTGTATATGCGGTTGTGCCACTATGGACTGATACACCTTACATTTGGTGTCACGGAACTGGCCTCCATGTATGGGTCTAAAATGACCCTGGCGACACTGGAAACAGTCTCGAGGACGTTATTACTGTCTATCATTGAGGCTGGCTGACAGTCCCACTATTAATCCTTGCAGTGCTAGAACCAGATTCATGCTAATTCAAACACGTTGGGATCCAGGCAAGCCGCCAAGTAAATTTGCGGCTGGCCTGCGATCTAACATGTTTGCTACTCTAAGTATCTTCCCTCATCAAAATTCCGCAGGTATTTTAGGTTTTGGAAAGCAGACGACACAACAAGCTATATTTAGAAAATTACCCATTAATCTAAGGGTTTAATGCACTTTCATCCATACATCTGATTTGATTTAGAGCAAACGGTATTCAATAATCAACTGTGATAGTTTAAAAGATAAAAACACTTCCTATTTCAAAAGGAAGAGTTCAGGGTTCAAATCCTGGTCACGGAATGAAATCCTTGAAAAACAATCAATATATTTCTAGATTGTAAAGTTCATTGTTGAATCTAAGTTTTAAGGGAAACAAATGCTTGCTTTGAAATGATATTGATAATAACCTTTACAAAGTTTCATAAGGGCATGGGCCATACTGACATAAGGATGTCATAACTGACTTTCTAAATCCTTATAGTGCTGTAACCGACTTCATACTTATGCAAACAGGATAGATCCAGAAGTCCAAAAATGTAATCAATCAAGCGCCAGTCAAAGTAAAATGTGTCAGCTTAAACATATATTTTAACACCCCAAATCGTCCCCTATATGCCACGATTTGGCATCTGAAATTTCAAGTGTTTGACGGGGACATGTCCCGGACTCCCTAACAAACTCGGTGCTCGTTGAGTCCATGACCAAGAATATTGCGTACAGTTACTAAATGGTCAACTACGTCCCTGGGCTCACACTGTGCTTGATGGCATCAAATAGAGGAAAGAAGCTGTGGGTATTTGTAACACGTTTGTCACCGGCATGATAAGAAGTCCGAGTGAACAGAAGGGTTCAATACAAACTCAGATGGCTCTGTATTCAAAGCTTTGAACAACATGTTCAACCCTGGTTTTGGTATTGAGGATAAGTTTAAAGATGTTGAGGTTGTTTCCGAGTATCTGACAACTGTTGGTATGTTTGATTACCGAGGGGAACTATGTACCCGTGTTGGGTTTTTCAATGGCATCAACTGCAACAAATCGGTCAATATGTTAGGGATGTTGTCAATATAGTCTTAGTCGTGTAAAGCACCACATACTTGTATCGTGATTCAAAGAACGCAAGACCACAAGAATACAAAACTTACGTATATGTTGCGTATGCAAGGAAAAATCCGTAAATCCTTGTTACTCCTAAAATGATGTAGAATGTTATGTTATTTGTATTGATCAAGTGAAAAAGTGTAGGACTATCTTGATGAAAAAAAAAAATGTCAACATAGTTTTGAAGCAATCTGAACACATCGGGTTTATCCAATGAAAACGCCTCTGAGATACCAGGGATGACGCCTTATTGTTTCTCAAAACACTGACCTCACTTTACTTTCAAGTTTTCAAAAATATATCTTGAATGTGAAATCCAAAAAGTCATTTCATTTCACTTAGGACACAGCTTCATCTGTCACAACTTATCATTCCGCCATTTCTTATGAGTTACTGATAAAAAATGATTTAAAAGAATGTCCAACACTTCCATATATATTGAACTACTTAATATGGACGCTTAGAGAAAAGGTGCTAGATGCCGGAGCTGATTTACCCGAAAAATTGTAACACTACACTTACATATATATATATATCTGAGAAGTATTTCTCAGCTCACGGAAATACCCGAGTAGTTCCGATTTGCTTGAAGCACATGGCCGTCTATCCGACGTCAGCCGGGGCTGCCTCAAGGAATTTGGTCGCCCCCGTGTCTACTGTGAAGTTTGAGCGGGGATTCGACAGGTAGAACATTGTTAAAACTGGTCTAAGGAACTCTATGTCTCTATCTGCTTTAAATGACATTAAGAGAAATTTCATTAAAGACCCTAGTCTCTAAATGTTCAATTCTAGGAAAGGATTCAATGTCTGGCCTGAGGCAAAGACTCGTAGGGTTGAATAATAATCAATCAAAACTCAAACAGATTTGTAGTCAGAACAGGGGAGAAAGAATTAGACAGATTGTTGCTTTCTTCTGCTTTATTTTATAGCTTGTGTACTGGTTTTCGGACGATACTATCACACATTTCTCCTTAAGAAAATAAAAACGATCGGGATGTCCGCTTTATTACAGTTTTAAGACTTACAAATGCTACATTCAAGATTCAAGCCAATGCAAATTCAATACCACAAAAGATTGAGGTACAAGACGTTCTTCCGAAGGTCGTTGTACGATAAAAAAAATTTGTATTTGAAAATCAAGAAAGGATTGCATGCTCTAGGCAATAGTCTTTCGGAACCTGAGGATGCCATATTACCTTTTTTTGTTTTATGGATGCTAGCCCCTGCTATTATGATTTCTGTAAAATAACCCACTCCCTCGATATACCCCGTTATAATGCTGGAACTACGTCATGCTCATGCAAACAGTTTTGATCCAGGCCAGCCGCTTAGTAATTTGGCGGCTGGCCTGTGTTCAAACCTGTTTATCTTTCCTCATCAAAATTAAGCAGATCATTAAGGTTTTTGAAAGCAGACGACAGAAAAATCTTTTTTTTTTTAGAAAAATACTCAGTATTCTAAGGGTTAACTACTTAAAGAATACTTAACTGTTAACCGAACGACTTGTTAGTGTTCCATCTAAATAATAAAATTCGATGATGACAAATTGACTAATTATGAATCCTTTTCTTACTTCTTTTCTCGGCAAAAATAAGTCATTGAAGGAACACAGTGACCATGTCAGATACTTTACACTTTCCCAACGTGAGTTTCAAAGTTTCTCTTCACCAGTTCCTTAAAATACAAAAAGATTGTTTCTCGCGGCTTGCATGATTGGCGAGATAATAAATTCCTGATGGGACTGGTACAAGAGGAAACTAAAAAAACCCGCGTTGAACCCAACTTGGCCCGAGTTGTGTTCATAATTCAGACTCAAAGGATATCGCCAACATGCTCAACTGGTGTTTACAAATGCGTCCCTTGAACCGACGTCATGCTTATGCAAACATGTTAGATCCAGGCCAGGCGCCAAGTAAATTGTCAGATGGCCTGTGATCCAAAATGTTTGATTCTCTGAGTGTCTTTCCTCAACAGAATTAAGCAGAGATTTATGGTTTTGGAAAGCAAATAACACAAATATCTATTGTTAGAAAAAGACCAACATTCTAAGGGTTAATGCCATCCTGGACAAAGAACATTAAGCCATTGGATTGTAAAGGTACTTCAAGGACCGTTTCAATCAGTAGATGTGTCACTAAGCATCTGTAAATTTCTTGAAAGCGATGTTAAAACAAAACAAAATCTACAACCACTTCGTTCAATTCAGGACAACCCAAACCTTTCACCGTTAGATAAATCGTTGGTAAGAAGGTAAAATAGCTTCTATAGATAGGGTAATTACGTAATACACACTACTCACTGTGATATCATTGTCTTGCTAAGTGTTAACTACTCACCTTAGTAAACACAGAAAGGTATCTTCACAGGTAAATCAACAAGACATATCTCCCTCTTTCTGATGAATGAGATACCGTCTTTAAGCTCATAAGAGACGGTATATTTGTGCGCAAAGGTATGCAAACGTTTTACTATTATGTTTGTGTACATGTTTATAAAGATCTCATCTCACCGAACAAAGCGCAAATTCAAGAGCGCAAATGTCATTTTTTTTTCTAGTGTGGAAAAGTTAGTGAGGAAAAAGACGCTTTGATGCTTTAAGTTACCGAAGTTCGCGCAACAAATAAATGACAACTATCGAAGGCATCGAATTTGTGTTCGGATCGTGGATGTGTTTATTCAGTGATATAGTTAATCCTTTACCAAACGCCATATTTTCAACTGTCCCAAATTGAAAGAGTTTGCAGACGACATTTCAAAATGTGATGAAATTGGAAATCAATCTTCTGAAAGCGTAGAAAACATCGTGGGAAAAGGAGAAATTGCTCGTCACGAGCAATTTCTTCTATTCCCACAATGTTTACTAGAGACGTCTGCAACAAACTGGTGAGATGTCGTTATTGTTTGGTAAAGGGTTAACCGTTTTCCGTTTACTTCTTTGAAGATATGTGCATTGACTGTTCCGTGTCATGTGTTTCTGTTTCAACGTAATTCAAAGTGGATTTACTTATGTGATATTTTATTTAAGTGATATTCATCCTGACATTGAACGCGTTGTGAATTAAACCGAGTAACAATCCGATAGGTGATAAAGCATCTTGGAAGAATATTCGTTTGAAACGACTTCGATGGAGGACACAGGGAAATGAATTATGACTGTATCTGGTTGTAAAGCCGGTTTGAATGTCATGCAAATTGGCTTAAAATGGTATGTAATTTTCTACGATTTAAGTTTTATTCTAACAGCACGTGGTGAGATAATCATCTGTCTGTTTGTCGGTCTGTCCTTTCGTCCTTTCGCCCCTCCGTATATATGTATGTCTATCTGTCCGTCCGTCCGTATGTCTGTCTGTCTGTATGTCCATCTATTAAAATGTCCGTCTGCATGTCTGTCTCTCCATAAATACGTACGTATGTCTGTATGTCTATAAGTCCGTACGCATGTCTGTCTTTCCTTAAATCCGTCTGTATGTCCGTCTGCAAATAAGTCCATCTGTATGTCTCTCAGTAAATCCGTTTTGGAAGTCCGTCTGTCTGTCCGTGTGCCGTCTGTCTGTCCGTTTGTCCGTCTGTCTGTTCGTCAGTATATCTATTTGTTTCAGTATGTAGGTGACAAGTGGTATGTCCTTTTCCGTTGCTATGTATGAAGAACTGGCTAGATGTCCCCTCAGTGAGTGTCAAGGAATTAGTTTCACATCTCTTACCTTTGTTACCCTTGTAAAAGCGTCGTCTCAAACGAGATGTAACGCGAATTTTGATTTTCGAGAGGAAAGTTCCTTGGCTTATATGGCGATTGTCAGTTATTCATTATTTCAAAACTGCATGTTGTTAAGAAAGAGTATTGTATGCGTTTGATTCTTCTCAGTAAGGAGATTCTAATGGGTAACCACAGTGTTTAGGAGGGTTGAAAAATAAGGACGTTTTGTAGGGGAGTACGTTTCTTTTCCTGAACATTGTAAAAGACAGAGTAACAACCAGGGCACATGCTTTACTTTAACCTTTATTAGGATGTGACACAAACAATAGTTTTGCGAACAATATGAGCAAATAAAACATTATCTACAGTGTTTCTCTCCCTTTTACAATATAATGTAACACGTGATACGACCTAACCATTATAGTTCTGGAACCGACTTCATGCTTATGCAATAGGGTTAGATCTAGACCAGCCGCCAAGTAAATGGCGGTTGGCTTCTGATCTAACCTGTTTGCTACTCCGAGTATCTTTCCTCATCAAAACTATGGAGATATTAAAGTTTTTCGAAAGCAGACGATACAAAAATCTATTTTTAGAAATTGTTCAAACATTCTAAGGGCTAAAGTATATGCCGGTGGTTATAACAAAGTCGGTTGTAATGTAATATCTATCGAAAACAACAACAATTTTACCCAAGCGGCATTCTGTATTAAACATTACTTGATAAGACAACAATTGAAAAGATAAAAGACAAATAATCAAAGAACAAAACAATGGATAAAATAACATAAGCAGTCACTTGTAATTGTTGTCCGCATCCCTTTATATTCCCAGGACATTGGTCTTACCGCCATTGTTATTCTCCTGGGTGAAATTCCGGGTTTTTTCACGCGGTTCTTGTGGCCTCGAATGTCACCCTCTGTAATTTCATTACTTAGTCTAGTATTCCTCCTGCCAACTGGACATGTTAGGCTTACAACTAATCTTGGAATGTCATCGGATAAAGGGACCATATAAAAGACTGCTGATAAAAGAACATTTTTGAATCCTTAGAATGCTAAGTAATCTTCCGAAAATATATTTTTGAGTCGTCTGCTTTCCAAAACCTTTAATATCTAATAAATTTTATTTAGGAATGATACTTAAAGAAGCAAACATGTTAGATTACAGACCAGCCGCCAATTTACTTGGCGGCTGGTCTTTATCTTTCCTGTTTGCATAAGCACGAAGTCGGTTCCAGCACTATAAGGGTTAAGCCTACTCAAACGTTATTAAAAAAGTGTTGAAGTAAGGTTAAGTTTATGACATACTTTAGCTTCTGGCCATTTTACAAAGTAAAGCTAATAATTTGACGATAAAAAAGGACAAGGAATGTTATGATCCAAACAATCATATGTGGTCGTAAAGCATTTTGAATAAAGATGAAGATGATAATTAACTTGAAACTTCGATTTGAATGTATAAACACGATTATCTCTTTCATGTACCGTTGTACCTAGCTCCCTTTGGAAACATTATTTGAAATTGACCTGCTATCAATTCAATATAATTTCACAAGGAGGTAATTATGTAACGTTGGTCTTGTGTAATATTGCTTCATAAATACACGTACATTACCATTAACGGTACATATGAACAATGAATGGTATTCGCTTTTTATCAACTACATCATCAACACAAAAAATCTCAAATCTCTAGGTGTGAATTTGTATTCACGTTTACACCATTAATGAACGCGTGAATTATCTGAATGATGATTGGCTTTTTTCAAAAATTGTTAATATTTACAAAGTTTGTGTTAGGTTTCGATAGAAAAACGTATACATAGTCTGTTTTTCCACCACTATTGTGTTTTATAATTCACGGAAATTGCAATTACCATATTCAAAGTTCAAATGTTCAAATTTAGGTCAAGACCACAACATACGACGTTGGTTATTTCGGAAAGAATTTTCGGGTCGGCCGGTCAATTAGCGCAGTTTCCATAATAATTGAACATTATCTACTTGCCCTCTCCCACCGGACATCAGGAATACCACAAACAAGTGACCATTCGTAGGTCAGTCTTGAGATCAATCTGAACACATCGGGTTTATCCAATGAAAACACATCTGAAATAATATAGGGATGACGCCGTATTGTTTCCCGCGAGAATGACTTCACTTTACTTTCGTTTTTAAAAATAGATCTTAAATGTGAAATCTAAAAAGTCGTTAAATTTGATTGAGGAAACAACTATACATGTCACAACAACAATTTCGCCATTTGGTAAGAGTAACTGATAAAAAAAATTGATTTAAAAGGATGTCCACCACTTCCATACACATTGAACTACTAAACGTGCACACTTAGAAAATGTGTTAGCCGCCGGAGGCCGATTTACACGAAAAATTGTAACCCTACACTCATGTCCGAGGTGTATTTCACAGCTCACGGAAATGCCCGAGTAGTTCCGATTGTCTCAAGGTTTGTCTAGAGCAATTACAAGTGGTGAATATGTCCTCTTGTTAAGACGGACGAAGTTGCTCTTTTTCCCAATCGAGGTTGAAAGTGTATGTTTTAGTTTGACCAATTTACCTGAACAACTCGAGTTGGTACAAAAAAAACAAAATTAGAAATGATGTTTGGCCGGGGTTTTTATCTCGAACAAGACATGTTGCATAAATCTAGCTTATACCATGGATGTATTTTTGGGTCGAGAAGTAGGATTGAAAGTAAAATAATCGAGGGTCACGTTTGGTCAAAACATAAAACGTCACTGTCAGACCAAGACAATATGTCTTTTAGGGAGTTTTATCGAATACGATATCAAAGGTATCGGGAATTACATTGCGACCAAAGGGGACTTTGCTGATTATGATGATGAAATTGCCCGCCGAGTCATCGTACATGTAATATTTGGCAGACATGCTTCAAAGTGATAATGACTATACCAAAATGTAAAACACCAATTTTGTACGATTACGAATCTGGCTAAATGCTTACTTGACACATCAGTTGATGGCCTATCCATTATTGTACCGAGAGCATGTTAGCAATGGAATTATATACTCTTCTAAATAAAATAGGAGAAGAGATTAAATTTCGACTTGATACATGCTACAGACATGCTACTTCAGACGTAGTTCCATTAAAGTGATGGGCTCTTCATGATTTTGAGAGTAATTGGCACGGAATTTCCAGTGTTTCGTAGGTTATAGACCTTTAACCCATTACCAAACAATAACGACATTTAACCACTGTGTTGCAGGCTACTCTGGACAACATAGGTGGAAAAAGGAGAAATTGCTCTTAAGGAGCAATTTGTCCTTTCTCCACACTGCTTTATACCGTATCAGAAGAGTCTTGTCAAATTTCATCACAGTTTGATATGTCGTCTACAAACTCCTTTAATTTGGGACAGTCGAAAATTTTGGCGGTTGGTAAAGGGTTAATACCAGAATGTGTTTTCACTCTGAGGTGAGTTCTTGAGTTTCTGTAAAGATATGACACACAAACGGGCTTGTTTGCGAAGATATTGCCTCAGATATTGTCTCACAGACAGGACATTGAACCGTCAATTATTTCTAGTTCAATCTATATTTCGTCATATTTTGGAAACTGATACTGATCAGTTTATACTGCTTGTTAAATATTTCAGAAGCCATTTTAAATGTCTCGCAGAATTTAATATCGTTGATGTTGTTCTATTCGGTAAGAAAAGGATTGACTACCTCAAATATAACAGACCGAACGTTGATATAAACAACAGTTCGCAGAGATGGAAACATGCGCAAAATGATGGAATATCCGGTCCCGAGAGATTCGTGGCTCACTAAATACAATATACTCACGATATATAAAAAGAGAACCTTCGAATAGCGAAGTATTCATTTGTAGTCGTCTGCATGGTTTTATCGGTATCTTTCCTCAATGTCAAACACATAGACCGGATCTCCTTTATTCAACTTAAGGACGTAAGGACGTTCTCTGTAGTTTTTACTGCGCACTTCATCTGCGCATCCAAGGGAGTAAATAAATCTGTTACCGAAAAGGCACTTGCATAGAAGTCGGATAAACGTTTGTATTCGGATGAAATTGACTGTATGCAATTTTTTGTTCAAAGAATAATCATATTATCTATAAAGTTATAATAGGTTATTAACATTATTATATATTTCTTTAGCATATTTAGCCCCAAGCTTCAAGTTATTTTAGTCGTTTTTATAAATGTTTTTCAAATACGGTTACCACGGAAACTGTCATTTTACAGAAAAACTAACATGTCAACATATACTTTTTTTTGCATTCTGTATTTCAAGATTGAATTTTACTTCACATACTGAAAAATAAGAAAATTCTGCGAAAGGAATTTTGAAATATCTTCATTTCTTTGTAATATACATACCAATTTTCATGGTTTTTTATTAAATACAAAAATTTGCAAAACTAATTTGGATTTCAAAAATTGTTCAGATTGTAATAATTCATAATATCATTGAACACTAAAGTATTCAATGTATGAATTCATTTTTTTTAGTGCTTATAAACCTTCCAGAATAATTTTATCACCTTTGAAGATGGTATGGTCATTTTGACATTTTTGCCCCAAACGGTTACCATGGAAACTCTCATTTTACAAAAAAAACTAACTCGTCGACCTGCACTTTTCTTTTCACTTTTGCATTCACAATAAAATTCTAAATAACATATCAAAAATTCCGAAAATTCTATGAAAGGATTATTTTGTTATAAAACTGTAGAACATGTCCTTAATGGTATATGAGCATGGAAACATGTAGATGCGCTGACCGTTGTAATTATGTTAAATGTCTTAAATGATTCGGAATATTTGTTATTTTACGTTATTCATACTCTTTGAAGTAAAGGAAAGAAAATGTTGAAACATGAAATTTGAGCTTGAAAGACATAATGTCTGGGTCTGGCAGTGACGTTTTGGGTTTGGTCACACGTGACCCTTGTTGATTTCACAGTTTATATCCAAATTGATCTAAACGCAAAATCTGAAAAATCTTAACCCTAACATGCTGGGAAATTTTCTAAAAAAAAATTGATTTTTGTTGTCTGCTTTCCAAAACATTTGATAGCTGCAGAAATTTGATGAGGATAGATACTCAGAGTACCAAACAGGTAAGATCACAGGCCAGCGGCCAATTTACTTGGCGGCTGGCCTGGATCTAACGTGTTTGTATAGCATGAAGTCGGTTCCAGCGCTTTAAGGGTCAAAAAAATAATTCGTTATTCTACACGAATATCCCTAACATGATTTGGTCACTTCCTGTACACCATACTCGTGAAAGCGAATGATAAAACTATATTGATAAAGATAAGTAAAGCAATATCACCAGGCATACCACTCCGGGTTTACTTTGATAGTACACCATTCACACTGATATAATTGATTGTAAAACATTCCGCAGATATTGGAAACTGATCAGATTAACTTCTCTGTCCATCGCCTTAATGTTCATCGAGGGTTGTTGAGAACTCGTCAACTTGGGCCTGAATTGTGTGTTAAAATATGTGTTAAGTTTGCATAAAGGTTGTACAGTCGCTAGGTACGTAGTTCCAAACAAATACGTTGTCTACCAAATCCAACCCATTGCCATATTTGATGGGGATACTGTTGTTTAAATCATTTAAAATGTTCTGCTTAGAAACCCCGAAGCTTTGTAATTTTCTATCCTAAAAAGACGTCTTACTTGTTTCACAGTCTTATAACGGTGTTTTTCTTTAGTTTTTATATACGAATGCCTTATTGTCTAGGTTTTGAAATACAAATATTGCACATGCAATTGTTTTTTGCCCTCAAATTGTGAATGCCTGACTTAACATACACGTTCGTTCATTTTACCATGTATAGAAAGGATCTTTATATACCCCTTGACTGAATGGTTTCATAACAGAGATCATTAGTTTAGAATTGCATGTCTAGGAATATCATTTAGCTAAGAGCAATGCACATGTAACAATTATGAGATTGTTAATGCACCCTCGTGTACTTGAGTTAAATTTACTCGTCCAAGATGAGCGCATGCGAGCACCAAACATTTACTCGAACGGATGGATCAAATGTTCTGACTTTTAGTTTGCTCAAAGATGTACAAATCAACACGTTTACATTGTCCATAATGCCTGGCAACAGTAACTTTTAACGGAAAGCCAAATCGCACATTGATCTTAACGTCGGGTGCCAAAGCATATGATGATCCAGGCGGTATTTCAATATCACCAGTGTTCATCGACGTGCATTTATGTAAACACGTGTCTGACGTTCAACCATTGTGTGACAGGAAACAAATCAACCCTTATAGAGCTTGGAACTAACCGACTTCATGCTTATGTAAACAGGTTAGATCACAGGTCAGCCGCCAAGTATATTGGCGGCTGGCCTGTGATCTTACCTGTTTGCTTCTCTGAGTATCTTTCCTCGTCAAATGTAAGCGGATTATTAATGTTTTGGAAAGCAGACGACACACAAATCTATTTTCAGAAAATGACCCATCATTCTAAGGGTTAAGGATGACATGCGTATTTGAAAGCACTGTCTATGTCGGCATCTGTTCTATGGCTCAGTGTGATATTGCTGTGATGGACGTACGGAGTAGGTAATATAAACTACAAACCATCTCGTTGTGAATGACAGACGGAGCATTTGATCGACTGAATGCATCCAGTAATTCATAAATAAATATGGTCAAAGTCTAGACCAATTTAAGCCTGCATTTCATGGACCAGGGCATTGGGTGTGTTTTTTCTTTCATCTCGTATTGACTGGATTTTCATGAGATTTGGGCTTTAACCCTTTACCAGACCCCAAATGTTCGACTGTCTCAAAATTTGAAGAGTTTGCAAACGACATTTCAAAAGGTAATTATATTTAGAATAATCTTCTGACGGGGCAGCAGACTTTGTATGCAAAGGAGCAATTGCTCGGTTTTTTTAATAGAGACTGCCACATTTTCTCTTGAAAACATTGGGTAGATGTAATTGAGTCATACGGTGACATCGCTTGTTACAAACAATGCACTCTTTGGTTTCTTACGTTATCCAAATGCTTGTGTTAGATGGAGAATGTTGTGTTTAATGGCGTTATACACCGTGACTATCGGCTATATAACTTAAAGATCCTTACACATTTTAAATATGCATTTAGTAATATCATTTTCTCATTACAAACTATTTATTTAATATCACGCATTCATTACAAACCATTTATTACTATCATTATTTTTTACAATTTTTCTATCTACTATCATTCTTTCATTACAAATTCTTATTTTTTTTTCCAACAAATATATTTTTACCATGCTTATTATTTTAATGTACATTCATCCACATCATCATAAAGCGCGCTGAATGACCTTAGTTGTCGATGTGCCTTAAAACACCATTCATTCATTCATGCATTCAATATTACTTGAACAAGGTTAAACACGATATGTTACAAGGAGTATGGGTATGTTAAAAATATTACAAAATACGTTTGGCCTCATCATGTTAAACCTCAAACTGACCCAGTAACACCGTTATATAATTGCCTTACTTTAAGCGTCGTTTTATCTGTACGCGGTGGATAATTGTGTTGTTATCTTGAAGGGTTTTTTAGACTGATGCTGTCTCAACATTCACTTTTCCCTTGCTGCAATGTTATCTATCAGTGTTCCTGTCTCTTAACCATTATCCTTTTAGTTCAATCCTTCATTTGGGAATGTTGAAGCAGCACGATTTGAATCTAAGCACCAACTCACCATTTTATTCCTCAATTCTTCACTTATTCATCCACCAAATTACTCATTGTATCGGATAATCAAACAATATGTCGATTTTTTCTTATAACATTATATGGTTCTAATGTTGTTTAGTTTAAATTATGTCATGGAAACTTGATTTCATTTGTTCATTTCAGTTAAATGGAATTGCATTGTCTTTAATATTCGTAATGTTCTTTGAATGTACATTCTTCGTGTGTGCAGATCGAGTAAATAATACATATATGTACGTTATTGGTTAAAGGTTTTTCTTCACAGATATGAGAAAATTGAAATTGCACTTCTCTAAAACTGAAATCCGCTTCACCGTGAATAAAGGAATAACCATTCGAAGCACAGTTTGATCGTTCTTAATTCTTTAAAGCGTCTATAACGTCAATCAACGTGCATTTAAATCCAAGAGTGTGACATCGCTTTTAGGATCGACCGAATGTACTCACATAAGAATTGACGCTTCCTGGAAATCCTTGTGTAATTATGCTTTCAATATCTACTTTAAATTGTGTATCAAATAACAATACAAAAATTGTATTGTTACTAAGACATTTTATTTCAATTTTTAAATATCTTTCTTCTGTGAACAAGGACCTTTAAAATGGTGTCACCATCCCTAGTTTATTTCGGTCTCACTGCCATTAGGGATGCAGACATTTGGCCTTTACGGACACATGGGTTAATCAATTACGCTGCGCCGCCGGCCCTACGAATTACCGTGGATTATTTCGGGTCACTTCCAGTACTGAGCAAATTTAACGACAAATTGGCTCGGCCATTTTATAATAATACCATTCTTTGTATATGGTCATCAGAATTAGACAACATATTAACAAAAGACGAACAGAAAATTGTTTGTTAATCTAAATCAATCAAGCTCATTGTGTTTCTCAAAAAGTTTCAAATATACACGCTATGAACGTTGCAAGCGAGAATTCGGGTTTAGTTTTGGCTCGACCAAGCCATTACAAAACTGGAAGATGTCGGTACGGCACTGACGAAGAAGACTCACTCATATTGGACCTGTGCCAGTAATATACTATAATTAGCTATAACTAAGTCCATCTATATCTCATCTATAACAACTTTACGACTTCGGCACCCATTTTCGGATGACATGTTTTACAACAAATTGATCAATATATAATCTGAAACGAAACACTTCTCATATTCGCATGCGCTGTAACTATGATTGCGTTTTTATACTCTACAACTGTTTTCAATTTCATCTCGCTGTTTTCTTTCTCTCACCAGAAATGATATTTATGAACCCGGTTGTTGGATTTTCATGGCGTGATGGTATTCCGTTTACAAAGTGCTCTGCAAATCGAGGCTTTTAGTTTAAACATATTTTATTATAAAAGTCTGTTAAAACAATGTATCATCATCAACCTTTTAGGCTTATATAACAATATACTGATTCAATCATATCATGTTAACGCTATATGTATTAGATAGATATATGACGCTTTTATTCAGTAACGTAATCCTATTAACAAAGTTTCTAGTTACGTACAAAAATGAAAATATTTACATGTCTAAAGGTAACGATATGGTAAGATATCTGCTAACAAACCGATATACTTCTTCTGTTGTGCTATCCATTTTATTAAGTTTCGCTTTATCTTTAATAGATAATCAGAATTGTCATTTGTTCTTTATTTGTAGCATTTCATGTTTCTTTTGTTGATCTTTAGATCTTCAATTGAAATAAGTTTCGCTCTGAGTTTTCTTGATTGTTCTAGCTATCAGAAATATTTCAATCATAACACTGAGTCCACATTTGAATACGTTTTCAGTACGATTGAACGACAGAAATCTCACTCTTACAAAACTCACTCAATATATATTGAACTCTTTACCAGACGCCAAATTTTCGACTGTCCCAAATTAAAAGAGTTTGCGGACGACATTTCAAAATGTGATTAAATTGAAAAATAATCCTCTGATAGGACGGAAAACATTGTGGGAAAAGGAGAAATTGCTTGTTAAGAGCAATTTCTCCTTTTCCCACAATGTTTTTCAGACTCGTCTTCAACAAACTGGTTAAACGTCGTTATTGTTTGGTAATGGGTTAAACAGTTGGTAAAGCGACAAAGGACGTTTGGCGCGGTTTTACCAGAACGAGGCTCATATGGAAATCCCGCACTAACTACTTCCCTTCGGGGGATTATGGGTTGAAATCCGATGTAAACGATGGTTTCGGCCCTACCAATTCTAGCTCCCTGAGAAATGGCTAATTTACATGCTAATGCCGTCGCCAACGAGTCGTGCCAATGGCCATTCACTATTAGCACAATTTGTGATGAATAATTTAAAGTTTTTTTATATGCCCATAAACGGTATATGTTATTATTTGCTGATAAATTGTAGATACTGAAAACGTTGACTTGAATAAGGATTGCTCTACACGATATGAGCGTTCTTTGACTCACTGTGGTTTGTACATGTATTATATTGCAAGGCGAGGCCAATGGCCATTCACTATTCGCACAATTTGTGATAACTAATTTAAAGGTTTTTTTATATGCCCACAAACGGAATATGTTATTATTTGCTGATACATTGTAGATACTGAAAACGTTGACTTATAATGGAATTGCTCTACATGATATAGTCTCTGTTAGCTTCATTATGGTTTGTACATGTATCATAACGCAAGGCGTAATTTCCTTGATTAGGGTTCCGTTTTACTCGACGGTTTATCATAGAAACTTACGTACGTTCAAAACAACATTCCATCTTAGTTCAACATTTGACGAGGAAATACTGCAAAGTAACACACCATTGGAATCGTCTCTCCGAGACTCTTCCAATGATGGGTTACATTGCAATATTGTACTTTCATTTAAGATAATATCCTTGTTTATCAGTTTTTACCTACCTATATACTTTGCCTAAGTTGTTTAGTAAAACGGTACCCAGGTCCGCTGTATAAGCCAGGACGAATGGCTAGGTGATCGATGGACGAAGTATAAGGACACCATTATTGATACTGTGTTATTCCAAAACGTGTAAAATAGTGATCCGAATTCGCATGGTGTATTCAAACAAACCACCTGGGTACCGTTTTACTATACTACTACAGTGATGTCTCGTTAATCCGAACATATCCGTTCCCAACAAAATGTCAGGATGACCGAATCATCCGGACTAATGAAGCAGAGCATGTTCTTATACACATTAAAACATAAATAGTATGTATACACGTGTATACTTATAACCCTTTAGCAAACGCCAAATTATCGACCGTCCCAAATTGAACTAGTTTGCAGACGACATTTCAAAACTTCAAAAATAATCTTCTGAATATGGCAGAAATCATTGTGGGGAAAGGAGAAATTGCTCGTGATGAGCAATTTCTCCTTTACCCACAAAGTTTTCAAAAGTCGTCTGCAACAAATTGGTCAAATAATTCCATTCCCTTACAATTTCGTTCGGATTGCGAGATATCCGGATAATCGGGGTCTGGATAAACGAGACTTCACTGTATATTACTTAGGGAAGTATTCGCGTAAGTCAAAACTGATACACGCGGTTTATATCTCAAATGAAGTGCAATATTGAGAGACGATTCTAATGATGTGCTACTTTGCAATATTGCCTACTCCAATATTTTAATAAAAGGGTTTGTTATTCTGAACTTATACAAATATTAAGCATAATGTGTTTGGTAAAACGGAGCGGTGTCTGAAGACGTCTGCAAACTTCTGTTGCAAAACAAAATATTGTAGAGAAACGGATAACACATCTGCTGGAGTTGTGTTACATTGAGAAATGAGTTAATTGATTTTATCAGACCACGATTCAGAAGGAATATTTCTTAGTTGGAATGTTGTATCCATGAATCAAATAGACAGCGCTAGACATGTGTTAGCGATATTCTAACACGAGTGCGCGTTTGTTTTGAATCAAATGTAATGTTTGTAAAGGAAATCTTTATTAAACAGATTGTTCCAGTTATAAGAAATACATGTTTCTTTTATCACCTGTCTAACCCTTTAGCAAACGTCAAGTTTTCGACTCTCCAAAATTGAAAGGGTTTGCAGACGACTTTTCAAAATATGATGCAATTAAAACAAATAATCTTCTAATAGGACAGAACAAATTGTGGGAAAAGGAGAATTTACTCATAGGGAGCAATTTGTCCTTTTCCCACCATGTTTTTCAGAGTCGTCTGCAACGAACGTGTTATATCGCTATTGTTTGGTTATGGGGTAAGCCGTTAACGCATAAAATGCTCAACTCACTAAACTAGGCATGTGATTGACACGTCAGTAAATGACTTAATACCAAACTCTGATGTACACTTAATTCGAGAATCATGTAGACACTCAACAACTTGTAGTTCGGTCTGACATGCCTTCGAAATGAAGACATTGGAATTGGGTTAATCAAGCCAATGTATGTCTACAGTAACTCATCTGAAATTCATCTATATAATATTTATCTTAAAACGGTTTCGCTTCATTTGTATAGGTTTTCACAAGAAAGCATCAACAGATGATACGTGCAAAGCATGAATCGAGATGTGTCTTTGCAAAATATTTCAGTAACTATTTTGAAATTTTGTTTTCGTTAAATAAAATGTTAGCTTACTTTATGCAGGTTGTTTAATGTGTTGGCATGAAGTATGTATTATATCAGTTTAAGGGTTCTAACAGATGTGGTCCGACCGTATGGGATGTTTCAATTAATTAAACGAGGCCGTTCTGACCGAAAATTACCCATTTCCACAGCGCTTAACCCTTTACCGAACGCCCAATTTTTGACTGTCCCAAATTGAAAGAGATTGCAGACGGCATTTTAAAATGTGATGAAATTGAAAAATAATATTCTGATAGGGCAGAAATCATTGTGGGAAATTGAAAAATTGCTCGTTAAGAGCAATTTTTCCTTTTCCCATGTTTTCCAGAGTATTTTGCAACAACCTGGTCAACTGTTGTTATTGTTTGATTATGGGTTAGAACATGATCGATCCAAATTGAAACGAAATTTGTAACCAAAACCCGGCCAATGTCTTTTCGAGCGCTACCAAATGTAAAAGATCAGTACGAAATAATTAATTCGTCGCTCAACACTGATCAATTATGTTGATTTTGGAAAGTAGTCAGCGAATCGTAAAATGTCTTTCTACATCTCAAAACATAAAATAGTTTTATTTGAACATAAAGCAGACAAGCTCATTTTCAATACATATATAATAACATGCTATAGATGTTGTAGTCAATATATCAATATACATATTCACAATCATTAAAATATTTACAATCATTGCACCAAAAACTAAAACCACAAATAAAGGAAAAATGGGAAAAGAATGAATTTGGTTAGAGTGGTTCACAACATGCCGGGAGCATGGCTAGTTACGCCGGTCTCCGCTGTCGCACTGAAATAACGTTGGAAATGACATAAGCCACTTATCAAAGCTAGTAACAGTTTGTGAAGTGCTTTGTTTCGAGATAACATTTAGGTATACGGAAGACTAAAACGAGTTCGAAATATTTTCAAGTTATGTATTCATGGTGCTTTAGGTAATGGATAAATTTGAAAGCCAGTCTGTGCTTGTAAGTTGAAGTTGTAGTTTGAAGTAATCAGGGGAGCATAATCATGTGCGTGCCCTTTAATCGCTCCATAACTATTTGTTTTTAAATAATGTTTGACCTAGAACGAACAGACTCTTTTTTTCTGTTTGTTCTTTTATGAAATGACCGTTTTACGTATCGAATGTGTTCGCCGATCATATATCAAAAACTGGGAAAATGATTATAGAAGGATTTTGAAGTTATATAAATGAATGCTATGTGTCATCAATTGTACAGATAGGTCATTCTTTTTTTAAAAAAAAAAGATACTATGGTAGAAATAACTCGTGGCAAGCAGGGTCTTATTTCTATGTCTATTAAGGAAACTTGCTATTTATCATGCTTCATAAAAGTTGCATTTGGTTAGACCGTTTCAATTGCAGAAACTATTCGAATTGTCCTCTATCACCGATTATCATTGACGATCTCAGTGTCGTCGGTTTCCGTCATTGTTTTCCGATTTCCGTTGCACTTCCCGTCGATTCCCGGTTAAGATGTCGGTGATATCCGTTATCGGTTTCGGCAATTTCCGTATGATAAGATCGTTACTGTCAATCGATACAATTGCCTTGCGTACAAAAAGGAAAGACTTTTGCTGCGAACACATTCTGCCAGGGAAACCGCTATTGGAAGATAAAGCTCCTCGCAAACGATTGCTTTTCTTGTGCAGATAAATAAAGCGTCTCTTTCTTACAAGTCAAAAATACACAACAACTTGATTAGAATTAGGTACGAATAGGTCTGTGTGCGAACATGGTCCTGAATTAACGGTAGTTTCAAAATGTTTTGGTTTTTTTGCAAATGGTATGTAACTAATCCATTTATGATATAAAGTTGTAGTATGCTCTCGAAACATAAAAACGCAACAGCAACTTACTACTGTGTATCTATTGACAAATTCCCTTTCCGACTAAAGCACCGATTTATCGCACAAAAAGCATAAACATGTCACTTGTCATCGTAGAACTACTGTAGATTGCTTTATATGGCGGTGTATCCTAAAAAGTGAAAATGCGAAGAAAGACGAGATTCAAAATGCCATGAAGTTTGGCGTTGATGGTGATAGCGTTTAATCATGTCAAAATAATCAAAATAAGCAACAAACTAGAGAGTGCACAAATTATTGAAAATTTAATATAAAAATATCCATTCACAAACGTGAATTCGATAGATTCGAGAAATGTTGTCTTTGGTGAATAGATTGATTTTAGTTTTTCAAATTGTCGTCGACATAAATGTGTTAATTATGACGTGTGTTTTGAAAGCGTCTTGAACTGTTACATGTACCAAAGGTTGAAAGATAAGTTATCAATTTGACTAGCACTGAGAAGATATCTTGTTCCATACAGCCATAGATAGATAGATGGATAGATAGATAGGTAGATTTGATTGGTAAAAAGATATAACATTACATGGCAACAACACAGTAATGGAAATAAAAAAACATGTATCTTAAATAAATAATGTTGAAAAAACATGAAAGCACATTCAATACCAAGGATAACACAAAAAAGGGAACATTGATTTTCCCTTAATTTCATTGTGGTCCTTTAAAAGCCATGATGACATCTGTCAGAATTTGATCGACAGGTGATGCATTTGCTAGATATTAAAACACACCGAGTTATATGACATGTTTATTAGTTTATTGCTCCTCTCCGCGTGGGTTCAAATCCTGAGAGGGATATGGATTTTCATGAGAGGCAGTCTCCCGACTGACTTACGGAATGCCGATGGTTCTACCCGCCTTGACCAGCCCTTATGGGCAGTTGAGTATGGGGTCTTCCTCCATCATTAAGAGTCGGGCATCGCTACATAACTGAAATAATGTTGATGTGATGTAAAACCCATATAAAACAAAAAATAGTTTATTAGTTTATTTCACACACGTTGTACATATTAGAAGAAGCAGATAAAGAGTCATTTGTAAAAAAGAAAGGCGTTTGAATCGATTAGCCTTTTAGATGATTATGTTCTGTTTAAACACCAGTAGTTTTGATCACCTTTGTGAAGGTTATAGCTATAACTTGTGCCTCATGTTCGAATGTTGTATTACTTGATTGGATCGTTAGAAACACGAGGTCAAATTGAGGTCAAATTCCTCAACCACTTAGCCAAATTGATAAAAACGGTGTTAAGAATAAAATCGAGGGTTTACGACAATACAGCTTACTTTGTCGCATTCAGTGATACACATTGGTCTATTAATTCTGTACCGATCGACTTTCGCTTTCTATATATAATGTGAAGCCTCGTTTATCCGGACCACGATTATCCGGATGTCTCGCAATCCGAACAAAATTGTAAGGGAACGGAATTATTTGACCAGTTTGTTGCAGACGGCTTTTGAAAACATTGTGGGCAAAGGAGAAATTGCTCGTGACGAGCAATTTCTCCTTTTACCACAATGTTTTCTGCCATATGAGAAGATTATTTTATAATTTCATCACGTTTTGAAATGTCGTCTGCAAACTCTTTCAATTTGGGACGGTCGACAGTTTGGCGTTTCCCAAAAGGGTTATACGTATACACGTGCATACAGACTGTTTATGTCTTAATGTGTATAAGAACATGATCTGCTTCATTAGTCCGTATGATTCGGTCATCCGGACATTTTGTTGGGAACGGATGTGTTCGGATTAACGAGACATCACTGTAACTTATTCACTATGCTATTGCTCTTGCTAGTAGTTGTTGTTGTTGTTTGTTAACTTCTAGGTGCTATATGTTAAATTGACATCTTGTCCTATTTCACGGTTGCATTAGTTTTAAGATCTGCATTTAAACAAAATGTTTAATTTTTGTTTGAATGATATTACACTGAAAAATAAACAATTTCCTTGGGAACATCTGCAAATACCTGTTCCTCGAAAATGACGAATTTAGATACAAGTACATTCATCTCATCTTTCATTAGATCTCTTTAACTTCGTATTAAAGCTACAGCAAATTATTTCATCAGCTTCTGTGACGAAGAAAAACATTATTTCACACTAACAATTCTTCCGCTCGTCAAAAAGAATTCAAATCGACATTACAAAAGCCTTTATACTTTGTTTTTGTCATCTCATTACCCCCTTTAGATAGATAGATAGATTGTTAGACAATGGCGAATTAATTGTGCTATCGGAAAGTGTAGGGATTGTAGAATTTCATAGACAGCCACTAAACGGGGTTCCACTTTCTCATTATAACAATTCATTCATAGCCCCGTTTTTTAAGGAAGATCACTTTAAATCGTCTATATTGTAATTTCATCATGATTCCGCCTACAACATTTACGCAATAGACTTGTTCAGACAAACGCGTGTGTAAGAATTCGTACATTGTATTAGATTATATGATACCGACTAAGTCAGTCAGCCCCCGCAGGTCACACCGTACATTGCGTATACGCTCATGGTATCATGGGTGAGCTTTCAAAGTGTCTCTCTCAGATTTAAGACTATGTCGGGCGACTGAGTGCGGGGTCAAAGCTGGCTACCGTTTTACTAAATGATGTACATTTAGAATGTCTGGTAATTCTGTAACATTAGATTTTTGTGTCGTATGCTTTCCAAAACCTACAGTATCTGATTAGTGTTGACGATGTTGAGATACTCAGAGTAGCAAACGGGTTAGATTAACTTGGCGGTTAGACTGTGATCCAACCTTTTCACATATGGATGCATTCGGTTCCTGGGTACCGTTTTACTAAACAGTTTACGCTACAGATTTGCGTAAGTCTAAAACAACAATTCCTCTTATTTCAATATTGGACGAAGCAATATTGCAAAGTGACACATCATTGGAATCGTCTCTCCGAGACGCTTCCAATGAAGTGCCACATTGCAACATTGTCCTTTCATTGAAGATACTATCCATGTTTATCAATTATGACTTACGCCAACATTTTCCGTAAGTTGTTTAGTAAAACAGGCCCCTGCACTGTAAAGGTTAAAGGAAAGTAATTGCGTTAGTCAAACCTGATATATATGGATAGTATCTAGTATTAAAACACAATGTTGTCATGTGACACGTCATTGGAAGCGTCTCGGAGAGACGATTCCAATTATGTGTTACATGACAATATCTATTTAGCCAAATTTTGACAAAAGAAGGATTGATGCTTCGAACTTACACACATTCCTAGTATCAAACATTTAGTATAATTGTAACCAATATCACAACCTTGCTCAATATTGACGATACGGTAGGTGAAAGAGCATACTCTGTTACTGTCTTCTTTTTTGGCTTTCTTAATAGACAATCGAGCACATGGTGAGCGGTACTAACTTGCTGGCGAGTGGTGATCTGTTAAGCCGTGCAGGCTTCCCTGGTGTATTTTATCAACTGCAGCCATTTGTATAAACAGTTTAACCCACGGTTAAATCTTACCATGGGTTAATTTCCTGGTTAAAACGCAGAAAGCGATTGTATAAAACTCGCAGGTAACTTTAACCGCGAATTAACCCAGGTAAAAGTAACCAACCTCTAGGACCAAGGTAAGTTGTTTAACCAGAAAAGTTACCGCTTTAAATATGGCCGCCATCTTGTAAATTCGGCCCCGCTTCAAACGAATTTTTGACGAAATGACCGCCAACTGACCAGCTATGGGAAAACAAAATTACGGAAACCCTCCAGATTTTCATCGAGAAGCTTACGAGACATGTAAGACCATTGTTTATTGTTTTAATCAACGAAATTTGTGTGTCGAAAAACTAACGAGACATGACCACTGTTTGGCATGTAGACATCAACAAAGGATCTCGTATAATGGGGCCTATTAAGCACCCTGCATTAACAGTAACAACTTCATTTGCGTTTTCTCTTAAGTTTAAAGTTCTACTTTCACATTTGATAAAAGCTATTCGATTATCAATCCGGTACATTTTATTGGGTGGGATTATCCTCTACCTTTCGAGGACTTCCTGCTGAAAACGAAACAATAACAAACAAAACATTTCTTCGTAACGCCGTTCATGTACAATCATGTGAAGGTAGGGATTTGTAGATCAGTTCTTATTTAGAAAAAGCACCTATCAGTGTTTTTATTACCATTAAAACCAGTTTCCCCATTGGATTTTGAGAAATGTCGAAATTCAAAGCACACCAAGAACACAAAACTATGAGTTTATGAAAAGTCACATTGTGTTTGTTTGAGATTGACATAGTGGCAAAGAATTTGAGTTTTGTTGTGATGTATGGTTATTAACAGATGGAGAAAGACCACAATCTTAACTGCCCTTAAGGAAGAACCATTTCCATTCAGTATGTCAGTCAAGAAATAATCTGTTTGAAAATCCATATGCCTTCATTGATCTTAACCCAGACAGAGAGGACAAGGATCTTAGTAACATACCATTTTGATAAAAGGAGAAATTGGTCTTGAAGGAAAGACCTTTAAATAACATTGTTTCCTTTTGCTTTCAAAGAACCAGTATGGCAGAGTTATCACTTTGACCATTCTTTAAACATTTGTACATGTTGCCTGAGTTCTGTTCTAGGCTAGGAAGTGAGTCTTGCCTAAAGACACTCCACACAAATATATGCAAACATCAGGTTTTGAACCGATTGTTGAATCAGTTGTCCAATTTCAAGTCCATGACACTAACCATTACTCACCAGCAGTTTATAAGGTCTTCTGCTGAAGGTACATTACAGTTTGTTTATATGAAGGAATGAGTTAACAGTATTAACCCTCTTCCTCAATTTGGATTTTGAGTGTTGCCAAAAATGATCACATCAGACACATCAATTATGAGAAATGGCCTTTTGGACTATGAAATTGGAAATTACATGTAACATTAAAGCAGCTCATGCTGAGCAATTTCACTTATTGTCACAATGGTTTCTTTTGTCTTCTGCTTCAAGTGCATTTAAAGGTAAAACAATGAAAGGAAGGGTTTAATCCTATATGAGTATATCTGAAATCAATTACTTTAAGTAGTCCACTTTTGAAATTAAAATATATATTTGCTTTTTTATGAATTGATGTTTATAATTTATATGGCAGACAATTTCCTCCAAAGCTTATATAGTAGATCAAAGGCATAGTCTTTACCTGTTTTTTTTTTGGTTTCATCACATGTTACAAATGTTTAAGATAGATCACATGACTGATGGAAAAAGGTTTCTTATTTTCAGACTGACAAAAGTGTTATCTCTGGAGGTAGTTGGAACACATGCAGACCATTCCTTCATAATCAATACTCAAATCCAGGTAAGGCTGATTCTATGAATTTGGCATAAGTACTTGTGCAATTCAGATAAGCTGTAATATAACTGAAAAAATGTTGACACAGCAATAAACACAAAACAATACTGTGCAGTTAAAACATTGAGAAAAAAAAACAGTAATCAGCTGTATTGATTATAATATTTATTATATGTCTTTTTATACAAAACATAACTTTCCACTGTATACATGAAACTAAATGACAGACTTGACAGAATTCTAATTCCAGATGATATCACATGAGGAATAGGTAAAAAAAAAGTCTCTTAAATGATAGTACCTCAAATAAGATTATACTACATGACTCCTGCTCTCTTTTGTTATACCAAATATAACTAACAATTGAAAATATGGTATGTTTTCATGATTTTTTTTTTGATGTTTATACTATGTTTGAAAGTTTTAAACTAAATTTTCAATGAACATGCTTCTTTTTTTTTCAGATGCAGCACAACATACAGTGTCCAGAAGATTACAAAGACCTACATTTATTAAATTTGCTTGTACAATATAATTTATAATAAATTTTACAGAAAGGATTTGTGTTTAGCATGGTTTATTTATTTATATGGACTTTACATTGTGTCAATATTTCTGAAATGTTGTGATGCCCAGTACACTTAAAGGAAGAAATTCCCCAAACATGAATGCCCATAAGGGTTGGACAAGATTGAACCCTCCACATTCTTCTTGTCAGTCAGAAGATTATCTCATGAAGATCCAAATGCAGTCACCAGGAATTTGAGCTCATGCAGAGAAGGGTCATGCAATTTCAAGTTTGTTACTCTTAAGCCACAGAGGCCCCTAGCATGCATTACATTCCCTCTATTTAACACACAATGTAGACTGGAAGGAAAAATAATATTGAAATATGTTGTCTACAAATATTTCATGAATGGATATTGAAATAACTTGGAAATGTTGTCCACTTTAATACACTCTTAGAATAGTTTTCCATGTCTACTCTAGTTTCTGCTGTCCTGGAATACCTGCTTTCTGCAAAATCAAAAATATAAGTAGATAATAGAGTACATTTGACATGTTTAGAGGGAGTGATACAAACAACATGGTTAAATACCAACTGACCTCATATATAAGGAGGAATACTAACATTTCTTTTGACTTAATGAAGCTCAGGCCCAATTAAGAAATGATCTTTGTAATGGAACTGTTTAATATGATATTAAGCAAAGAGACCTTCCAAAGACACAAAAACATTTCATCATAGAAACCATTGGCAGCCAGTCACAGGAATAGTTAGATATCTTTAGAAATACATGTACATGTATGTTTGTTTGTTCTCATAATTGGGTATCTCCCACAATTTTTCATGTGACAAAAAAGGAACAATAATTGATCATGATGAGCATTTATCACTTTGTTAAAAGGGCTATTTCCTGAAGATTTGTTTTACCCTTTTTTAATTGGGAAAAGAGTTGTATTAAAGGCATTATGAAGAATAATGGTACTTAGATGATCAAAATACATTTACTGTACCTGAGATTGACAGAGGGACATCTGTTTTGAGTCGACATTCATGTATGTTCTGTTTCAGTTACTGAAAAGCTGAAATTATATAAAAACAACTTCTGAAAAATGTAAAATATGAATTGTTTGAGAATGCTTTCATTTACTACTTTATACTATATGCTAACATCCTTTGTCACAACTGCAGCAGCAAAATATAGAAGATAGTGAGACAAATTAAGAAATCTATTTCCATGAGCTATAATGGTGTTCACTTTTGTTCCAATAGTTTCAAGGCAACATCTTTGTCGCATCACTAATGAAATGCAGAACTTATACTATTTAATTGCCTTATAAAATCCTGTTTTAGTTTGAACCATTCACAAACTCCCTAATGGAGTAATAGGATGTACATTGAAACTCATGGTTTGCCACAGCTGTGTCAACATTGTTTTATTACCACTTCCTGGAATGCAATGATACCAGGCTAGGACTCTGAAGTGTTTTGTAAAATGATATTCGTACAAAACCAGTGGGCTTGAACCCAGAACCCTTGGGTAACGAGTCCATCACCTTGTCCACTTACACAGGTCCCCCTGTGGCTCATGAATAATGTTTTGAACACATATATACTGTAACCAAGGACAATGTGTCACATTTAAAATCCACGTTTCGTACTTAGTATATCATTTGACATACATTGTACATGTATAAACATGAACAGGCGATCGTTTTTTTAGGGAAGTGTGGCATGCGTGGAAAGACAAATTACTTCATACCTCAATTGTTAGATAGCTTTTACAGTGATGATTTGGAGCTAAGCTACCTTACGTAGCTAATGCACTAATTCCTTATAGTTTTCTGTTGCAATCTTCTCTTCCCCATTCACTATTTGACGACGAGCATGTTTTGACAATTGTTAATTCATCTCTAGGGCTGTTGTCGATAACGTAATAAGTACAGTTGTGTACCTACTCGAAGTGTTATTTAGGCAAACCATAATGAACACTAACTCGAATGATCTAAGCTGTAACTGTGTTTTTTTCTTTATATGGGTTTTACATCACATCAACATTATTTCAGCTATCTAGCGATGCCCGACTCTTAATGATGGAGGAAGACCCCATACTCAACTGCCCGCAAGGGCAAGTTAAGGCGGGTAGAACCATCGGCATTCCGTAAGTCAGTCGGGAGACTGCCTCTCATGAAAATCCGTCAGTCGGGAGGCTGCCTCTCATGAAAATTCATATCCCTCATCAGGATTTGAACCCACGCCGAGAGGGGCCATGTGATGTAACTGTGTTTCGGAGAATGAAATATCTACGTCTGGATCATTCAGACTAAATAAACAATCAATATTTACCTTTCACCTGACAGCTTTGCGGGAAAATGACGTCACGATCATGTTGCATTTTGGGATTTTTGGTAACTTTAACCGTGGGTTAAAACATACCATTTCTGGTAAGGTTACCGTTGAGTAAAACGTGTTTATACAAACGATTTAACCGTCGTGGTTACCTAACCGCGAATTTAACCGTCGGTTAATTTTAACCGAGGGTATGTTTTACCATCGTTTATACAAATGGCTGTAGCGTACTCCTTTATTTCATGTGGTTGATTCACTCTGTACTGCCGTAAAGGCATATGTGTCTCACCCGCACTATTGTATTGTTATGCATATTTATTCATATAGATTCTTATATCGTCTGAATGATTTACAAAGAACTGTACTTGTTTGTTTGTCAATATATATATTCTAGTTTGAGGCTCTTAAATATGTTCATAAGGCGATGTCTTTTGCATTGGCTTTGTTTTGTCGTAAACGTAGAGCTTTTGAGACTGACAACTCAGGTTCAATTCCAAACAGCGTATTTCACAGAATGTGCTCTTAACCATTTACCAAACGCCAAACTCCAAACTGTCCCAAATTGAAAGAATTTGCAGACAACATTTCAAAAGGTGATGAAAACGAAAAATGACCTTCAGATAGGGGAGGAAGCATTGTGGGAAAAAGGAGAAATTGCTTGTGACGAGCAATTTCTCTTTTTCCCACAATGTTTTCCAGAGTTGTCTGCAATAAACTGGTCAAATGTCGTTTTTGTTTAGAAATGTTTTAAGCAAGCTATTTTTTATTCATATATATATTGAATGTCGTATGTAGAAAGTCTCATACAACTGAACTATGTTGAAAACAGAATTAAGTTCTAACACAATTCTTAAGAAGAATCACGGTTGATCTTTTCCAGTGTGTACTGAGAAATCTGTCGTTGAGTGAGTATGTTAGAAATAGTCCGTTGGATTCTGGGCTCAAAATTTCTTTTGAGAATATATGCATACTTCTAGCCATTTAGATCATTATTCTATAAATTTATTCTCGTCCGATCAATATTTGTTTTCTATGAAAAAAATCTTTTAAGATCATGTGGAAAAGCAGTTAGTAGATTAGTATTGATAACGAATAATGACTCATTACTGTATATCTATATACCTCATTACACGAACAGGCTTGTTGATTACCGTGAGAGGATACTGCTGAAAGCGACGTGACGCATAATTGAAAGAAATTTTGTCTGCCATGCACATCAAAACCTCGACGGAATTCTGTTTTTAGATTTCGGAAGAGAACAAGCACCGGGGGTTCTGCATCTGGATTCCAGCGCATAATAGAATATTAGCTGCTACAATCTAATCATGTGCATTATAAGCCGTAACATACGAGATAATGTTGAAAGCGGGGCAAATCAATTGGCTATTTTGTCTGCAAATCGATCAATCAATGAATCAATGAACCATCGATCGATCAAATATTTGACAAATCAATTTGTCACTCACAATCGATTTACGGTTTGTTTATAATTCAATCACTGAATGTATTACAATGTATTTTCTCACTACATTTCAGATCGTGCTGTCGATTCCATTCGGTTATTGGGAGGGGTTCCAAACACGTGCAGCGATTGGTTAGGGATTCGCTATCTACGATTTACTTCAATAGCGGTGCCGAATCATTCAACATACGGAAATTGATTAACCGCTAATGGCATCAGGGGCCCGCAAACTAGCGATATCCGAGAGGCGGGAATTGTTTTAGTGCGATTGAAACGAAAATTTGGAATAACGGATGAGTGGAAGGGAAATTACGCCGTTAATTTGTGAATTGTTAAAAAGATGAAAATGTAAAATAGATATGTTCATGTAATCCTGTTGTTCAGGGGAAAATAATAGGAAATGGATATACGGTTTTGAGATCAAAGAAAATGAAGTAGATGTGATGAAATGATTTATCGAGAACTGTGAAAGGGAATAAGAAAGAACTAAGATGTCAGTCAGCCTTTGTTTGTACCTAAACAAAGGCACCCCATTGCACATTAGAGCAATTGAATATTGTGGACAGTAATAATCCGGACGATTGATACAGTGTTTATTCCAAAGATATTATGTTTTCAGCTGACGTATATTCATTGTGATACACTCTGTAATTACACTTCAATATAAGTGAGCGCTTAACAAGAATTATGATGTCGAAAAAATTCTTATAAAACTCATTTTTTACAATTCTCGGTCCAGAAACGGACGGCGTTTATTTTTGTGACCTAACGAAGATGACGTCATCATGAACGTTACATCGGCGGAGGACAGTCAAGACGGAAACTTAAATTGGCCCGTTTTGTTTCTACTTCCGGTTGTGGTATTCGGCGTGGCGGGAAATATTCTCGTCTGCATGGCTGTTTCCATGGAAAAGCGTCTACAGAGCGTGACTAACTACTTCCTGTTGTCCCTCGCCATCACGGATCTTCTCGTCTGTCTGATTGTATGGCCGTTTAGCATGCTTCACGAATTTATGGGTAAGTGAGATTTTTATTTGACACTGATTAAACCAGAACCAAATGAAAAATACATTTAGCCAGTCTGTTACAGACGACCCTGGAAAACATTGTGGGAAAAGGAGAAATAGCTCTAAACGAGCAATCCCTCCTTTTCCGACAATGTCTTCTATTCTATCTGAATGATTTTTTTTAATTTCATCACATTTTAAAATGTCGTATGCAAACTCTTTAGATTTTAAACAGTCGAAAATTTGGCGTTTGGAAAAGGGTTATTATTGTCATTTCAGTAATGTACAACACTCCTCTTTTTTTAGCACTGCTATTTACCAAATCGAATTGAATAACACCTTTAAATGAATGAAAAGCTCTTCTGTAAATCCATCACTTGATTGAAATGTTTGTTAAAATGGCTATATAACATGTTATGTTTATAATGCATTAATATTATGTATGTATGTATTTACATTTCCATGGTAATCTACCAGTACTTTGCTGAAATAAAGTGACGTGGCACGATGGTACTGCATGTATCTACTTGGTGACAGTTCTGCAGTGGTAGAGCGATAGCGTCTCGTACCGAAGGTCCCGGGTTCGATCCCCGATAGTGGCGGGTTGAAATTTGCCCACCAATCGGCGTGAGTACTGGTTATGTATCCAGGAAGCAGTCATCGAGAGTGAATTCAAGCTTCCGTCAAAATCGATGTAGAGTAGATAGGTTTTCTCTTAAAACTTCAATTAGATCCTTATAACGGTTCTGCAGTTTTTCGGGGGATTACCGCTTCCGACAGTTATACTGGCAAGCTCGACACAAACTATGCTTCTGTCTAATGAAGATGTATAGATCAGGTGCAATCGGAACTACTCGGGTATTTCCGTGAGCTGTGAAATACACCTCGGATATAAGTGTAGGGTTACAATTTTTCGGGTAAATCGGCATCCGGCAATTAACACATTTTCTAAGCGTGCACGTTAAGTAGTTCAATGTGTATGGAAGTGTTGGACATCCTTTTTAATCATTTTTTATCAGTAACTCATACCAAATGGCGATACTTTTGTTGTGACATGTATAGTTGTTTCCTCAATCAAATTAAACGACTTTTTAGATTTCACATTTAAGATCTATTTTTAAAAACGAAAGTAAAGTCACATCATTCTCGCGGGAACAATATGGCGTCATCCCTATCATTTCAGAGGTGTTTCATTGGATAAACCCGATGTGTTCAGATTGGATCATGTGGTGAGCAATGCAAAGCCCTTATGTGGTATGCAAACAGGTTAAGCCGTCATGGACTTCCAATTTGATAATATTGGTTTGATTTTCGACAGTGGCTTATTCTTGCACTGACGAGTGCCCTTTGACATGACATTGCTTTTATAAAACCCTTTAGCTGAAAAATTACCCAGGGAATAAATGTAATTTAACCCTTAGAATGCTTGGTAATTTCATAAAGATATTATGTGTGACGTATGATTTCCAAAACCTTAAACATATTCTTAATTTTGTTGATGAAAGATATTCGGAGTAGCAAATAGGTAAGTTAACAGGCCAGCCGCCAAGTAATTGGCCACTGGCCTGTGATCTAACCTGTCTGTGTAAGCATGATGTCGGTTCCAGCACTGTAGGGGTCTACGCCCTATATATTAGAACTACTTATCGATACCTAATACTAGATATGTACGAAAATGTTATGATATGCTAAAACACTTTGACAGACTAGGACATACGAATTGGACAACAGACGTTAGAACTAACTTGTATGCTAATGGGTTTGGATATATTTGGGAAATGCAATCAGTAAGAAATGAAAAACTATTTTTATCTAGATATATGGAACGTTTAAAGGACCAATACTTACAATCTTGGAAAACTAATTGCGAAGACAATAGTAAATTATCTTATTATGTTCAATTCAAGACTACTTTTTGCTTAGAAGAATACATATCTAAAATAGATATACTTAAATTTAGAAGATGTTTCGCAAAGTTTCGTATTTCTGCTCATAATTTAATGGTTGAAAAGGGAAGACATTTTGATATTCCAAGAGAATTTAGACATTGTATTTATTGTGAATGTATATTAGAGGACGAGTTTCATTTTCTTCTTGTCTGTCCACTGTATAGTGATTTACGTTTAAGGTATATAGACACGAGGTATCTACGGAATGTCTCTGTTCAGTCTTTTATTAATATCATGTCTTGTAAAAATGAAACTGTTATTAGATGTCTTGCTATGTTTATTTATAAAGCTTTGGAAAAGAGAGATGCTTTTCTGATGGGAATAATTTAGCTATCATAAGCTACATTATGTCTACATAATGTCTGTATAAGTTTTACACCTTTAAGAAAATGTCATAGTTTTGCTTTACCATTGAAAGCAGTGTAATGCAACAGCAATGGTTTTAACTAAGATATATGGTGCCTCGTTGCAGAGTGATTCTAACAATTAATAGAAATTTAATTATCATTTTATTTATTTAAAGTATGTATATCATCGCTCTACAGGAAGCCTCCTTTATGTTGATCTTATTCGACACTTCACGAGTATTGTTAACATGCTTTTGTATTTGTATGTAACCTGTGTAATGGGCCGTAGGCCTTTATATGCAATAAACATTGAATTGAATTGACAAAAAAGGAAACCACTTTCGCACGGATTATGCTTTTCCTATTTTCGTACTACAGTCCATCAAAGACGTTTCCGATGTATATATATACATATATATGCGATAATGCGCTAGATGACCTTCGCTGTCGATTCGCCCTAAAACCACAATCGTTCATTCAGTTCAAACTTCGCTAACGATCTTACTTCCAAAATGCTAAAGCTGCGTTACCATTTTACTGGAAGGGTTGATGCATATACACATGTATCGTTATAATTATTGTCGGAGCGAATAGCTTCAAATTGTTCATAAAAAGATTCCAACTTTGCTTTATCGATAAACAATCAGCAAATACAACATATTTACGTTATATTCGTTAGATTGAGCTCAGAATTTACGCAATTCGAACCAAAGACCTTGATAGTGATAGGATTATACATCGAATCATCAGAATCAGAATCAGAATCAGAATCAGAATCAGAATCAGAATCAGAATCAGAATCAGAATCAGAAATAACTTTATTGACACAAACATTACAGTTTATGGTCATATTTACATATGTACAATGAAAAATATTCATCGCATGAATTAAAAAAGA
The DNA here is from genome assembly GCA_947846245.1 of Cerastoderma edule. Taxonomy (NCBI): domain Eukaryota; kingdom Metazoa; phylum Mollusca; class Bivalvia; order Cardiida; family Cardiidae; genus Cerastoderma; species Cerastoderma edule. Next base: position 5,763,219 of record OX401419.1, on the reverse strand, counting down.
AAAGAAAGAAAATGAAATAAGAGAAAAAAGGATTAAGAAAGAAAAAATATATTATATTAATAAGTTAACTTATGGAGAGCAATCAAAAGGGAATGATGCGTATTTGATTATATGTAAAAATACATATGCACATCTATACGTCAGTTTAGATATGAATACGTACTCAGACTTTTATCAATTAAATGCAAGTCCTTACATTGAATGTTATTTGAGACCAGATAAAAGGTTGCATAGATAAAAGAATACTCATATAGAAGGTAAAAATACATATACACATCTATACGTCAGTTAAGATATGAATACGTGCTCAGATATTTATCATTTTAAATTCAATTCCTTACATTGAGTGTAATTTGACAGACCATACAAAAAGGTTGCATACATAAACTAATACTCATACAAAAGATAGTAATGCCACCGGCCCGTAATGCACACGGAACACATGAAAATAAAACACTTAATTAAGTGACGTATGCTTTCAACTAACAATAATTTTTCTACAACATTCAGGATATATTGAGAAGCTATTTGTATGATAGTGTAACAAATACATACTCCAATAACTTATACATACACATATAACAACAAGTAACCTTATCTTAGACATTAGGCGCTCGCCTCTTAAATGCATGCTTTAAGTACTTAAAAAGGTTTGTGACTCCTTTCTTTGAATTCAAGTGGATAAGGTTAATTAACTGGAACATTGATGGATTTCTTAAATACTTTCTATTCATGAATTGAAGCCGTAAGTCTGTAAAAGCAGAACATTTAAAGATGAAATGGAACTCGTCCTCTACTTCGCCAGCCTCACAAAAATCGCATATACGTTCATGGCGAGCTCTTGCGTGACTGGCTAACCTTCCAGAATCTACACGTAAGCCATGGACTGACGTTCGCTGATTAGTTAAACATACACGCAATTCCCTACTAATATTAAAATTCAAATAATCCTCTAAGCCAAAGTCGACTTAAACAAATCTGTCTAAAGTATCTAGTGCACGGGATGATTCGATATCATGGTACCATTTCTGTAAAAATTCATCGATTAATCGTTGTTTTAAGACTAAGATGAACGATTTTACATGAACGTCCCAATCATTCCAAACCCTTATAGTGCTGGGACCGACTTCATGCTTATGCAAACAGGTTAAATCCAGGCCACTGGATCATGACAATATAACGCCTCTACTATTTGTTATCTATTTTTCAATGCGCTGTTTTCATAAATTTGGTGTCCACTAATTTATCTCCATTGTTTACATTCGAGTAACATCTTAAAAGCAAGAAGTGCTCAGATTAATGAGTGGTGATTACCTGGTTAGTAAATTCATATGAAACACATAAAAATGCTGCGATTTATCCAAAAGTAACAGTATGAACATTCCAAAAGGAGAATTTCTCGGGTTTAATTGGTTCCTGACATTTCTCGTCTTACCTTGTTTGTTCACTACTTGTAATCAAACCTTATCTTATTCACTCTTATAAAAGCGTCATGTGAATATGTTACCGTCTTAATTTCTCGGTAAAAGGGAATTAAAAATACTTTTAAGATAAATTTTAATTATTCAAGAACTTTCACAATTTTCATGTATATGAGCGCAAATATGGCTTTAAGGTTTTGGAAAGCAGACGACACAAAAATACAGTTTTAGAAAATTACCCAGCATTCTAAGGGTTGACAAAACAAAAATACATCCATTGTCATGATATACATGCAAGAGCTTTATGTAGCCCCACAAACTTGCAGCGATGCTGCATAATTCAGATCGTATCAATAAAAGGTATGGACTGAACCTTACTAACCTTACTTAGCATCAAAAGTATGGGTTTTATTTAAAGCATAAGATTTGAAATATGGCGGTTCAGACAGAAGAATTTTTGCAGAGGTCTCGATTTAAACAAGAACTATAATCGTGTTCGACTATCAGTGTAACAGGTTCAAAGCAATTGAACACACTCTGAATGTATACGCAATTTGTGGTTTTATTACGGACGGGATTCATATCTTGAGGTACGTTAGACTAATAAAATTTTATCAAAAGCATGCTGAAACATAAGCACATTCTCTTTTCGGTTCTTTCCTAGGTTGTTTATCAATCATGATTCGTCCATTTCATATACTTTGTGTAACACTTGAAAACTTGATTTAACGCCGTCTGCATAAATTACCCTGTACAAAGATTGGGTTTAGTATTTTGATTGAAAGCGTGGGCTAGCTAACAAGTTTGTGTTTATATTTGTTGTTATGCATCTTATTACGTCTTAAACTGATTGATTTCGTGCCTATCGAGATAACACCGTTATTAGGTTTGTAAGTAAATGTTTTGGGAGGTCTGTACCGATTTACCGTGGGGCCTCCTTGGCCTATTTGTTTGATTATAGAACTTGAACTCTCTTTACCTCGCTCTGCTTGGGTTCGAATCCCGCTTATGGTATTCGGATTTTCATAATAGGTAGCTTCTTGGCTGACCAATAGAATGTCGAAACTTCTCATCAACTTCACTGGCCCTTGTTACCAGCTAGGTAGGGGTAGTTCCCTCATCAATAATCGGTCAGGCATCGCAACATCACCTGCAAACGTGGGCACGAGGAAAACCCATACTTAACCCTTAGCATTCTGGGTAAATTTCTTTATATACATATTTGTGTCGTCTGCTTGCATCAATTTTGCAATGCCTGCAAAAACCTCAAATATCTTCTTAATTTTGACGAGATGAAGAAACTCTAAGTAGCAAACAGGTTAGATCACAGACCAGTCACCAATGCACTTGGCGGCTGGCCTGAATCCAACCTGTTTGCACAAGCATAAGTGAAGTTTATAGGGTTTGTTCCCGGAACGTCGACTCGAATGTTGTCACACCTGTGTGATTTTAGGGATTAGGAGGACCTTCAAGGGAATATCGACTATCGGTTTTCTTAGTAGTAATAAAGGGCACAGACCTAATAAACATGTTTATTAGGTCTTTGTAAAGGGTTACCATTTATTATGTGGTTTAATGGGGAACTCCAAAAAAGTGTAATGATTTTAACTTTATATATTTATGTATATCATCTCTATTGAATCATATCGACGATATCTGTCCCAGAAAAGTAAAAGACATGTCGTTTATAAAAAAAAGATCCAAGGAAAGAATTCACATTCTTGATTAGCATTCCTGTTCTAACTAAAGTCATCAATATTGATATTCATAATTACTGTTAAATTGATTGAATGAAGTCCAAAAATATGATAGACACCATACATTTTGGAATAAGACAGTTTAACAGGCTGAACTTCGAAGTGCTCTGACGTCTTTAGGGAATCTGTATACCGGTAGCATGTGTCTTTCTCCATATTATTTGCATGTTGGCTCAAAATCGTACATTTTCAAAAGAGCGATTGAAGAATCATGTGTGCACGGCTTGGCGTAAATCACTGGCATCATGACTATTCTATCTGAATATGGATGCTATAAATTTGGTAAGACTTGGTCGAGCAGGTAAAGAAGGTTCCGTGACACACGCAATCAGCCTCGCCTCGTCTGCTAGGTGATTGTGATGATTTCTTCCGAATACTGTCTAATGTTAATAAAATGATGAGCAGTCTTGTGCATCACATCTCTAGAATACCTTACCTAAACTCATTCGTTCTTACTGTATATGTATCCATCTAGTGCCAAGTTGTGCCTTACTTTTCTATTTGCAATGAAATTGACACTTATCTGTGCATTCATGATGCAGTATAACATGAAGTACAAGTAAGATAACCATGTGCTAGCTCTACTAAGTATCAACAAAACTATTAGTGTAAAACAGGTCGTATACCTAATGCTTTTAAAGAATCGAAAGTTTATCAATTGCAACAATTGCAATTAAATCAATCCATAAATATCGGAATTAACAATTATCAATTCATTAATTCAGGTTGGAATTTTTCTTTTATCGATTTTTTTTATTGATGTAATGTTCCCCATGATAGGCCCCCTAATCCCCCATCTGCAAAGGTGTGATGAAAAATCGAGTCGACGTTCAGGGAACACACCGTTTATAGATAGCTTTAGTTCCCTCTAGATCGGATTTAATTAGCCTCAACATAGTGTATGGACCAGATTCGAGCATCCGTGTGCCCTAAAAGTAACGATAATCACAATCTTATCATTTTTCCGAAAGTGTCATAAACTATTCAGGATATACTCCCACATTGTTAGCTTTCTCTTACGCTGAATAGAATTGAGTTTATTTGGTCAATGAACCACCTATACGAATTCCAAGTGCCGTCAGATGAGTTGGTAGCGTATATGACCAGTCATGCTGTGAGTCATGAGTTCGGACCTAGTTCGCCACGCTTGATAAAGTTGTTGCAAAGCTAATTATTCGTTCCTCATGCCCGATCAATTATCTTCATACGTGAGCGGCTTGAAAAAAATCAACCTTTAGAGAAAATTTAGTCTGTGGTCGTCCTCCATCAAAATTATCGGACATCGCAACATAACTGAAAAAAAAAATGTTGATGCTATGTAAACACATATAAACATCAAACAAGATACGGAAGATGATGGTTTTAAAGAAGATGATCACCTTGATTTTACGAAAGACTAGAGTGCGGTCACAGTGGTATGACCTCGTTATATTAGATTCTGACCTTGACCATAAACAACATCTAGATGACCAATAAAACCGACAGTTATTCCCGTATTTCTTACAGTACCGTCCATTAGACATTCGTTTATATTAGCGGAATGAGATCACCAATCATAATAGATGTTACCCATGGTATGATGTAAACCACACAGCACATTGACCCTGGCTGAAACGGTAACCTATATCAAGGATGTGTCGAACACAGTAGTGCAGAGGTAGAGCATCGACCTCTTGTACCGATGGTCCTTGGTTCGATCCCCGTTAGGCGAGGTAACAATTACCGGGACTAGCCCTTTAAATGCGAGTGCACTGGTTTAGTATCCAGGAAGCAGCCAACAAGAGCGAACTAAAGAAGCTTCAAGCCTCCGTTACAATCAGTGTAAACTGAATAGATTAAAACTAACAATTCTTGAAACATATTTGCGTCTCATTGGACAGATTAAGTTTAGAATATAAACATATGATATCGACAATTAAGCAATTAACATACTGTTAAAACCATTAGTATTGTCAATAATACTTAATTACACCATTCCTAAACAATGCATGAAAAACCATTCCATTTTAAGCTTTCTTAATAATGGACGCAAATAAATCAGAAATATCAGCCATTTGTTTTGATTGAGTTACGTAAATAATGTTATTGGCAGCATTTCACACTCCATAAGAATCCCAACTTGACCTTGATAGTCCCAACTTGACCTTGATAGTCCCTGGGGCGTCTTATCACATGACCACCTAACACCATATGTTTGCGTCTTGCAGCAGACGACTTTTAAAAAGCGTTGTCACAAGTAATTTCTCCTTTTGCAACAATGCTTTTTTTGTATCTACGTTGTATATACATAACACAACAACAGAACTGAAAGGGTTTTCTCATCATTACATACATTTCTAAAGTTGTCTGATTCAAGTAAAACAAGAGGTTGTCTGTAAAGAGTTATGACATTTCCTCTACCGGACGTGTTAAAGAATGTTGTTGTTGTTGTCGTCTTATTCTTGCTTACGAATACAGTCCAACTTGTGTTAAGCAACAATCCTTTGAAGCAGCCAACTTGCCTTAAACAACCACTACAGAAAGTCCCATTGTTGGACATATAGTGTACATCAGTTTGTTTTAAGCAGCCAACCTATCTTGAACAGCCAATTTTCTCAGTTTCTTAGGCTGGTCTCTTAACACAAGTTTGACTGTACGTCATTTGTAGGGCTTGTTGGGACTTCGTTACGTCAACTAATCCGGACAAAGTGAATCATAACTGAAATGCCGTTGATGGAATCCAACTTGGTCCAACTTGTTTGCTACTATGAGTATCTTTCCCTATTAGAATTTAAGCAGATGTTTAAAGTTTTGGAACCCAGACGACAAAGAAATATATTTTTAGAAGTTTACCCAGCATTCTAAGGGTTAGTTAGGAGACAATTTCGTTCTTGTCACGTGAATGATGCAGTACCAGTCTTATTCAAAGCTCCATTTGAATCAATACTTTACAGAGAACAATTAATCAGTTACGTTTCAATCAAGTTGTCTTGTATGGGGTTTCTTAAGAAAGTTCTACCACTTGTGTGCATTCAAATACAGGGATAAATTGAAAACAAACTTATCAAGCTTGAACCCCAAGTAAAGAAAATGTGAAAGTGTAAAAGTTGTTTGGCAACAAAAGGTCTTAGTTGTATCATTATGGTCATTAACATGATCATTTGAATTATCATCATGGAAGGTACTTACGTGATTGTTTAATAGAATCGTATTGTCAAGACTTAAGAGAAAGCAAGTTGAGCGAAAAGAAATCCAGCTAATCTGAGAAAAATGTATTTCAATTTGAGGCATTGTTATTCCAAAACTATCAACACCAATTAAAATTGTTAAAGTGCCAACTTTAGATTGTCCTAAATTAAAAGAGTTTGCAGACGACATTTTAAATTGAGATGAAATTGGAAAATAATCTTCTAAAGGGGCAGAAAACATTGTGTGAAATCGAGAAATTGCTTGTTAAGAGCAAGTTCTCCTTTGCCCACAATGTTTTTTAGAGTCGTCTACAACAAACTGGTTGAATGTCGTTATTGTTTGGTAATGGGTTAAAGCACTGCTTCATATTATATTGTATTTATCTATTACAAAACCTTATCTTTCAACTAACTGCGCAGTAACCGTTCAAAATGCCAAATTCATTAAAGGAAGACAACAATAACTCAATTAACGGTTGCAAACATCTTTAATTCGAGAAAGAAACTGTACTTGTTAGTTAATTCAATTTTCCGGAAAGTTGTTAATATATGTCCTTGATATGTGTTTACTTTGCTGTGATTGTAATGGTACCACTACCACGCCTTGTTATAGGCTCAAATCGATATCGAGATATTGGTACCTCTGTAAGAGAACGTGTAATGGTACCACTACCACTCCTTGTTATAGGCTCAAATCAATATCGAGATATTGGTACCTCTGTAAGAGAACGTGTAATGGTACCACTACCACGCCTTGTTATAGGCTCAAATCGATATCGAGATATTGGTACCTCTGTAAGAGAACGTGTAATGGTACCACTACCACGCCTTGTTATAGGCTCAAATCGATAGCGAGATATTGGTACCTCTGTAAGAGAACGTGTAATGGTACCACTACCACGCCTTGTTATAGGCTCAAATTGATAGCGAGATATTGGTACCTCTGTAAGAGAACGTGTAATGGTACCACTACCACGCCTTGTTATAGGCTCAAATCAATATCGAGATATTGGTACCTCTGTAAGAGAACGTGTAATGGTACCACTACCACGCCTTGTTATAGGCTCAAATTGATAGCGAGATATTGGTACCTCTGTAAGAGAACGTGTAATGGTACCACTACCACGCCTTGTTATAGGCTCAAATCAATATCGAGATATTGGTACCTCTGTAAGAGAACGTGTAATGGTACCACTACCACGCCTTGTTATAGGCTCAAATCGATAGCGAGATATTGGTACCTCTGTAAGAGAACGTGTAATGGTACCACTACCACGCCTTGTTATAGGCTCAAATCGATATCAAGATATTGGTACCTCTGTAAGAGAACGTGTAATGGTACCACTACCACGCCTTGTTAAAGGCTCAAATCGATATCGAGATATTGGTACCTCTGTAAGAGAACGTGTAATGGTACCACTACCACTCCTTGTTATAGGCTCAAATCAATATCGAGATATTGGTACCTCTGTAAGAGAACGTGTAATGGTACCACTACCACGCCTTGTTATAGGCTCAAATCGATAGCGAGATATTGGTACCTCTGTAAGAGAACGTGTAATGGTACCACTACCACTCCTTGTTATAGGCTCAAATCGATATCAAGATATTGGTACCTCTGTAAGAGAACGTGTAATGGTACCACTACCACGCCTTGTTATAGGCTCAAATTGATAGCGAGATATTGGTACCTCTGTAAGAGAACGTGTAATGGTACCACTACCACTCCTTGTTATAGGCTCAAATCGATAGCGAGATATTGGTACCTCTGTAAGAGAACGTGTAATGGTACCACTACCACTCCTTGTTATAGGCTCAAATCGATAGCGAGATATTGGTACCTCTGTAAGAGAACGTGTAATGGTACCACTACAACGCCTTTTTATAGGCTCAAATCAATATCGAAATATTGGTACCTCTGTAAGAGAACGTGTAATGGTACCACTACCACGCCTTGTTATAGGCTCAAATCGATAGCGAGATATTGGTACCTCTGTAAGAGAACGTGTAATGGTACCACTGTCACTCCTTGTTATAGGCTCAAATCGATATCAAGAAATTGGTACCTCTGTAAGAGAACGTGTAATGGTACCACTACCACGCCTTGTTATAGGCTCAAATCGATAGCGAGATATTGATACCTCTGTAAGAGAACGTGTAATGTTACCACTACCACTCCTTGTTATAGGCTCAAATCGATAGCGAGATATTGGTACCTCTGTAAGAGAACGTGTAATGGTACCACTGCCACTCCTTGTTATAGGCTCAAATCGATAGCGAGATATTGGTACCTCTGTAAGAGAACGTGTAATGGTACCACTACCACTCCTTGTTATAGGCTCAAATCGATAGCGAGATATTGGTACCTCTGTAAGAGAACGTGTAATGGTACCACTACCACTCCTTGTTATAGGCTCAAATCGATAGCGAGATATTGGTACCTCTGTAAGAGAACGTGTAATGGTACCACTACCACTCCTTGTTATAGGCTCAAATCAATATCGAAATATTGGTACCTCTGTAAGAGAACGTGTAATGGTACCACTGCCACTCCTTGTTATAGGCTCAAATCGATAGCGAGATATTGGTACCTCTGTAAGAGAACGTGTAATGGTACCACTACCACTCCTTGTTATAGGCTCAAATCGATATCGAGATATTGGTACCTCTGTAAGAGAACGTGTAATGGTACAACTACCACTCCTTGTTATAGGCTCAAATCGATATCGAGATATTGGTACCTCTGTAAGAGAACGTGTAATGGTACCACTACCACGCCTTGTTATAGGCTCAAATCGATATCGAGATATTGGTACCTCTGTAAGAGAACGTGTAATGGTACAACTACCACTCCTTGTTATAGGCTCAAATCGATATCGAGATATTGGTACCTCTGTAAGAGAACGTGTAATGGTACCACTACCACGCCTTGTTAAAGGCTCAAATCGATATCGAGATATTGGTACCTCTGTAAGAGAACGTGTAATGGTACCACTACCACGCCTTGTTATAGGCTCAAATTGATAGCGAGATATTGGTACCTCTGTAAGAGAACGTGTAATGGTACCACTACCACGCCTTGTTATAGGCTCAAATCGATATCGAGATATTGGTACCTCTGTAAGAGAACGTGTAATGGTACCACTACCACTCCTTGTTATAGGATCAAATCAATATCGAGATATTGGTACCTCTGTAAGAGAACGTGTAATGGTACCACTACCACTCCTTGTTATAGGCTCAAATCGATAGCGAGATATTGGTACCTCTGTAAGAGAACGTGTAATGGTACCACTACCACGCCTTGTTATAGGCTCAAATCGATAGCGAGATATTGGTACCTCTGTAAGAGAACGTGTAATGGTACAACTACCACTCCTTGTTATAGGCTCAAATCGATAGCGAGATATTGGTACCTCTGTAAGATAACGTCTTTCGAATGGCCATTTGATGGTCAATGATTATCCAATCAAGTTTGATCTGGCCGTTATGAATATGTGCTTCTTAATCGATAGTAAAACTCATTCATAGAAGTCTTTGGCTGCATGAAGTATAATATTGTAGGATATCAATCCGTCTGAGATCCAGACTAAAAGGATTAATTGAGACCAGACGCTAACTTAATTATTTCATTCCAATGTCTTTTATTGTCACGCTTTATAAAAAGAAATACCTCTTCTAATTTATGATGAAATGTGCAGAATGTTAGGGTTGATTTGTGATGATTTTGTGTAATTAGTCTAATGCGAAATTTGATATATTTGCCGTTGCCTTATTTTGCAATGTGTTCATCAACTGGCCTATGGCATATTATTTTTCCCAATGCCATGTTGAGTTGAGTTTATAACAGATGTTCACATGTTTAATGCAACAGCGTATTTTAAATGAAAATCATTAAACAGATTTAGATGTTCACAGTCAATATCGGTCATTATTTGTTCTGATTCTTTAATATTTGAGTTATTTGATTCCCGAATAAATGTGTGTTTATGCCATTTCTCTAGAATAATTAATAATGGATTAATCTAGCATTATATCTCGGATATGAAACATTCACAGGCTCGCAAATAATTGAAAATTATCGCACGGTTATTATACGCAAAAACAATTTTATACAGTACTTTAGTGGTTAGCGTTTTTGTTGCAGTGCATCCCAATTATATATATCAGTTAACCCTTTCCCAAACAACATATTTTCGACTGTCCCAAATTGAAAGAGTTTGCAGCACTTTCTCCTTTTTCCACAATGTTTTTCAAAGTCGTCTGCAACAAAATGGTCAAATGTCGTTATTGTTTGGGAAAGGGTTATGACAAAAGGCATTAAGGTTTAATGCGTGTTTTGCAATATACTGCATTCGTTAAAACGACCAACATATATTCGTGCAGAAAAATAGTGATTGGCTAGTAATATATACGTTTGGAGGTGAAATATACTTGTGATACGCTCTTTATGTAGTGAAATTGACGGAATAAGGTGGTACAAATTCACGTTTCCCCAAAGCATTTACGAAATACAATAGCTCTTGTAATTCGAATTTATTCTGTCACCCCTGCAGTCTTTGTGAGCGAGTTTTTAACCGAAATGTTTCTGATCAATTACATTGTTGTTTTAAAATCATTTGTATGTGTTGCATGTTAGTTGTTCCAGTAGATATTTGTTAGTTTGATCGTATAATGTATGAATATGGTACAACAGTTACTTCACATGCACTACTATAGAACGTCTAAAAGCTTTGCAAAAGGAAACTTAACGCTATAGTGCTGGAACCTGATTCATGTTTATGCAAACAGGTTGGACCCAGGCCAGCCGCCAAGTAAATTTGCAGCTAGTCTGTATATAACCTGTTTGCCACTCTGAGTATCTTTCATCATTAAAATTAGGCAGATGTTTAAGGTTTAGGAAAGCAGACGACACCAAAATCTATTTTTTTGAATTACCAAGCGTTCTAAGGGTTAAGTTTGCATTTACAATATAGCAGTGAAGTAACACATGTCCACTTTGATCTCCTCAGACATAATATAATTTCCTGTAAGATCTCCGAAAATATTACTAATCGGACAGGTTCGTAATTGAACAGTGCTTCAAATCGATTTGATCGACATTTGTTTAATTTACAATGCTGCATGAAATAGGAAATACAAATTGGTCTGAAATATTCATGCAATTATCTTTTTTTATTGATCAGAAATCATTATTGCCCATAAAGAATTCAGGGGGGGGGGGGCGTGGTTCATTACCTTTATAAACAGTTTTGCGATTGTGAAATACATGCGAACAGAGAAAATACGGTGACAATAATGAGAATAGCAACAATAAATATGACAACCAATATGATATGTATATTCCATTGCTAATTATAAAAGTAGGTGATGGCCAATAAAGATGATGATTTGATAGTGTTGATAATCATGATTTTAATGACCATTCGCCTCTACCTCCTTCCGTTAGAAAACAGAAAACAACTTGTTTTTCAAGAGGGAACGCTTTCTAGATGTCGACATCGAACCAATATCGAAGGGACCTCGAATATATGTATACTTCTGTTACAGAAAAGATAATTTCAGCTCGCTTATAGAAAACTGAAAACTAAGGCTGCACTGGTTCACTTATTTTGTCACACTCTTCTCAAACTTACAAATGATTCGTGTAAATAACTGCCTTTTGAATTGCATTTGAATATAAAGGATTTGTATATACACGAACAGTCATACTTGTGTTAAGATACCAGCCTATGGGACAGAGTAAATTGGCTGTTTAAGACAGGTTGGCTGCTTAACACAAATTGATGTATATTATAAATCTAACAATGGGACTTTCTATGGTGGTTGTTTAAGGCAGGTTGGCTGCTTAAAAGGGTGGTTGCTTAATACAAGTTAGACTGTATACTAGTATTACCGAATAGCCAAATATGAAAAGAATGAAATCTATAAAAAGTAGGGAACTCTAACGTTGTGTATTCTTTGCACAACACAACTTTCCTAGAACACGAAGTCTCTTGCCGTACAGGGTGTGGGTATTATCACAACCTCCCAACATGACATATGTGTCTGTGGCCGAATGGAAAAGGCATTTGTTACTCTCTTGTTAAGTCGTTTCCTAACAATCACTGCCAAATTCACTCGTATAAAATCATCTGAGCTTATCCGCTTGAGGTCGATGAAAACATCCACATATCATATTTAGTTGTTTAGAGCAAACAAGTGACTATGGAGTTGTTATTTTTTTTTTTAAGAAAACTTACAATCAAGATATGACGGACACGCTAGAAATGTTTACACACAAACAACATGGAAATAGTTGCTTTGTTGCATGCTACATGGTTTCGTTTTCGTACCAGAGCGTACGTTTTTCATTTATTATGTCACGTTTACATTCACTGTCCGTTGGTCATTAAATCAACTTGTTTGAAGGCGGCCATTTAACTTTGGGATATCACACCATCTGTGAAAACGGAGTAATTTCTCATGCTCGCATTATTATTTCAAAATAACGTCTCTTTCAGTATCATACACGAAAAACAATAACTTGCTAGAATGTGTAAGATGTGCGAATAATTTGAATTCATAAAAAGAAATACACTTGAAAATACTTGACATATATGCATTTCAAATAACCATGCGTTACAAATCATCTAGATTTGATGTTGCTTAAGAAAGGATAAGAAAAGTGTTTTCAAATTTTATACATACTCAGTTTTTATCAGAATGCCGTCAAATAAGTAATTGGACTCAATCAAGTTAGCCATGTTATCATTCTATGAAAAAGTGCCCCAAGGAGGTTAATCGTTTTAATTCTATGTTTAATGTTATTTGATATGATTAGCTACAGGTATAAGGTGTTAAGCAAATGGAGAAAAATGAATCATGAAGCCTTTGTAATAATATCTATTGGGTTGATACAGGTACAAGAGTACCCACAATGGTGGTGCTTCATTTCATATGCGGTTTAGACCTACATCAAAGTTTTAACTTTCGTCAAAATGCTATTAAAAGCGCTTGGAATATGAAGATACAACATTGTAAATGAATCATCAATCCGTCATTGAATAAGCGTAAAATTCCGTTCGGTGGATGCATGTTTGGTTTTTGTCTAGGTTATGTTTGGATTGGTCGGATCTGACCGCTACTGCCCATCTGTTGTTACCCTTAGAATGCTGGGTAATCTATCTACTTAATTTTGACGAGGGAAGATACCCAGAGTAACAAACAGTTTAGATCACAGGCCAACCTCCAATGTAGTACTTGGCGGTTTGCCTTGATCTAACCTGTTTGCATACACAAGAGGTCAGTTCTAGCACTATAAGGCTTAGCAAGCATACATGAAGGTCAGTAAACCAGCTGTCTTAAACGTTGAATGAAATCCTGACTAGGTTATTGAGCCGGTATAGTGTTAACACTATGTTTGAAAAAGTGTGACTACTGGATAAAACATTGCCACATTCAATCGGTCTAAACATTGAGTACGAGCACTGGTTATGTAGTTCAAAATGAATAAAAGATTTAAGCAATTTGAAAGATTTCAAAAGTATTGATTTATAATTAATGTCTGTTACAAAAATTGTCCAAAATTCAAGTCGAATGTTGTGTTTTCCCATATGAGTAGTTAATATCACGCTCACGTAGAGTTAGAGCGTTTATCTTGTGAATGAGAGGCAACAACTACATGTATTGTCAATGTAAGTATTGACTTCTGTCATAGATTAAGGGTGTTTACCTTGTGTATGTGATTAACATCTTATGTCAGTGTTAGTTATGGCTGACGTCCATAACAGTGTGTAATGGGGGATAGCGTTACGATTGGAAAACGTCGGGTTCACGTCAAATCAGGGTAGTGTCGATCTGTTAAACGCATCGATTAAACTCTCGTATTGTTGAAACTGCATTTCAACATCAATTTAATGATAAGGATTTAGTATCAACATATATTGCAAAGGCTAGTGCGGTTAGAGTACCGAACTTGAAATCACTGACCCCTCTCTGCGTTGGTTCAAATCCCGGTGACGGTACTAGTGTTTAGATTTTCATGAGAGGTAGTTTCTTGACTGAATTACGGAATGCCGATGGTTCTACGCTGCATATATAGCCTTTGTGAGCAGTGAGGTCGTCCTCCATCATTAAGAGTCGGACATCATAACATAACTGAAAGAATGTTGACGCGATTTCAAACCACATTTAAATTCAAACACACCAATTCCGACGTTAAAATAATTTTGGTAAAAACTATTTGGTTAGCGTCGACAAACAGCTCAGACGGATAAGTCGGTAGCTAAGAGTGTGTTTTCGTAAATATTTCTCCCTATTAATATTGATAACTAGCTCTGGGATGCTCTTGGTTTGTAGAGAGACTGATGTATAAGGACGTATCACGCACATTGTCTTCTAGATAAACACCGAGTCGTGGAAAGAGAGAGAGAGACAAAACAGAACTGCACGAACATGCGTTTAGTGCGTTGTCAAATGGAACCGTATACATGTAGTAGTTTCATCTTTTAATTCGATCTAACATGTTTGGTTCCAATTTAAAAACGAAAATTGAGGGAAATATGTCTTGCTAATTCATTCGAGTTTTGTGGTTTGGGCATGCGAATTCACAATTCTTGGAGCTACAATATCTTGTTTTTAACCCTTAGAATACTGGGTAGTTTTCGAAAAATAATATTTTTATGCCGTCTAGTTTTCAAAACCTTAAATATGCTTAATTTTAATGAGGAAAGATACTAAGAGTAGCAAACAGGTAAGATCACAGGTCAGCCGCCAAGTGAATCAACTGGCCTGGATCCACTTTGTTTGCATAAGCATGAGGTCTGTTCCAGGACTATAAGGGTTAACTGGCAAAGTCTTCCAAGCTAGCAAGTTAAACGATTGTCTTGTATTTTACAATTGTTATTCATCACACTGATACAATGGCTTGATCATTGTGTAAGATATTTAAAATGCATGTATCTCCATTTGAAACTTTTCTATGGCCAACACGCTTTCTTTCGTCTGTTAAATGAAGTTAATGCAACCTGTTATTATTTGACTTTCATCAATAAACATAAGTTTTGTATCGTAAATAATTGAGAAACTTTATAAGGGTATTGCTCAATAATCAGACATGTGGATGATCGAAATAAAACAGTCCAGCGCAGCGGTTTAGTAAACGGCTTTGCATTAGAACATAGAAAAGTTCAAAGTATCATTCCTTTTAAAACTTTTCAATTTTTTCAAAAAGCAGCATGCCATTGGAATCGTCTATCCTCGATGACAGGTCGAATGAATAGTAATGTATCATTATCTGAGTTTATATCTACATATATCGGTTTTAACTAATGCGAATACTGTCAAGTTGTTTAATGACACGCGTCTAAAGAATGTTTTCATGCACGAGGTTATTGCCGTTTCTGGTCGGCTCTAGCTGCGGACGTCACTAACATATAGTGGGTTAGATTGTATGTCAAATACCTCCGGACAGTAAACCACTCATACATATTTCGTCTCTCAAATAGTATGTCTTCGTATACAATTGGCATCCCATATTATTCCTTAGAATGAAGAATCTCACAAAAATGGCGTTCTGGTTTTTCGACATAATCATTTACCTTATGCGTTCCTCTGTTTTAGAAAAAACAGGATTATTTCTCAGTGTAATGATTGAGACTCATAATGTGGAATGGAGTTTGGTATTTCGCATTGTTCTATGCGTGCAAAACCGAGGGAAACACTAGAACACTGCAATACTCTGTGTATAAGCATGTTTTATGGAGCTCCGTGGCTAAGTAGTTAGCGTTCAGATTTTGAAATCATACACAAGTGGGTTCAAATCCAAGTGGCGTAATGTGTGGTCTTTCATGAGAGGTAGGCTTCAAACTAACTTACGGAATACCGATGGTTCTACCCGGCTTTACCAGTCCTCATGTGCAGTTGAGAATGTAACTGAAGTAATGTTGACGCGATGTACATCAATATAAACATCAAATCAATGTAACTGAAGTAATGTTGACGCGATGTACATCAATATAAACATCAAATTAAAACGAACTCAAGTAGAAAACCCAAAATCTGCTATTTTGAAATACATTCATACATCGGATTACTTCAGTTATTCTCGGTAAACATCGGTTAGGGCTCAAACTATTCGTTTTACACCGAATGGTTCCCACGCAGACCGATGTTTACCGATAACAACCGAAGGAATGCGACGAAAGTATGACTTTCAAAATAATAGAATACGGGTATTCCACCTTGATAGGTTTTTACTTAACGCGTATGGTTCACAAACGAGGAGTTACATTCTTATACTCGGTATGGCCAGAGACATAGATATTATCTTTATCTCTGTTATGGTCATGTTGTAAGACTATTTCAGACTGAGCTTAGCGGGCGAGGTTTTCCTCCTATCGCGGGGAAGCAGTCACAATTGGTTGTCTAGCGTTTTAAATAAAATCCCTCATTCTGTCTGCCCTATTGAAGATCCCCTGATCCGATTTCCATTCAAAGACAGTTATATAACTCTGTCCTCTCTTATTTCATTCCCACCGAAGAAAGAATATGCACTGAAATAGACAGCTGCAATTCCAGATTTTAATTTTGTTCCCCCAAGAGACTGGGCCTTTCTTATATAAGGCCGTGCGTAACGAAACATTACCTTAATCATTTGCATAAGTGGTATAGGATATGTGTGCGATGGCCAGCGTGAAAACATCAGGGCAAATCATCCTTGGTTTAAACATCAGTGGAAATCATCCTTGGGTTAAACATCCGGGCAAATCATCCTTGGTTTAAACACCAGGGCAAATCATCCTTGGTCTGAACAAGTCAAATCATCCTTGGTTTAAACATCAGGTCAAATCATCCTTGGTTTAAACATCAGGGCAAATCATCCTTGGTTTAAACATCAGGTCAAATCACCCATGGTTTAAACATCAGGGCAAGTCATCTTTGTTTTAGCATCAGGGAAAATCATCCTTTGTTTAAACATCAGGACAATGCATCCACGGTTTAAACATCAGGGCAAATCATCCTTGGTTTAAACATCAGGGCAAATCATCCTTGGTTTAAACATTAGGGCAAATCATCCTTGGTTTAAACATCAGGGCAAATCATCCTTGGCTTAAACATCAGGGCAATTCATCCTTGGTTTGACATCAGGGCAAATTATCCTTGGTTTAAACATCAGAGCAAACCCTCCTTGGTTTAAACATCAGGGCAATGCATCCTCGGTTAAAACATCAGGGCAAATCATCCTTGGTTTAAACATCAGGGCAAATCATCCTTGGTTTAAAAATCAGGGCAAATCATCCTTGGCTTAAACATCAGGGCAAATCATCCTTGGTTTAAACATCAGGGCAAATCATCCTTGGTTTAAACATCAGGGCAAATCATCCTTAGTTTGACATCAGGGAAAATCATCCTAGGTTTAAACATCAGGGAAAATCATCCTTGGTTTAAACATCAGGGCAAATCATCCTTGTTTTAACATCAGGGCAAATCATCCTTGATTTAAACATCAGGGCAAATCATCCTTGGTTTAATCCTTATTCTCGACAAATGAGTTCACTGTCGTGTGGTTGGAAAGGCACTTATTTTGAGGCAAGGAGTGATATATTCCACATAAGGTATGATCGAGGGAGTTGTAGATATGGTGTAAATTGACGAGATTGTGATTGAGAGTGGTCCAGGGGTAGAGTGTCGGCCTCCGGACTTGGGTTCGAATCCCGTAAGAAATGGGTACCACCTTCGACCTTTCATTATTCCACGCTCAGTACGAGCTCTGGTCATCATCAAGGAAGAAGAATCGAGAGGGAATAATAGTAATTCTTATAAAGTGGTTCAAGGTTGATTAAACTTGAATAAGTTTTATTTATCTACCATGTTTGGTTATGACGTTTTGCAATGCAATACAACAGCCCTTGTTTATGATTAATACAAAGGGTTGATTTCTTCGTATGCTTTGAGAGTGAGTGAAGACTAATTGCGCAAGAAAGTTCTCGTTGTTAAACGACACTCATTTGTGTGCTAAAGGAAACAATAAATCAACGTTATTAGCTTTCAGGCACAGAGTTTCGCCTTTAAAGGCATCAGAAAATGCGTTACATATACCAATAGTTGTTATAACATTTTGTGTAAAATATCTTCCATGACAAGCCAACACAGTAGCATAACATACCAGAGTTTGTCTGCCAACCGGTATTTAGCATCTCGAACGCCTGTTTCCACAAGATATTTGAAAAAATAATTTGTTTTCACTCGCGCAATTTTGTCGTCTGGTGCGGCTTTCAGTTTAGACCAGTCATGTTGTACAATACTGTGTATGGTTTGATGAAAACTACCCATAATCCGCAATTCTTAAACATTTTCTCTCCTCGGATTACTTTGGTCCTTCTCGTTTTACATCGGTCTGGGTCGGAACTATTCGTTGTAAACCGGAAGGTTCTGGCTCGACTGGTGTATGCAGAGAACAACCGAAGTAATCCAACGCAAGAAAAAGATTCAAAATGCCGGATTATGGGTATTCTACATTAAACTTCACCATACCGTGTTAAGCTGTACATCATTGCACAACGAATAGAGTTCTACATGTAAGGTATTGATAGGAGACGAAACTAGTTTTAAGCGTGAGTTGTCTGATAAACCAATCTTAGTTTTAAAATCTGAAATGCGATCTCTATATTCAAGACTCTTGTAATACAACTTGGTGTGCCTTGACGTAGTTACTGTATATTAGGAAAGTTTGTAGGTTATTGCTACGTCACAGATCGATTCTCGTTTTGGCAAGTGTTCATATCGTCCGTGAGACTTTTCGAGACCTTGAGGGGTTTTAATTTTGGATTTCCTCTCTTTGGCAAAATGTGACGCAGCCCTTTCGTTTTCGCGGGCTTCCCTTAACTATGACATGTTAGGCATTGACAGAAAAACCAAACCGTTGTTGAAACAATAATTGAATTGTGTTTAAAGTTTCTCTTTCACATCGTGATGAGCATGGACACCTTTCCATACTCTTTGTTTATCATTACTAGTACTGCACAATTGTCCTTCCAAGAAGAGGACTGTTTTCCAACGTCTACGTAATTGAAAAGTTGCGAAGGAAGAATAATTCATGAACCATTTTAACTTTATTGAACGTTTAAAGAGTTATGTGTAATCATCGTCTCAAACCAGAGACCCCTGTTTTCCTACTCTGACACATATCACGCTGAGATAAACTTGCGCCAAAAAAGAAAGAAAGTAGGAAACAATACTAAACAAAAGCATATTTGCTGTTACATATATATAGAGTATGTCTGTCTACTATCGCCAAGAAAAACGACCATTTATCGCCAATGCAATGAATTTCCCGGAGCATCAGTTTTCTAAATTCCAAAGAAACTCAATTTTCTGTATATGCTCTCCTTCTGAAAAGAGCCGTGTCGCGATTCAGACTGAAATATGTCCCCATCAATTACCCGCCTTCGATATGGGGACCAAGTCCATTGATTGGGCGGTCGTCAGGGCAAAGCTCTCGACACATAGCTCACGATTGTCGGAGACAATTCTCTTTAACCTATTCCTCCAGATGGTTGGACGATTAACTTGCCAAACGTCGTCTACAAAACCGCTACAATGACGGGCCGTATTTTGGTAGATATAATGAAGGCTTGAGATTCAGCTATTGACTTCTTTTGATCATAACAAACGTTATCTATATTCCTTAACAGCTGAGCATAATTCGTTGCAATGAAAAATAAAAACTTATTGGTAACTCGACTTATACATTTATATGTATTTATATGTATATTTATTTGTAAATGCATTCATATGTATAGTGTTTATCTAGGTTTGTCTGTTAGTTTTAGTTTTCTGAAAGACGGACCGGATGTGTTGTATTAATTGTCGTGATATATAATGTCATATTATCACCAGAAACCTGCGAAATACGAGTAAGGTGTTGAAAAGAGGTGTCATCGCTAAACAATCAATTAGTCTTTTTTTCTACCAAATCTGCTAAACACTTGCCTTATGTTACATGCAATTTTCAGCCATTTGGAAAAGGACCCAACCCTTATTCTCAACACATAAGATAATTATATTATCATATATATTTAGTTAACTCAACATATGAAATACATAAGAAAAAACACGAAGAGAAGAATAATCAAAATCATGTTTATCTTTTTGATTATCGATCAAGGTGCGGTCTGCTTTAATTTACTTAGTATTCGCCTCAGAAAAAAGCGATTATATAATTTATTCAAAGACACGAAGTGGTCAAGTCTACCCTTTATTTCGGCGGCCGATCTGAGTTCTGTATGGAACAAGGATGCTCGCTGATATCTAGCTGTTACAGGAAAGCAAAGGAAAAACGACAAAGAACGACAAAGCAATTCCGTCATATATCAATCAAGTCCTGTGGCGAGCAGTTCACCGAATCAGTAATGCATATTCATAGAGCCAATTCGTTCCTGTGAGAATCATAAATAGTGTCAACTTGAAGGTTGCCAATACTCGACGGTCAAGCAGTTACCGTTAATCCCTTGATCAATCGGACATGAATCACTCGAAATATTTCTTCATATTACGAAGCAAACCACTGGCAAAGTGGTGCCATGTTGCATTCTCTTTACATCTTAAAATGTGTCGGGTCTCAGTGATCGAGCGGCAACAGGGAGCACTCCGATAATGGGCACTAGATTCTCGTTTGAATATTCAAGTTGATATTAGACAGCATATTGATATGGGTTTTGGGGTACTCTTTGGTAATTTGCTGTTTCTATCGGTCAAGTGGTAATGGTACTCATTTATGCCAACCGTCAATGAAACAATAGATTTACTTTTATATCTAACAAAGCGAATAGCGTTAACGATGATTTTGACCCCTCGATGCAATACAATCGCTGACTAATCTGTGTGAACAACCAATAGGTTTAACCCATTACCAAAGACTAACGACATTTAACCAGTTTGTTGCAGACGACTCTGGAAAACATTGTGGGAAATGGAAAAATTGCTTGTGTCGAGCAATTTCTCCTTTCCCACAATGTGTTTGCCCTAACAGAAGATTGTTTTCAATTTCGCAACATTTTGAAAGGTCGTTTGCAAGCTATTTCAAGTAGGGCCCGTCGAAAATCATGCGTTTAGTAAAGGGTTAAACTCTCTAACAAGTGGATGCATGGTCATTTGGTTCGGAGCGGGAGAAATACAAAGCATAAATGTTTCGAACCATATAACCCTTTGAATTCTGTATACTCTTCTAAAAATTGATTCATGTGTCTTCTGATTTCCAAAATCTTAAATATCTGCTTACTTTTGTTGATGAGGAAATATACTCAAGCAAACAGATTAGATCACAGGCCAACCACCAATTTACTTGCCGGATGACCTTGATCTAACCTGTTTGTATGAGTATGAAGTCGGTTCCAGCATTATAAGGGTTATCAGTTCGCTTTTCTGTTAAAGTACTCCTATTGAAAATTATGTCATGGATTACAATATAGTAGGTAACTGTCTTAATATCATACGGTCGTTTCTTGTGTACATATTACTTAAGTTGTGTACTCATGCAATCGCCATGATGTGCAGTCTGATTTTGACGCCACATTCGCACATGAGCAAATTTTCGTTACCCGGTATATTTAGCTTGGTCACACCTATATAGTGACATATTGACTTTATCCTCCTCAATTAACCCATTACCAAACAATAACTATTCTGGAAAACATAGGAAAACATTGTGGGAAAAGGAGAAATTGCTCTTATCGATATCTGCCCTATCAGAAGATAAATCTTCAAGTTCATCACAAACTGTCGAAAATTGGTGTTTGATAAAAGGTTAAAGAATGAGTCGGGCATTGCAACGCTATTGAAGTTCTTGGTCACACCTTATGTGCAGTGACATTTAAGTTTGTGATCCTCCTCAAATGAAAATGGGCTTAACGAAGAAATATTATTGAACCTTTTTATCACATCCGTTGTTCGGTGATATTTGAGTTGGTTGTACTCTAAACTTAAAATGAGCCGAACATTGCAGCATTACTGATGGACCTGATCACACACTATGTGCAGTGACACAAACTTCCTGTTAAATAGATATCTTGATTCTATATGCAGTAACACATAAGCTTGTTATATTCCTTCAAAGAAAAGGAATTACGACATCATTTAAATGCTTAACTAAACCTAATTTCGAGTGACATGTAAACAATAGTATGCCTCCATCGAAAATAAATCAGACATGTTGAAATTCTTGAAAACCCATCGAAGTCTTAGAGAATGAAGATAACAATACAATAAACACATGCATATCCGCCCGTCTGCGTGTCTATGGTCTTCTATTTACCACGGCGTACATCATATATATGCATCTATAGCATCTTCCCAATGTCAGCCCCATTAGGTTTCGTTACCACAACCCTCCAACAGAAATAGGCCTACAACATATTTCGTATTCAGTATTCACCATCTGTTATGTTGTGACGCCTTCATGTCGACCATATCGTTATTTCCGAACCG
This sequence comes from Cerastoderma edule, assembly GCA_947846245.1. NCBI lineage: Eukaryota > Metazoa > Mollusca > Bivalvia > Cardiida > Cardiidae > Cerastoderma > Cerastoderma edule. Next base: position 5,740,407 of record OX401419.1, on the reverse strand, counting down.
CGACCGGGAGTCAATTTCCATAAACAGATTTGTCATCTCCGGCAATGACGTGTTTTCCATGTCGATAAATAATCTGTCAAACCGCTTTACATATTTGCAGACACGGGTGTTAACCATAACATGAACTTTTGAAGTGTTTACTCCATACGAAATATTCTAAAATGCATACGATGATGTTGATACCGTTTTGAGAAACATATATTACTCAATAAAATTACTGGTTTTTGTCATATTGACTTTGAACCGTTTCACAAATACTTTTTCGCTTATTGCTCTGCATTAGCCAGCTGTCCTTAATTTTGAAATACTAGACATATTTCGGGAGATATGTGTTTTTCTCTTGTTTTACATGTACTTTATTTTCAATTCCAAAGACAAATCAGTTGAAGGACACGATTTAAAATAACCATAATCCGCCATTTTGATAATAATTTTTTCGTCGAATTACTTCGGTCGTTCTCGATATACATCGGGTGTAAACGGAACTATTCGGTGTCAGGCGAATAGTTCCGGCACCGAACAGTGTATACCGAGCATGAATGAAAGTAATCCAACGAAAGGAAGAGTTTCAAAATGGCGGATTATAAGTATTTAACTTTAACAGAGATATGTGATTGTATCAACTGGTGCCTGAAGAATTGGGGCGGTCACCGAATCATATTAATGTTTTTCATATGTTCCCCGTCAAAAATGAAAAAGAGATGAATTAACAAATGATTTGTAGCTTGAATAAATGAATAGACAAATTAATAAATTATACAAGAACGAACGAATAAACGAATATACGTTTGAGCAAACGGAAGACCTGACGAATAAATAATAAATAAAGAAGAAATGAACCACCTATGTATAAATTAGGTTCTAATGCTAACCATTCATTGTTCTGTCATTTATAATAACGATCATCTACAACATGTAACTGAAATTTTGAATTCAATGATTAGTGAAAATGTTAAAGATTGAGATGCCTCCGTGGCCTAGTGGTTAGATTACAGAACTTGAAATCACATGGCCCCTCTCCGCGTGGGTTCAAATCCTGAGAGGGATATGGATTTTCATGAGAGGCAGTCTCCCGACTGACTTACGGAATGCCGAAGGTTCTACCCGCCTTGACCAGCCCCTTCGGGTAGTTGAGTATGGGGTCTTCCTCCATCATTAAGGGTCGGGCATCGCTAAATAACTGAAACAATGTTGATGTGATGTAAAACCCATATACAAAAAAAAAAAAAAAAAAAAGATTGAGATATCGGAGTTATTTTTGAGAATTAACCCTTACAGTGCTGGAACCGACTTCATGCATGTGAATTGGCGGCTGGTATGTGATCTTACCTTTTTGCTTCTCTGAGCATCTTGCCCCAACAAAATTAATCAGATATCTAAGGTTTTTGAATACAGACACAAACATATTTTTTTTTCAGAAAATTACCAATGCATTGCAACATTCTAAGGGTTAGCAAAATATATATCGAAGGCCTATATAACTATCTATAATATATGTTCAGCGTTTCATTCAAAGCCTCTAATCTTGTAATGAACAAAGTACATGCTGTGGAACCGGGAAGTTATTCATCAATCTGGTTAGGCCTACACATCTAGAGGAGCGGGGTTACTGAACTAATTAGAATGGATACTTAAACCGTCAGACTTATATTGGCCGGTCCACTTGCGCCCGTATGTTGACCGCGACGTATGAAACAGGGCAATGGCGATTCATCGAACATCGAAAATTCAGATCTTTTCTAATTTGACCTTGTAGTAGTAGTATGTTTGTTAATTGTCAACACAAAACCTTTGCAAGAGTAAATCTGAATAAAATATTAGTATGTAACGAAAAAATGTTACTATACTTCATTGCATTATCAACGAATGAATGACAGACAGACTGCAGTGGCTTCTTTTTCATATCTGACGGGTTTCCTCAAAGTCGAAACACACGTTAATACTTCATTAAACATGACTTCGTAATCAACTGTTGTAAAATAACTGAATAATTGCTGAAACGATACTAAAGTGTATATTCAATGCATTATCAAATCACTGATTTCTGTCTCATGTTTAAAGCGATCAGAACGAGATTAGAGCCGCTTACCCTTTCTTTAGTTGTAGCGTTTTACTGTTACATTTTCAGATTATGTGTGTCTTCCATAGTTAACTGTTCGTTCGCACAGATATCGAGGGTTCAGCGCAATACTATAGCAAGTGCTTCACGTTTGTGAAGCACTTGCTATAGTCTTGCGTTGAACCCTTGATATGTTTGTTAGTATTCAGTCTTCTTTAAGTTATTACATGGCTTTGCTTGAATTAAGAAGTTGATGTGCATTCAATAAAATGTTACATATTCGTTTGCAATACTTATCAGGATTCAAACTGTATACAAATTTCACTTGGATGTTAACTTCTATTTGGAGTCTACCTTCAATCACACATTTGGGTTTTTTAGGCATTTACTGTTACGTTAGAAATTTGTTTGCAGATATCGGCAAATATCGAGGTTTTTTGTTTCATTCAGATCTACCAATGTATGACGTGTGACTTTTTTGGACTTCATTAAGAGATTGTTGTGAGTGTATCTATGTTACGTGTACGTTCGCAAATACAAACAGGTTGCCATTATTTGCGATTGCGCTTTTCAGTTGGCTCTTTTATATGTGCCATGATTTTCTATCTGGACCTTGTTAAAAGGTTGTTGTGCATATAGTTATCAGTCATGTGCTCGTTCACACAAACCAGCTTATGTCCATATTTTACGCTGATATTCGATCGGTTATTTTTACATGTCATGCTTAATATCTGGACCTTGTTTAGAGGTTTGTTTTGCACATATCTATCAATAACTTGTTCCTTCAACAAGACGAGCACGTATCAATACTTTACGCTGATATTTAATCTGTTATTTTTACATGCCATGATTTCTATCTGGACCTTGTTAAGAGAATGGTTTGCATATATTTATTACTCGTTTGCTCGTTCGTACATTTTATCCTGTATCAATTTAAAGCTAATATTCAATCGGTTCTTTTATAGATGTCATGATTTCTACGTGAACCTTGTTTAGAGCCGGAGCTGCATATATCTAACAATCATGTTCCCTTTAACACAAACAAGCCCGTAGCCAACCTTTCACTGATGTCCAACCGACTCTTTTCTTTTATAGATGCCATGCGTTCTATCTGGACTTCGTTAAGAGGTTGTTGAGCTATTGTAAGGTCCATGTTTAACCGTGCGCCCTCGTGATAATTAAATTGGGTTTTCGTGTTTAATCAGAAGGTCGGCATAACCTTCGTTTGTAGGTTAACGTTAAGCATACACCTAGCTAAATGAAATAAATCGGTGAGTGATAGAAGTACATGTAGTCTGTACAAACCATTACCTCGTGGAAAATAACTTTGAAATGCAGAGAAATGAATTTCCCGTTTTAAGCAAACTTCCCGTTTCTATTTAAAGTTATTTTGTCTATCCTATTTAAATCATCCCTTTTTATTGGCTTTTCTGGTACGACGCGGGGTATTTTGTTTCATGTATATATCTTTGGCGTCATGATTTTATTTTCATTTTCTTCCTTTGAAAGAGCCATAGTAACCCGCTTCGCCTATTTCACTTTACGTGAAGTGGTTCCGATGTTGTGCTCACGACATGTACTCACAAAATACAGAGTTTTCCGAATGAGATCCGCCACCATTCCTAAATACTGTGTTATAGTCAAAAAGAGAGCCCTTCATAGAAATCAACGAGAGTAGCTTGGGAGATTCACGTTATGAGATTCCTACCCAATGGAAATGAGTTTGCTTCCAAATGGAAATGGGAATCCTACCCAATGGAAATGAGATTACTTCCCAATTGAAATGAGATTTCTTTCCAATGGAAATGAGATTTTTTTCCAGATGAAAATGAGATTTCTTTCCAATGGAAATGAGATTCCTTCTCAACAGAAATAAAATTCTTTCCCAATCGAAATGAGATTTCTTCCCAATGGAAATGAGATTTCTTCTCAATGGAAATGAGATTCCTTCCCAATTGCAATGAGATTTCTTCCCAATAGAAATAAGTTTTCTTCCCAATGCTTTCTTCATTTTCTATACTTCAAGAATATCTGTCTTGACGTACTTATTTCATGTAAACTAAATGATTACATTTTGTTCGTAAAGAGAGACAGCTGTTTCCATAAAACATTATAGTTAAGCGTCTGTAGTATAAATCTTAATAAGCTATTGTGATAATGAGAAATATATCCGTTTTCCCAATAGCATACAGCAAACATAATTGTCCATATGCTTTCTAGGTACAGGCTTTTGATCAGTCACTAATTTAATTATGGCGGATGACTTATTTCGTTGTCAGTCATATAATTAACATTAACCTCAACATTTTTAAGCTGATGTGTAGAAATCACTAAGACAAAATGAAAAGTTGTTCATTCAAACAAAGTTATTCTTTAGCCAAATGGTTGCCAAATATTTTCCGAAAGTTGTTTAGTAAAACGGTACCCTGGTCATAACAAAAGTTATCTTATCATAACGGATATTCTTAAGTTTGCTTTGAGTCGGCCCTCTAAACATCTAAGGATGCTGGATACTATTCCTCGACTTTCGTTTTGCTACCCCTTATACCATCACTTCTTTCATTTGTTTTAACCGGTTTTATAACTCCTGCATTTTCAGCATGTCAGGATGCTTAAAACAAATGATATATCATATTTGGTAAATTTGTTTAGTATGTAATTTTGAAGTTCTCGCAAAGCTCGCTAACACTTATCCAAATGCAAGCAGGAATTGAGGAAACCTCCAATTTCGTTGGAATATTGACACTGTATGTTGCGAAACACCATAGGAAGTATTAAAGAGTTCGAACGACGTATATGGGTGTGTATTTAATTTAGAATTTAATTTAAGAATTGTTTGAAATCAGAGAATTAGGATGCAGCGCAGAGCTTCAATCCCAATTGCGACATAAATATCTTTTTAAAATTACCTTAGTATGATGACGGTGAGAAGACTTGTTGAAATAGAACTAAATACAGTAAATAACGTTTAAGGTAAATGTTACCCTGTGTTTTCACTGAGTATTTCGATAAACATTAGTCTAATCGACTCATAAGCAAGGTCATGGGATGATACAAAAAGAGGTAAGCTAGCCGTAGCGTCTAGTTCGAGGTTCCATGAAGGATTATGGGTGAACGGGGTTTGGGCTTATCAGCACATCAACGATCGCTATCGCTACTTTCCCGGTATTTTATGCCTGCAAAACAGCCAGGACAACTTTGAATAATGACCATGGATTACCGTATCAGTTATAAAACGAGACTAAAGGCGGCGTGTCCCTTTCCAGAAGGACAATTTAGTTTGTTCCGTTTTCGTTTTAAGTTGAATGAGAACGCGGATTACAATTGAAATCGAAATAGGATGTAAAAGATTTGATGAAGGTCGAATACTCATAATCCGCCATTCTAAAATTATTTTTTTTATCGGACTTCATCGGTCGTTTTTGGTTTACATCGTCGGTCAGAGCAGGAACTTTTCGCTTTACACCGAATAGTTTCGGCCACGACCGATGTACACCGAGAACCAACGTAGTAATCCGACGAAAACATGGTTGATTATTAGTATCCTTCCATAAACAACATAAAACGTATTGATAAAGAATCGACTTTTCGTTTGTCTCTATAATAGTATTTACATTGATAGAATAACAGCATATTAACCACGACACATCCTCCCTGGAATCTAAGATAAAGCTGTACTGATAGAAATGCTCAACTTCTCCAATTAGCACTAGGCTTCAAATTCTCTCCATAATGCCGATGTTAAAGTTCATTTCCATTAGTACAATAAGGACTCTAATACGTCAGTATGCGATTGGTTAAGACCTTTGTCGTTGTAAATCAAACGGAAAAAAACCCCGAAAAAGTAAGTCTTTGATATTTCTTTGATTTGAGTTTTCACTAAATGTAGTGCTCTGGTTGATTGTCATAATTCTGTTTGTACTATCGATCTAAGTTTGAAAGGCAGAATGTTTTTCTTCATTCCCATTAAGATTGAGCATTATATTATAACTGAACACTTGTTAACCCTTTACCAAACAATACAGACATAAGACGACTTTGTTGCAGACGACTTTTGAAAACATTGTGAGGAAAGGAGAAATTGCTTGTAACAAGCAATTTCTCCTTTGCCCACAATGTGTTCTGCCCCTTCGGAAGATTATCTTCCAATATTATCACGTATTGAAATGTCATCTGCAAACTCTTTCAATTTGGCACAGTCTAAAGGTTGATGTTTGGTAAAAGGTTAAGGTGATTGATAAATCCAACAGAACAAACTCTAATGACTCCTTATCATACATTTCCAGGAAGCCTTCACAGATATTGTGATATTGAATGTAACATACCATCTGATGTATCAACTTATTCGTTACGACAACTTACTTTATTCGTTAAAGCGATAAACAACCCTTTATAACAAGTGAGGACCTTCTTATAACGAGATCTTACATTGAACTTGAAATAATGTTAACGCGATGTAAAACCCCATGTGCATAAAGATATAAGCTTATCTTGTACTATAGTACACTGAACTGGTGCACTGTGTTGAGGTCGATGACTCTCTCAAATCATGGTATCTAACTGCTGGTCATCTAGTACTCGTTTTAGACAGCTATCCGAAAGGGATTTTGCGAATTCAATTTCCTAAGGAGCGTGAATAAATAAACCCAATAAAAACGCGTTTTCAAGAAAATGGTACATTTATTTAACAGCGACGAATCATCGTCGTTGATTAACCTTTTGAATGCTGGGTAGTTATCTAGGAACATAATGTTGTGTCGTCTGCTTTCCAAAACGTTAACATATCTGCTTCATTTTGATGAGGAATGAAACACAGGGCAGCAAACAGGTTGGGTCACAGGCCAGCCGCCAATTACTTGCTTGGAACAGAGTTTGGTCTGGTCCTACACTTTTCGCAGCTTCTTTGGCGGGGCATTTGGTGAGATATCGACACCTTTATATTTAAAGTGAATGTGTGCATATTGGCGCCAGGGCCTAGTCTCCCTTCCGGAGAATGATGACGTATGGTTTACTTTTGGGGGAAAGACCTTAAATCTACGGAGGACTGTGGATTAGGGAACCGTTTTACTAAGCATCTTTTGCTAAAATTTGCGTAAGTCTAAAACAACATTCCCATTTATTTCAACATTGGTCTAAGCATTATTGTCATGTATCGTATCATTGGAATCGTCTCTCCATGTCACACGACAATATTGTGTTTTCATTAAAGATACTATCCATGTTTATCAATTTTGACTTATGCAAGTATTTTCCTGAATTCGTTTAGAAAACGCTACCCAGGGTAGGATGTTTGGTCTTTGGAAGCGGTCAAACATGAGTTTGTTCTCTTGATGAACAAATCAAGGCTTTTGTTAGCTTTTAGGTCAGTACAAATGTTCGACACGCTCTTGTTCCCTCGGTTAATCCCTTATACCATGGTATCCAAGATCTCTTGAGATGCAGGAGCAATGGAAATCTACAGTAACAAAAAATAGATATACTAAAAGTCCAGGGTACCGACTTTTGTTAGTTCTTTGAGTCAGTATTAGTGTTCGACACACTTCTTCCCTCAATTAATCTCGTACGCCATGGTATCTCGGGTTTCTTGAGGTGAAGCAGGCATTTTTAACTACAGTAACCCAAAGGAGAAATACTCATATTTAGCACTTCATTTATATATTCGTCAAACTAGAAGGTTCTTTTTTGGAAAGATCAAAGAACATTCTATTTTAGTAGAGTATATAAAGAGGTGCTTAAATCGTTCTATTAAACATTTTAAGCTAGAAATAAGAGTCAGTTCAAAACAAAACTTCTTCTTGATTCAATATTAGGCTAGGCAATATTGGCAAAGTTACACATCATTGGAATCGTCTCTCCGAGACGTTTCCAATGACGTTTCACATTGCAATATTCCACTTCTATTTGAGATGATATATGTTTATCAGATTTGATTTGCGCAAATATTTTCCTTAAGCCGTTTAGTTAAACGGTTACATGGTTAAATATACGGACTCAGGTCTGTGGTTAATTACACACACGTTACTGGTCAGGTAGACAAATCTAACCCAATTACCGTGCAGCGCACCTTGTCGATGTATGGTATTCGGCGCGGAGTGGCGAGAGTGGAGAATATTGGCTGCAGGTCCCGACATATGCCTATACGGGAAACAGATGAGTTTTAATTTGCATTTCCAACAGTGCCCGGGGGAAACATGCATGGTAAGCGTAGACGTGAAACAAGGAGATCCTTTTCCAGGATTTGATTTACTTCATTCTTAACACGTGTTTATTGATATTGCGCGGGGGGGCATTGAACCTATGATAGCTGTATGTTTATTTCGGGCATTTCTCATCGGAACTGCGTGACATTTTTTCCAGGTCTTTGTTTGAGTTATTGCATAATGGCTTCTTGCGGCTGCGATTAAATCAAATCCCCTGTATATTATTCATCTGAAGTCTGTGAAACCAGAAAATATGTTGTTGATGAAAATCAAATAGCATGATCCAGGGACAGTCCCTTTCTTCATTATCAGACATAAAGACAATAATTCATTGTGATGTCACTCATGAATGTATATGTGTATTGAATACATTGTGTAAAATGAGCCGTCGGCCTACATTACGAAATAAAGAAATATTATTTGCATTGTCTTTGAACAGGGATAAGATTGGATCAATCCGTTACTCCTATCCTACGCCTAGTGATATTTATATATATAAATATATATCCATTTAAAGCGCCTCCTTTGAAAAGTGTTGACATTTACTCCCGTGTTGTTATTGTGTTGGTACCTTTCCCAAACGCCAAATTTTGACTGTCCAAATTGAACGGGTTTGCAGACGACATTTCAAAATGTGATGAAATTGGAAAATAACCTTCTGATAAGGCAGAAACCATTGTGGGAAAAGGAAAAATTGCTCGTAACGAGCAATTTCTCCTTTTCCCACAATGTTTTCCAACGCCGTCTGCAACAAAGTGGTCTTATTTTTTGGGAAAGGGTTAAACGATGTTGTCAAAAGTCATTTAGACTTATCGCGGCAGCAAGCTCGACTTTCAGCAATCCAGGTGTTTCCTCACAGACTATTGTATCATTAGTATCAAGGCACGGGCTTCTTTCCCACATGAACATAAATGATCAATGCTGAGAGGCGGAGACATCTAAAATGTGCTGACTTTGTTAAATGTACTTATGAATATTGGCTGAACAGTAGCTTAAACACAGGACCGACGGTGTAACGTCGTAATTAGCAGACTTTTTTTGCGGTAGTCAAGTCGAACAACCAGAGTTCCTTGCATATTCTGAAACGTTTTGAGGTTGTCTCTTTCATTTCTTCGTATCTTTTCTCAATTATAAACGCAACCCCCGAATTAATTTAAGTAAGCATATGACATATTTCATATTGGTTCAAGTGGTTGCCAGAGTCAGATCAATAGAGTTGATTGTTTTATGAAAATACCGTTGAGATGTACACCATGAGTAAAAGAGTCGGCCATCATTCTATAAATATGTTCATACTTTGCAACATTTCAAAACTAGATGATCAGTATAGTATATGGTAACCATGAGATTAATTGGGCCGCGTCATGCGAAAAGGGACACTCGGACATAAATAAAAACCGCTGACTCTGCTCTTTCTTAGCGCTATTATTCCAGTATCTAGTCACGACAGTTATCATTTGTATTTATTTAAAGGTAGAACTTGATGGCAAACATTGTAGCCCCAAACCAGCCGCCACATCAGTGACGTGGCGGCTGGTCTGGGGCTACACTGTTTGTTATGTCCGAGTGCCCCTTTTTCCGTGACGTGGCCCATTATAACATCACTCGGACACTATGCTTTCCAAGATCAACTTTTAGAAACGCAAAGAATGCTAACTACACATCATGAAATTTAGTTTTTCTTCGCAAATAGACGATATGACTTTTTCATTGAAATCCAGGTAATTCTGTCTTGCAATGTTTGTCCAACTCTTGGTTTCTTTCCCATTTAATTTGCAAATATAATTAGTCGAGACTCAAGCAGCTGTTTGGTCTTTATTGGAAAACAGAAGAATCTTCAAGATATACCAGAATCACGCCTGGTCTTTAGGCACTGATTCACGCTTCCCTTTACTCATCTTTCTGATCTTACTATTGTATTATTTTTTCGAAGGTCCCGGGTTCGAGCCCCACCGACAGCTCTGAATCCGTGGTAGTGACCTTTGGCAAGTCACTTAATATTCCTATCCTAGTACTGGCCTACTAGTGGGTGACATTGGTGCAGGGGTAGAGCGTCGGGCTCTTGTACCGAAGGTCCCTAGTTCGAATCCCCGCTAGGGGGGGTGAAACTAACCCACAAACCGGTTTAGTATCCAGGAAGCTGTCATCGAGAGTGGCTTTGAACAAGCTTTCAGCTTCCTTCACAATCGATGTAAAACAAATATGATACGATAGTACTGGCTGTTGCAGGAAAGGTGTTACGTAACTGAGACATTGCTGATACGACCGTTAATATCTTACAAAAACATTTTGTTTCATATATACTCAATTAAACGTCCGTTAAGCAAAACACATAAAACGAGTCGTAGTATAACGGTAAAATGCTCATAGTAAGCGACAATCCCCATTCCATAATTTCTTTTCCCTCTCTGTATCGCTCTATGTTTCTCTGTATCTCTCCCTCCCTCTCTGACCATGTGTCTGTGTGGATGTATCAGTGGGTGTGTATGTGTGGGTGTGTGGTTTCTTTGTGGTCATTCTTTTATGGCACCAGAAAGAATAGGTCAGTCAAGCCGATTCACAAAACGAAAGATAATCGAATAATTTGATACGTGTATGATAACATTGATGAAGATTGTACAATTTAAATAACCAATTTCTTTGTAATACTGCAATCTGACGAATCGTTTGGAAAGGAATCTAGAACTGTGTGATAAAAGAATAGATTACAAAACAATACACATATCCCTTTGTTATAAAGTTTTTTTCAAGCTAAAGACGCAAACAACAATTTTTTCCCATCATGCCTTATATTCATCGTCTGCACGTGTTTCCAATCACGTACGGGCATAACTTCCAATTTAAAGAAACAAATGAATACTAAGGAGAACAATTATACATGTTATTGAATGGGTTTTCCGAAATCATGATGCTTCACTCATTACCATAGAAAAGCCTGCTATGAATGAAATGATTCTGGCGATTTATTTGTATTTAATACCCCAATAAATTGGGAGAAATAATGACGGAAATATCAGATATCATTTACCGCTCGTGGTGCCAAGATGGCGCCCTAATCCATGTAGTACTATAAGAATGTGTCACGTGGTGCTTTTCGGAAATGAGGAATATCCTAACCGAAAAGTATAAAAGTACATTCGTTATGAATATAAAGCCACCATTATAGATAGGTTGCTTAACTTATTCTACAATTCTGCTCAAGAGGTGATAATATCGAATAAAGCGTTGTATAACAGATTACAATGCTCTTGCGGAAAATGTTTGTGTAAGTCATAAGCTATATGCTGAGACACAATCGTAAATAATACTGCAATATTGTCATGTGATACATCACTGGAAACGTCTAGGAAATACGATTCTAAAAACGTGTTACTTTGCAATATTGCTTATCTCAATATTGAAATAAGATTGAACGTTTATAATCATGATGATACGATGTTATTTGGATAAACTAGTTGCTCTTCAAAATTCTACAATAGTTCTTAACAGACGACATTGATATACAGTGGACCCGCGATAATCCGAACGTCGTTTATCCGGAATATTCACCATCCGAACAGAATTTTGAGGGAACGGATCTTACCTTCATTAATTTAACTGTTTAATGTATTAAAACATAAGTCAATATCATAGTTGGTACCAATGGCGCAATTCGGTTCTAATAGTTCATAGACAATTGATAAATCAAAGTTGTAATGCAAACTATGTTGGAGAGTACTTAAACGTTTCTTGAAAGATTTCTATATGTGGCATCATTTTCAATTCAAGTCCGTCTTTCAATTTTCTTCCAGACCAAATTAAAGCTTGTGTAGCGAGTTTCTTCATAGAAATTTATTGATATGGTGTTGTCATATATTAATATTCTTTTTTAATACGTCTTGTAACATCGATCATCAATAGGCCAACGATAAGTACAAAATGCGTTCACGTCTCATTTTATGTATATCAACAATTAAAAGTGTCGTCCTTTTATTCTTTGTTTCTTGCTAAAGATATTGATAAGAACGTTAATCAGACCGTTTAAATGATGATAGTACAGTAACTTGTGTTAAGCAACCACCCCTTTAAACAGCCTACCTGCCTTAAACAACCACTACAGAGGGTCCCATTGTTAGATTTTGGTGTAAATCATTTTGCTTAAAGCAGCCAACCTGTCTTAAAAAAGCCAATTTAGTCTTTCCCTTAGGCTGGCCTCTTAACCCTTTCCCAAACAACAAATTTTCGACTGTCCCAAATTGAAAGAGTTTGCAGATGCCATCTCAAAATGTGCTGAATTTGGAAAATAAACTTCTTATTGGGAAGAAAACATTGTGGGGAAAAGAAAAATTGCTCGTTACGAGCAATTTCTCCTTTTCCAACAATCTTTTCTAAAGCCATCTGCAACAAAGTGGTCAATATCGTTATTGTTTGGTAAAGGGTTATCGCAAGTTTTTCTGTATAAGACTTACAGCGATATAGTTAAGATACTTCAAGCAAAACCTTTTTTTTTCAATACATACAATCTTATTAAATGCAGTTTTACTATTGAAACAATTCCTTTTTTTTCTGTTTTTCGTTATTGGTAATTTGTTTTCAATTTCAGCGACAACACGTAGAGTACAAGTACTCACACAAGAGATTTTCCATATTTTTTATAGTATACGCTTCTTTCTATACCATTTGTATACAAATAAAAAAGGAAACTATTTTTTTTAAGTTAATCTCTAAATTTTCTAATTCTTTCAGGTCACTGGCCGCTCAACATCATCCTCTGTGACGTATTCGTGACGTCAGACGTACTCATGTGTACGTCGTCCATTCTCCACCTGTGTACGATCTCGCTGGAGCGTTACTTTGCCATTCGGAACCCTCTCGCCTCCCGCATCCGGTCCAAGCGCACCGTACGGCTGAAGATCATGCTGGTTTGGGCCACGTCCCTGGCGATAAGTAGTCCGATCATGATCCTAGGGATCGTGGACGAGAAGAATATATTAAACGAGAATCAGTGCGTTCTCCGCAATAACGATTTCATTATCTACGGGAGTGTTAGCGCTTTCTTCATTCCGCTGGGAATTATGGGGATTTTGTTCGGCTTTACGATTCATCTCCTTCGCTCCCAGTGGCGGATGTGTGACCCGAGACGACGGAAGGACGGGGAATTGACCGTGCGCCGTTTCAAAAGCCGCCGAACGCTTAGTTTACGTAACCGGAGCGCACAGAAAGGCGGTGCTGGTGGTGCTGTTGTAAAGAAGTCCGTGGCACGACGCACCAAGAGCTGTCCCGGTCCGCGGAATAAACTAACCGGCGACGGCGGGGCGAAAAACGGAAATTGCCGAACGGGAGAAGTAGATTACGCGTTGCAATCCGACTCGAATCCTTCGATCGCGGCGATAGACAGTGAATTCTCTACCCCACCCACCTCTCCAGCGTTGTCACAGTCGTCGCCTGACTTTAAGCTCACGTTCCAACAATTCAGACAACAGAGCGCTCCGATCAGCGAAACAGACGAAGATTGTGTTCACGACGGAAGACGCATTCTCGGCGTTTCCACGGAGACGACCTTCACCGAGCTCCCGTCATCCATCGAACACATATCGTCCGCCTATCTGACGGAGTTGGGCCCGTCGGATCCCTACACAAACCGACACAGCTATGCAAACGACTCTTCGCCGTCGGTAGAGGACGCCTGTCTCGATATGCCGACCACATACAGCGCCCCGTCACGGCTTCACGAAATCGCGAAACAACGTCAGAGTCCGTACGGCCAATCGTCGTCATCATCAATAGGTCACATGGCAAAAAAGGACTCCGTCCGACAAAAACAGGTGAAGAACTCTGTAAAGACAGAACAGAAGGCGAGCAAGACTCTGTTTATTCTGTTTGTGACATTTGTTGTATGCTGGGCGCCGTTTTTCGCTGTGAATATTCTCACGGCCGTGTGTACGGGTTGCGAGTTCAGTCATCTGATGGTGACAGTGTTTGTGTGGCTAGGGTTCGTGTCGAGCACGCTGAACCCGATAATCTACACGGTGTTCAACAAGACGTTCCGTACCACGTTCATCAAGCTGCTCAAGTGCGAGTATCGGACCATACAGAAGCCGATGCGCATCAAGGCTATTTGTCTGGGCTTTCATACGATGCAGGATAGAAATGCCGGGGCTTCTATACCTTTGTAGGCATGATTACTTGTCGTTCTTCACAGATATATTAATAACGGAGTGTGACTTTATGGTCAGAAACATTAGAACGTGTTATAAATGTACGCTCATGTTCAGGGCTTATGTGCTTTTGAAGAGTTTGAAATGTATTGAAATGATGCGGGTATATAAATGTTTGAAATGCTTGGTAGATGTAAAGGCTGTATTCTGTTAATGGTATATGTAAGGGTTAATCAATGTCTGGAATAACTTGCAAACAAGGACTTGGGTAAATGGACTTATAAAGATACGACCTATAAGTCGCCAATATTAAGAAGGGTATCCAAAAGGTTGATACACTCACATTCACATCTAAGAAGAGATAGGCAGTGAAATGCAGTGAGGCAAAGGTGATATATGACAAAAAGGATATATCTCTCATTATTTTTCATTTTTCTCATAATTATTTAATATATTTCGCAAATGTTTTCTTTTTATGCGGACTCTTGAACAAAAAATACTCCGAGTAAATGATAAATGAAATAACAAGTTATCATTTCTATTACATGTCCACCAGGAACTAGTCTGACATTGGTTATATACGTTTTGAGGCACCAAATCAAGGTTATTTTCTTTTTTTCATAAAATCAGAGGTCGCTTCAAATCTTCCACATAAAGATCATCTGTGCAAATGTGATGAAATAATGGTTGTTTCTGCTTCAAGTCTTAAAATGGAAATGGGAAATTCTTTACACAAGGTCAGCTTGTTTCCTCTGTGTCGAGGGATTTTGTCTTAATTCTTTGCGATGTTGAATATCGTATTGCGAATCAACCGAAATCCCTTGCATAACGGAGAAAATGGTACCGCTTTGATATTTCATCGTTCGCCCCGTATTGTTGCGCGAATTTATAAAAGTGACGACAATCCGTCTGCCATAAAGTAGAATATCCATAACCCGCCGCTTTAATACTCTTTCATTTGTTGGATTACTTTGGCCGTTCTCGGTAAACATCCTTCAGGGTCGGAACTATTTGCTTAACACAGCATAATTTCGGCCCCGCCCGATGTTTACCGAGAACGAACGAAGTTATCCTACGAAGGAGTGAGTTTAAAAGTGGCGGGTATTCTACCTTGAATGAGACCAGCCATTTGACTTGTTCACAGATTACTTCGGTATGACTCCTTCCACTTTTCACTGATTCAACCATGCGTGATTTTTCTAAAGAATCCCATAGCATACGCAACAAAGTATGGTATTACAAAGTTTGAGGTTATATTAAGGTTAAAAACTCAGAAAATTGCATGCATGGTTTGATTTTGATTCAGTAACCAAACCGTTGCTGAAGAAAACATGTGCATACGGGTTTGGGACTTAATACAGTTGCTTATGTACTATAAACAGGTCGACTAACACTGCATAAAGTTAATTATTTAACAGTTGCTACCTGCAGCAAACGAATCATTGAATTTACTGCGATAAAAGGGATTGTGGTGAGGACTTTCTCCTTCAGCCTCTATCGTTTCTATAAAACATAAATAAAAAGAATTTGTCATAGTTTGTGCATTATTGTGTTGTTCTTTTGAGACCTTTTATCGATGCATTATGAGGCGGCGGGGGGACAACAGTAAGTGGCTTCGAGAGTCATACCGTTCCAAACGACGTAAACTTCAAACCAAATAAACCACCAGTACTTCTAATGCCACGAGAAATTATGACAGTGTGGTTTGAAAGAAACGGTTAAACCATCGACAGAAGACGATATAGTGACATTTGATTGGCATCTATGTATGGTGTTTTACAATGCGTCAACATCACTTCAGTTTTCTTGTGATACCCGACTCGCAATGATAGAGGGAAACCCCATACTTAACTGCTTAAATTGGCCGGTAAAGTCGGCATTCCGTAAGTCGGGAGACTTCCCCCTCGTGAAAATCCTAATGCCGTCATCGGGATGTGAACCCATGCGGAGAGGGGCCATGTTATTTCAAGATTTCTAGTCTAACCACAAGGCCATGGACCCCCCCCCCTTTTATCAAGAATGTAACTTAACAACAACATGATGTTAATGGGTCGTCTGAAGTTAAACGCACAGGCAAAATAGTTAAGCAAACTTACTTGATATAGTCTTTTGTTTCGGTGCTTGCTTTTGAGTTTTTTTTTATCCCAAGTCAGCAATTTTTCAGTTTTATTACGATGCCAGGTTCATCATGAAAGGAGGAAGACCCCCTTATTGGACTTTACGCTTACGTGGTACCAGAGGATAGAATAATTCATGTGACCATATGTTTACCCTTTTTTCCTGTACGATCCACCTACGATCTAGAATGAAAACAAGTTTGTAATTCTAAATGGTTTTCTAAAATATGCCCACGTAAATGCAAGTAAATATCGGACGACTTCAATTAAACAATGAACACTTAAGAAGAACAAAGAATATTATGAGCAAGTAAAGTTTCACTTTTTACCAGGATTGAGTTGTGCCGATCATGCGTTACTGGTTTATCAGGTATTATATCCCAAGGCATGTTTAATTACATTACACTCCAGTCGTATCAGACGTTTCACTTTTGATTAATAGATACCATATCTATTCCTACGCCCGAATCCCTGGTCGGGTCCCTAGTGATCGACACCATTTAACTAATGGAGGCTAACCCTTAGAATGCTGGGAAACCTTCTAAAAATAGGTTTCTGTGTCGTCTGCTTTTCAAAACCTTTAATGTCTGCTCAATTCTGTTGAGGAAAGATAATCAAAGTACCAATAAAGTTAGATCACAGGCAAGCCGCAAATATACTTGGTGACTGGCCTAGAACCAACCGGTTTGCATAAGCATGAAGTCGATTCCAGCACTATAAGGGTTAATACCATTATTAACGCCATTTTAGTACTATACGTGCGGTATATGAAATTAATATTTGAAAAGGCATTTCGCCGTTAGGATTTCAACTATATGCATATTTATCGTTAAAAAGTTTCGCCCCTTGCTCGAAGTGTAAGGTATGTGTTTATCGAGGTTGTCTGTATATAAACAAAACAGCTATGCAGTTTCTTTGATTGTTAAATCCGTATCTCCCTATCTCCAATTTGATAATTGTATCACAAAATGCTTCCACTTTATGCAATGATTATTGGTATATATGTCTCTCTATTACGTATAACTGTTTAAATACCTATTTTCTAACAGCATTTTCTTACCAGAACTGAACGTTTCCAAGAGCATTTGTCTTCCGCGATCTTCCCTTGATCCACTACATTTTCGTACTGGTGATGTCTGTCTTTACCTCTGATATTCCATTTACTAAATGTGATATAGACGATTGAAATATTGTACAATTCTCACATGAAACTCTATAGATCTTTTGAACTCTCCAAACGAATGAGGTCCGCGGTCGTATAATGGTGAGCGTTCGACACTCAATACCAGAAGGTCTTGGCTTCATAAAGGCTCCTGATATCACCTTACAGTGTAAATGGCGATGTCATTGTTTCCTAGTCTTGTGATTATTTTTCCTAGATGCTGATATACTGCTGAGAATAGCGTCAACATCAACATCTTTTATTTTTCGAGCCAGATATTATCAAGGCCCGTAGTCGGTAACAACTGTGTCTGTTACAACATATGTCTAACTGTTTACCAAACAATTAGGACAATTAAGACTATCTACTGAAGAACCATTTTTCAATAAGGTCTGTTTTCCTTTCGTAATGAATATTTGCGAAGCCATTAGGTCGACTAAACACTTTAACATTTGGCTTTAGATAGATATTAGCGTCAGTTATCACCACGACATCGACAAGGAAGAGACCTCTTTGTGAGACGTCCATCCGCACATTGGTTTCAAAGGTTTTGGCGGGTTTCTTTATTTTCTTCCATTGTTTTACCTGTTTAAATCTTTCTTTCAGACTGTCAATAAGAAAGGAACCAGCATCGTGTGCTTTATTGCCTAGGGAACGACATCTTAGTTTACACATGTTTGCAGCATTATCAACATTTGTTTACAATCTCATAACATCTATTTGTCAATATGCATGTGTCGTGTAACCGATTCATACATTTTACGTGTTAATTATAATATACAGAAAACAGAGTGAAATTCAAGTAAACATAGATTAAAACACGTATTGTCGCCATATAACATTCTTTAAAACCACAGATACCTACCTGATCGTTGCTCTTTGGTTTAAAAAACTCGTTTTGGGTCACATTTAGCTGCCTAGCATTTTCTCTGTGGACATCAACATGGACGCAAAAACAGGTGTTTATTTCAAAATATAATATGGTGACAAAAAGAACAAATGGTGAGTGACATGTTGATTTTCATAACAAGTACAGTGATGTCTCGTTAATCCAAACACGTCCGTTCCCAACAAAATGTCCGGATTACCGAATCATCCGGACTAATGAAGCATAGCATATACTTAAACACATTACTTTTAGCCCTTTAGCAAACGCCAAATTGTCGACCGTCCCAAATTGGAAAAGTTTGCAGACGACATTTCAAAACGTGATGAAATTCAAAAATAATCTTCTGATATGGCAGAAAACATTGTGGGAAAAGGAAAAATTGCTCGTCACGAGCAATTTCTCCTTTACCCACAATGTTTTCAAAAGTCGTCTGTAACAAACTGGTCTACTTATTCCGTTCCCGTACAATTTGGTTCGGATTGCGAGACATCCGGACAATCGGGGTCCTTTACCCACAATGTTTTCAAAAGTCGTCTGTAACAAACTGGTCTACTTATTCCGTTCCCGTACAATTTGGTTCGGATTGCGAGACATCCGGACAATCGGGGTCCGGATAAACGAGGCTTCACTGTATATATTTTTTGAAAATTAAAAACCTGTTATTTGAAAAACATTTTCACCTGGATTTGCGTTGTGCCGATCACTATTTCTCGTAGTTGACGTTTGACAACGTGAAAACAAGTCATCCTCATCGAAAGTGTTGCTACCCTAACGAATATTTTTTAATGTAGTAAACCGTTGCTATAAAACCCAAAAGACGTTTCTTGTTCATTTACGATAAAAATGATACGCGTTTTAGGTTTGTACGGCGAGGAAGAGAAATGATTTACGCATTAGCAATATATAACGTCAGAGAAAGCAATGATAGAGAAGGATTTAGGACAACGCATACGTCTGAAAAACCAATCAAGCATCCATCCTGGTCGATAAATCCCTGTTGCTTGTTCCTAGAATGGTCGCAGTTCCTTTATAGCTACGAAAACTGTCTATTAAAGACTCGATAGCGTAGTGGATAGCGCTGCTGTCATTTAACGCTAGGTTCCCAAATTCGAACCCACACACTGGTGAATGTTTAACCCTTATAATGCTGGGTAATTTTCTAAAATAGATTTGTGAGTCGTTTACTTTCTAAATACTTTATGCTTAATTTTGTTAAGGAAAGATACTCAGAGTAGGAAACAGGTTAGATCACAGGCTAGCCAACATTTTACATGTTCCGGTTCAAGCACTATAACAATCGTATCTACTCGGCAATCCCCGTAACAAGTCGGTAGATATACCTCGTAGGCAGTACATGAATATACCAGAAATCCTGGGGTAATTCGCCTTATTTCCGGCGGATAACGCAAAATGCACACATGCACTAAATATGTACTTAAATACACACGAATTGGTTATATATCACAATCTAATGGTTTATTTACCCTTTTCATTAAAAATGATCGTACCAACACATCTTCGTTTCATATTTTGTCAATCGGCTCATTTCGGCAATCCACGGCTTGTGCCGGGGATTTCCGAGTTGATACGATTGCAAACGGACATGCCCTTCGTTGCTGACCTACTTTCAAAAATGGCTCCCCATTACCTCCGAGGTTATTTCAAGAAATGGCCGAGGTGTTCCGAATGGCACTATAAGGTTTAAGGGGTAACGCCAATCTGAACACATCGGGTTTATCAAATGAAAACACCTCTGAAATAATAGGGATGACGCCATATTGGTTCCCAGCGGAATGACGTCACTTCACTTTCGTGTTTAAAAATTGATCTTAAATGTGAAATCTAAAAAGCCTTTAAATTTGATTGAGGAAACAACTTTACATGTCACAACAACAATTTTGCCATTTGGTATGAGTTACTGATAAAAATATTACTTCAAAGGATGTCCAACCCTTCCATACGCATTGAACTACTTAACTTGCACGCTTAGAAAAGGTGTTAATTGGCGGATGCCGATTTACCCGAAAAATTGTAACCCTACACTTATATCCGAGGTGTATTTCACAGCTCACGGAAATACCCGAGTAGTTCCGATTGGGGTAACGCATGGCCAACTGGTTAAGGTTGTGGTCACACCGACACCTCTGGTTTCGTGGGAGTGACATTAGGCCAGTTAATTCAGAGCAATTGCTAACGACCATCGCAACTCTAGAGATATATTATGTATTTTATAATATATGTCGTATGATGGGCCGGAGGCCTTTATGTACATTACAAGATTTGTAACTTGTAACTTGTACTGGTGGATCCAGGAAAACCAGTATACACAGTGAAGCCTCGTTTATCCGGACCCCGATTATCCGGATGTCTCGCAATCCGAACATAATTGCAAGGGAACGGAATTATTTGACCAGTTGGTTGCAGACGACTTTTGAAAACATTGTGGGTAAAGGAGAAATTGCTCGTGACGAGCAATTTCTCCTTTTCCCACAATATTTTCTGCCATATCAGAAGATTATTTTTGAATTTCATCATGCAAACTCTTTCAATTTGTGGCGGTCGAGCATTTGGCGTTTGCTTAAGGGTTATAGTATACATGTGCATACAGACCGTTTATGTCTTAATGTGTATAAGAATGCTCTGCTTCATTAGTCCGTTTAGTTCGGTAATCCGGACATTTTGTTGGGAACGGATGTATGTGTGGTACAGACGACAGTTTGTTTCGGATTAATTTCATTTCGAATAAATCGGATATATCGGCGTTGTCAACTTATCCGTCGAAGAAAACCTAAGCTACGATCAGAATCTTTCGTTAATTTACATGTGATGCATAACGCTATTGATATTTGACAAAATTGGTCAAACCATCCCTGAATGAATTGTTCAATAGCTAATAAAGGTGGAGGGGGGCGTATTTTTCACGATTCGACGAACATCTACCATATTCATTGGATAATTATTCTGAGTTTCATCAAATCAGTAACGAATGACAACTCTATGTTAGAAATTGAACTATGATGCATCATTTATTACACATGAGCAGAGCGCATAAACTACTAATCACGTGGTATAAAACATAGCCATACGTTTGCGATTGTCTGTGTTAGGCTTAAACACGCTACCACAATCTTTGTGAGGTACACGATTAGAGCATTCGTACGATTATCTTTCACGTAGAATTAAATATAAAGTAATAACTGATAGTGCTGGAACCGACTATATGTTTATGCAAACAGGTTAGATCAAGGCCAACCGCCGAGTAAATTGGCGGCTGGCATGTTATTAAACCTGTTTGCTACTCTGAGTTTCTTTCCACAACATAATTAAGAAGATATTTAAGGTTTTGGAAAGAAGACGACACAAAAATCTATTTTAGAATAGTACCCAGCATTCTAAGGGTTCAGGGAGGCAATTGAATACACATTTTTGCTAAGCCTTGCATGTCTACGAGGTTTACGAGTAGGATTCGCTTGTCATTGCAAATTTTTGAAATAGTATACGTCCAAGACGTTTCAGACCTCTTACACGTATTTAACTTCAATATCATTATATTCTATTGGGATTCAAACGATTCTGCCTCTGCAAATGTGTTCATAAAATTTTGCTCGTAAAAAAAGAGAACGATACAATCTTTGACATGCATAAATTAGTTTATTATTAATTATTTAACTGCATAAAATCATGTGGCGATACATAATACTTGAATATCTTATATAATGAGTGCAATGATAAAACTTAATTAAACAATAACGCATCCTTTACTTTGAAAGAACAATATCAGAACAAAATGTCTTCTATGAATAAAATGACATCACATATAAATAGAATTTTAGTTTGGTAGAGAAATAATGTTGTCAGCTTGTAAGCTAATAGCTAGAATGTTTAAAGCAGATATACAACAGTGTAACTTCCATCAACTCACTACGTTTATGAAATGTTTTATGAAAGATACATGATCAGTTTAAGGTCTTCCCCAGGTAGTTTAGCGTCTTAAGTTTAAATTAAGCACTTCCCAGGCGCCTGAATTGATCCCACTGTGCCTATAACTTCACCACAAAGCTTTAAATCTATCCCTCAGCTTATCAACATGCCTGTGACATTGTTTTTTACATTTAACTTGGTTTAAAAACAGTTTTATTAGTCTTTTTAATCCAAAAGAATTAAAATATTCCACCATTTAAGAATGCATCTGTATATACCCAGCGCCTGAAATAAAATCCTGGGGAAGACTCTTCTTTACTGCATGTTATGCAGAATATATTCATGTTCTCTGAATAAAGCCAGTGGTATAATTCCCTCCACCACTTCCGGATCTTGGCCCATGGAATCCACCCGCATGCGCCATTGGGACGGGATCTCGCGTGAAGTTTCGAGCACTTCCGTTCGAAAAGTCACGTGCCTCTCGCGAGTTCCGGTTATATCCGCCAAACGAGCCGCTACTACTGACATTGGACGACATAAGGTATCCATCGTCATCATACGGCTTGTCCCCACCTTTGGAAAACTCTATGTACTGCCCGTCATGATAATCACCCGGGTAATCTGGAGTAGGCGTGGATTCAAAGTGGGCGGGCGTAAGGTAGTCGTGATTCGGGAACTGGCTGTAGCGTTCAGATCTCGCAGAACCTTGTCTGGAGGGAGTGTCACGTGATTTCCCTTTCGGCGGCAGATTGACTACAGCACAGTCGTCTAGTTCGTGATAAACACCTCCATCGTCTTGCTCTTCCTTTGTCAGTGGTCTGTAAAATATACATTCGGCACTGTCTCAGTCAACATAACAGTCAATCTTAACTACTCGGGTAATTCCTTGAGTTGAGAAATACACTTTGGAATAAGTGTAGGGTTACAATGTTTCGGGTAAATCGTTCCCGGCTTATAAGACATTTCCGATATGTGTCCAAGTTAAGTAGTTCAATGTGAATGCAATTGCTGAGCATCATTCTCAATAATATATTATAGTTTATACTTAATTATTTTACATCGATTGTGAAACAAGTTATAACAACTTGAATAAATCACTTTGAATTCTGTTTCCTGGATACTTAACCGGTACTCGCGCAAAATGTGGAATAATGAGAGGTCGCAAGGCAGATCCCGCCACTCACGGGATCAAATGTTATCGGTAACCCGCACATAATAGTGACATTTTAAGTCCTGATATTTCCAATTGTTTCCTTCATCAAATTAAATGACTATTTAAATTTCAAAATTAAGAACTAATTTTGGAAACGAAGGTTCAATGACGTAAGTCTCACGGGAAACAATATGGCGACATCCCTATTATCTCAGAGATGTTTTCATTGGAAAAACCTATTGAGGTTCAAATTGGCGAACAGTTGGTCACATTTACAGATACAGTAATATATCTATACCTGGCAATTCTAATTGTCGAACTTCTTAATACGTCGAAGAAAGTACGGGACCCTGATTTATTTGTTCTTTATATATCAATTTATTTATATTCCAAACATCTAAACGTGGACTCTCTCTCTCTCTCTTTCTCCCTGTCGAGCATTGTATGAGGTCCCTTGAATTTCGAGGTATATAGATTACACTGTATATTGAGCGAAAAGATGTACAATATTGGTTTATCTCTAAGGTGATGTCACACTTTTGGATTAAAATACATGTTAATTTACTATACGTTTCAAAAAACTTAGCTAAGTTCAGTTTTGAAGAAATAAATGCTTCACTTCCAAATTCCCTCAGATCTGTCGACAAGCTCCTTTAAAATTAGTATTTGTTTGCGGTTTATTTCGGGTTCAATTGTACATTGTATTTTTATCATATGGCGGCGGTCAGTGTCCCTATCTATTGTTCAAGTATATCCCCATCTCTATTGTACAGCGTTTCTCATCACTTGCCAACATGTAAAACATATATGATAAGTGGTGAGTGACGAAACAATATTGTTGCATTGGCTTTAACGTGCCTCTGATAGAATATTGACCGAGTTGGTTCTAGAACTCATGACCATTTATATCAAGTGAGACATGCTACCATCTTAGCATTGGGTTCTGGCCCGTGCATACACCCAATATAAGGCTAATGCAGGGTATACGCACGGGCCAGGACCCAAGGCTAGCCACCATCTGAGCTTGTTTGGCTCGGTGTTATATAATCAAATTCGGATATATATATATATATATATATTCTTTTTATATATATGTATCGCTATGGTCGCCAGGAACGTTATGTTTGACTGTTATACGAACCTTGGTGGAGGGTCTGGACTCAAACCGCCGTCAAATGAAGCGTAACCATGGTTTCGCTCTCCGTTCACCTCAATTCTTGAAGGAAGTCTTGATGTACGGTGCGTTGCTTTCCTGTATCAAAAGATATGAAGTAAGTCGGAATAGATATCTTTGGTTTATGAATGGCTGGAAAAAGAATAAGATAAATAAATCATTCAAGATAAGCGGTCAAACTTTTCTTTAGCGATCAGTCTTTGTAAGAACAAGAATTACAATAAATCATTGTATTTTCTTATATCGGGAGGATTCGTTAATATTACTTACAACCCTAGATTAACCCATTACCAAACAATAACGACAATTGACCAGCGTGTTGCAGACGACTCTGGAAGACATTGTGGGAAAAGGAGAAATTGCTCGTGACGAGCAATTTCTCCTTTTTACACAACGTTTTCTACTCGATCAGAAGATTATTTTTCAATTTCATCAATTTTGAAATTTCGTCTGCAAACTCTTTCAATTTGGGACAGTCGGACATTTTGCGTTTAGTAAAGGGTTATACCACCAATCTTCAAGTGTACAAAATTCATTGCTAACGGACATCAACTACGGGACTCTTGGTACCAAAGATCAACACTGTACCACTGTTGCCCACACTACTCATTTGAAACATGTATAAATTACCGTCTTTATGATTTGATGTAAAGATTAAGGTGCCTTCTTCCTCCGTTTTCAGGCGGTCTTCTTTACAAAGATATTGGTTTACATACTACAACAAAATCTTCACTGAGCAGCAAAACATGTGATAACAAATAACTATTATTTACACGCAGCAATGCCTTATTAACTCTATTGGTTCCGTTGGTTGCATTGTTTCGTATGCAGTTTTTCCACATCGATCTTCATTAACTTATTTAGTTGCATGTCTGATAAGGCATAATGATGGCCTAAAATCCAGACTTCGCCCAACCAATTACCTTTCGTACGATTAATGAGGCCAGTGCTACATGATATATTTGTCTCTCACCACTCATCAATCATGTTGGTGTGGGAAAAGAGTTTTGTGGTGGTGAAAAGATCGAATTCCTGGATTTGAGACCGGTCGACATGTGTTCGATCCCAGATGGCGATCATCCATCGCACCTTGAAGTGTCCTTTGGCAAGACACATTTCAAAGCTTAGTACTGGTAGGGCATCCAGGGGAAATGTATAATACTGCTAAAAGAGTGAGCTCCGTACATTGATATGAATAAAACAAAAGACGTCAGTGATTTGTGTAGATTACAGTCAATTACAGGTTTATACCAGCGGTATGTATAGATGCGTGATAGAAAGGTGATATATTATGGAATAAAACCTGGTACTCACTTTTCACCCTTATTCCGGGTATACCGTACTAGAATGACAATAACTATAACCAACACCAGCAACCCGCCACCGGCACCAGCTGCTATGGGAACGATAGGCAGATTCGACTCTTCCGGTGGCAACGTCGTTACGTCAGGTTCACCTATAAACAATTGTGCTCGTCTATTTCAAACAAACAAAATGTTGTAGCTAATTGAATTCATAGAATTGAGCCTAAGAAATATAGGCTGCAAGAAGGCCCTTTTCAAATACAGGGGTACTAATTCCTAACCAGACCAACGTTATGTCGCGAAATGAGGTCAAAATAACATGACTGCTTTGAATATCACCGCGATCAATTACATAATATCGAAAAGCAGATAGTAGCTTAGAAAGAAGTACAGGCCTCAGAACGTTTTATTCAAATTTACGAGGTCCATAGTCCTAAGTTCGAGACCGTGGCTGACCAGTATATTGTCTAAAAATGGAGTCGATCTGTTATGACGCATTTGTACCTCACCTACGACCAATCATGTTCAATCATGTATAAAGCAGGTAGTGGCGAAGAAAGGAAAACGTGTAATTGTACTGATAAAAACATTCTACGAGCTTGGATGTGCGCTGGCCAGTTTGATGTATAAGAATGTCAAACGACAGGAAACTCAAGTCAAACTCACATTACTGAAGGAGGGTGTTACAAGACATTTGAATCAATACAGTGTAACACAATTTTATATAGTAAACGGCTGGTAAAACATTTAGATATGCATGACACAATCATGTTTTGGTACAAATAACTGTCCGGTATTCCTACTGTCACTTTTGTTGGCTTCAATTCCGATTCTTAGAAGGAGCTTGTAGTAAATATACATATACAAGCTCACATATTGATCGTTTTTTTTAAAGGCACATTAAAAGGAGATGATAACAAATAAACCAATGAAAAAATATATGGAGTTCTTTTATTATATTCATAAAAGTCATGAGAAATAATTTATAAATGCATTAAGACCCTATTAAAAAGACTCCTTTAACATAAGTTATACTGTGCTTGAGATATAGTTATCTCCAATTCAATTATGTTTATCTACAACCTGTTTTTTTACATATTCAAAATAACGAATTCTGATTAGTTGGTTCAAATATTTGTTTATCAACTGTCATGGTCAGAGGTGAGGAATGAGGCAATCTGAATTATCAAACTTGCTAATCTGGGTTATTTTCTGGTTGATTTTCTCAATCAAGTTTTACTGATGGGCTTTTTTGGTGATAACTAATTGAATCTGATCAAAAGTTTACCAAATAAAATAGTTTGATATA
Organism: Cerastoderma edule; assembly: GCA_947846245.1. NCBI lineage: Eukaryota > Metazoa > Mollusca > Bivalvia > Cardiida > Cardiidae > Cerastoderma > Cerastoderma edule. The sequence continues at coordinate 5,712,982 of OX401419.1, read as the reverse complement.
CCATAAATCTCCTTGTATGTGCCTTTAATTTTCTGCTAATTGGTTAAAAATCGCGACAAAAGAAAAGAGCTTTTCATGGGAACGTCCTTCCCTTTGTCACAACGGTAAGAGAGCCGCGTCGTTCACTATGATTTCAGACAAATACATGTATACATAAAGACATTAGTTAAAAAAAAAATGCCTGTATTCAGTACATTCAGTTAACTCAATAAAAAACTTGAAATTTTACAAATTGGTTACCTGTAGTTGTTATTGCAGGAACGTCTCGTGACACGTGTATACCAAATAACGCACCTATGATTGGGGCTTCAATTACCTCCGACACTTCCTGTCCTGTTTTTTTATCGATGATGTAGATGCTCCTAAAATCGGAAATAGTGAGACAAGATGCATTAAAACAGCTTGTTTCAAAGAGCAAAATATTTCCCTTGATACTATGCGAGTTTTTCTATATATTTTTTTACGGTGAAGCAGAACGCACAGGCATCCTATATTGTCCGTAACACTTAGGACAATTGTTAGCAAACATATTCACAAATTTAGAAACGTTCTAGATTAAGATACACATCTTTTAAAGTCTGCTTTATCTTTACTTGATTTTGCAACCACCAACCATTGTTTCATAAGCAAAGTGCATACATGTACATATTTATAAAAAGCTAAATCCATGAATACTAATTGTGGATGAATACTAACAATATGAGAAATACATATAACATTGTCGTGTGCGGTCTCTCTATCAACAGGTAACCTTTCTCAGAAGCATCACATCTCGAGGCTCATCTCGTTTATCTTTTAGACTCAAAGAAAGGGTTCGTAAATGTTAGACGTTAATAAAGTAATAACGTCGTTTGCCAATTAAAGACATATTAACTTCATCCCAGTGCTTAATTTGAAAGGGTATACCTATGTTGGTCTGGAATATAGTATAAATAACGCTCATCTACGTCAAAGGCTACAGGGTTGTGGCGAGCATTCTGGTAAATTATCGTGACTTCTAGATTACTGTCTATCAGCTCTATCTTGTCCTTCGAACGGTCACACCAATAAATGTTGTCTCCTGTAATGAAAAGAAATACGTCGATTTAAGGTTGTTAGTTCTATACTTTTGGTTCTAAGAATAACTTTACTTGGTGACATTCTAATGAGGGTCTTTATTTAGAAGGTAGAGTTAAATGTGTAGTAAGCGGGTAACTAAAGCATTCGCACAGTTTGTGTTGGTCCCGGGACCGTGTTGCGGTCTTGCTCCATGCTTTCGCTCACCCACTTCAACACAGATATAGCATAACAATTACAAAACTGACATTCGGTCACTATGACTTATTACCCAATATTAAAAAAAAAGCTCTATGTTCTGAAATTCTAAAATTTTAAGATGCTGTTTGCGTTATCTTTCAAATAGCATCAGCACCCGTGTGCAAATGCTAGTGACTGGTTTCATTATCAATTCGAATTTGTGTATACATACACATGTATCAGATCGCATAGAATAGTATTCGTCACACAAAACGATGCAACTCGATACTGTTTTCCTTCAAATATATCCCCGATGAAGTCATCACTTTTTATGGTTCCATTTAAGCAACTACTAGTACTTTTTGAATTTGATGCACAACTCTACATTTATCTGATCAAACACATATGTATAGATGATTCCGCCAGTTGTGAAGCAAAAACATGTCATTTTGTGTATGTTTGTTTCATCTGTGTCTCTTTTTTGTAAACAAAAATAATTTATGAAATAACATACCGTTGCTTGGGTCGAACTTTATAACTTCCGGCGATTCTATTCTGTTACTGTCGTAACCCACCACCGTTTGTACATTGGAGCCGTCTATGTCTGATCGCATTATACGTGCCGTCTGATACCCAATCTCTATCCATCCGAGTTTTCTGTAAACATACAGCCTACATATAAGGAGAGTGGCTTGTTTCTATTTCTTCTGCTATATATCGTCTGTAACGTGGCTTTATTGGTTAGGTCAAAAGCGTTTTATATCGGATAAACATGTTTTTCATTCATATACTGGTGCTGCATTGATGCATTCGACAGCGAAATCGCAGTTAACCGGTGCGCATGTCCAAGACAGTTTTTCTTCGACTGCAATTTCTTTGCCGAGTTTGGATGTAACAACGTTATAAAGCATGGATTATCCTATACCAGCAGAACCAGAAAGTTAATGAACAACTTATACGTGTTACACAATGTTTCTATCATTGACAAAGTTTGGTGAGAAAAGCAAGATTAACTGGCTGCGGCCATCTTGTTCATACATAAGACACTGGTCACGTGATTTCCCCTCCTGCAGGGGCTGTCTTACATGTGCTCGCATATTGGATCGCCTCGTAAACCTAAATATAAAGAGAAAGAAGCGACGGAATATGGCTCGTACCTGTAAAATATTCATCGTTCTTTTCAACGCAAGACTTTTTTCCAATTTCTGAAAACTGAGACGAGAAGTTTCGAGTGTTCATGAAACAAGCTTCAGATTGTTCTTTCAACAACATTTTCAATAAAGGCAAAAATATTCCAAACATACCTTTTTTCTGCCGATAATGCGATGCTTTTGATTCTATTCTTTATTTGGGTTTCATCAAGAATGACTTTCAACAATTGGTTGTTCGTGTCGATGGCATATACTTTTCTCTCTTTGCTCACATACACATTACCGCTTTGTACATCCACAGTTACCACCGAGGTATCTAGGAAATCTGCAATTGAAATTTGGAGCGTTCAATGTAATTGATTCTTTGTTGTGAAATATTAGCAGTTTTCCAACATCGTTTTTTTTTTTTTTTTATATGGGTTTTACATCACATCAACATAATTTCAGTTATGTAGAGATGCCCGACTATTAATGATGGAGGAAGACCCCATACTCAACTGCCCATAAGGGCTGGTCAAGGTGGGTAGAACCATCGACATTCCGTAAGTCAGTCGGGAGACTGCCTCTCATGAAAATCCATATCCCTCTCAGGATTTGAACCCACGCGGAGAGGGGGCCATGTGATTTCAAGTTCTGTACTCTAACCACTAGGCCACGGAGGCCTCCAACATCGTTAAGTGAGATATTATTCATTATTAGCAACAGATGGTAAAGTCATCTGAATGTGAATTTGTATGTGACAGCTGAAATACGAACGGAACGTGTTCCTTAGAACATACATATTATGTTTTGTTGACCGCTAGATCTGTACTGTTTATTTCCTTTGATGTAAATATCATTATACTGAATTGGATTTTTTATTACTTTGAATTAAATCTAAACATGATATTTTTGTTTCCTAAGCTTTGGCACCAGGATAAACTAGAAAGGGGTTTCCATATAAAGAAGAGCTCAGATATGGTAACTCCAAAATTCAAATGTCGATTTAGATAACGCCGTTAGCCAAAACGCTGACGTCGCGTCACTCGCGTGATATTTCTCTACTTACATGACGTCTTTGAACGCTTATAGGAACCGCATTTTTTGACGCATTTACATGAGACTTATATCATTTTAACAAAGGAAAGTCGAACTAAAACAATCGCTGAAAAAACAAAAATCGAAAATTTTGACCATAAGGTGGGTTTTCTCACGTCGCTCCCCATATATATATGCAATCACAATTCTGAAACAGATCCATTTAAAGACTTTGAATCAAATGTTGTCCTAAAGTATGCTTATTTGTGTTTCGTTTCGTTCTTACAGGGGTCATTGGGTTCGTTCCTTTATGAAGAGGCAATGGACCTGGCATGACATTCTAAGTTACTTTTAGACTAGGATTTCTCAGGAATCATGAAAAAGGGGATATGATATATCGCTGCAATATATCTGAAAATTGTTGAAAGTTAACCAAGCTAAATCCTAAAAAAAGGAAAAGTAAAAACAATCGAATCAGTGACGTCTCACACTCGATGTTGTGTTCACCTGATCCCGTGAGTGTCCTCTCTGCCCTCTGTAGAATGTTGATCTGTCGGATAGATTTGGACGTACCATCAACCCATGTTAACGTGCTCCGTGCATCATCAAATGTCAAGGCCACGGGTCGGTTGGAAGAAGCGGTCTCGATTATTCTCAAATTCATGGGTCGAGTGTTCGTTTCAAACTGGAATATCCGCCCATATAGTCCGTCCAAAACAATCGAGAAATTCGTCGAAAGTACATCTGAATAGAGAAAAAAGAGATTGGTGTGTATTTGTTTGATTATTTCCAATGATGCTTAAAAGACATAACCGCCCGGATTTTTGGGAGGTTCCTATGAAACATATAGAGTATAATTGTGAACAAGTTACTGTATAATTATTAGAATAGACAGACACAATGTATACCTACAATTACGATTTATGTAGACATGAAGAACTCATGTTCCTGCATTTAAAGACAAACCCATTAGAGACCATTGAAGAATTGAAAAATTGAAGAATTGAAATAATAAGATCATCTTTTGACAATACGCAAGTAAACGAACATCACCTGGGATAAGTGTTTTGAAACCGGTATATACCAACAAATGTATCAATATAACACGAAGTCAACTTAAAATAAAAAGTATCACCGCAGCAAGACTTACTTGATATACACGATTTTCCATCGGCTGCAAGTTCGTAACCAAGGTTACAGGCGCACTGTGGTGTGTCGCTAGGGAAGCAAAGGTGCTGGCAGCCATTGTTGTCTTTGTCACATGGATCTGTAAACAAGCCAAACGTTAACTTCATCGGAAACATATTAAATCATTAGGAACAATAACATTACCAACGAAATTCATAAATGTTAATCTTAACAAAGTCCCATAAGCAGATGTATTGTGAACGATCCGATGAAAGGGCTATTATTTTCGTGAAGGTGGTATTTCGGCCTGACCAGGGTACCGTTTTACTAAACAGTTTACGCTTAAGATTTGCGTAAGTCTAAAACAACAATTCCTCTTATTTCAATATTGGACAAAGCAACATTGCAAAGTGACACATCATTGGAATCGTCTCTCCGAGACGCTTCCAATGAAGTGCCACATTGCAACATTGTACTTTCATTGAAGATACTATCCATATTTATCAATTATGACTTACGCAAACATTTTCCGTAAGTTGTTTAGTAAAACGGGCCCCTTTTGGGCATTTAAGAATGGGGTAATCATCCATCCTTATACGTCGGGCATCGCAACATAACTGAAACGATTTTCGACGCCATGTAAAATCCCATATAAAAACAAGCAGATCAATACATGTTTAATACTTTGTTGATAAAATTCGACAAAGATAACTACGGAAACGGTTATCAAAGTAACCAAATTGGTCCCGATTGAATGTGACGCGACATGAGAGGGTTAAGCTGTATATCCGACGACTTAAGCAAAGTCCCTCAATATACGCCAACATAGCTAAATGACTTTAATTAATGTGTAAGAATCACAACTTGTGACATCTAAGGATTCCCTGAAGGACATAGGGGATTCGCTTATAGGTAGTTGCATTCCTTTTGGGTGGAATTATAATTATATGTACCAGGGCTCAACGTTCATAACATTATCTGAGACAAAACAAGACAATGTTAAGTATTAGAAAGAACCTGTTTTGTGATAATGCTTTCGACTGGCGTCAGCTACAATCGCATTTTAACAGCCAAGAAAGGTATTTTCGAAGGAACATTGCAATTACATGTATCTAATAAAGACAGATAACCAGGCATGTCTTGCAAACCCATTGAGCCTTAGAGTCGTCACTTTGAAATCTACTAGTTTAACTCTTAAAGAGCTGGAATCGGCTTCATGATAATGCAAACATGTTAGATCACCGACCATCCGCAAAGTAGATTGGCGGCCAACCTGTGATCTAACCAGTTTGCTACTTTGGGTATCTTTCCTGGTCGAAATTCAGCATATATTTAAGGTTTTGGAAAGCAGCCGACACAACGATATTTTTCCTACATTACCCAGCATTCTAATGGGTAAATTCCAAAATAATCAAAAGATCACGGTAATGCAAGTGTGTGAGTTATTTGGTTAGATATTCCGACTGACGCAAAACAGAAAAAAACTGATAGAAAAATTCATTGTACAGCATATATGTACTTGTGCTCTTTTTTTCTTTCTTTTTTCAAAGTGTCGTGAAACTTTACTTAAACAAAGTCATGGTAGCAAACAGGTTAGATCACAGGTCAACCGCCAATTTACTTGGCGGCTGGCCTAGATCTAACCTGTTTTCATAAGAATGGAGTCGGTTCAAGCACTATAAGGGTTAAAATTGTCCCCTTGAAATCTACAAGTCGAATTTCCAAAATAATCAAACATCCAGATGACGTAGGTGTGGGAGTTATTTGGTTATACTTCCCGACTGAGTAATAGAAGAAAGAAAGTTTGTATCAAAAATGATAGTTTATGGCATGAAAACATAACTTTTGCTGTTCTACGTCATGGAAGTTCACAAAAACACACCCAAACCGACCTAGTTCTTCCCTCTGAGTTGTGGAATCGAATACATGAACATCTAGGATCGTCTCACTCAGAAGAACACTTCTAATGACGAGGGACTGTGGTTCTCTGCTTTCCTCAACGAACACATCAAAATGGTTCTGACCATCCAGCATGGTAATTAACACCAGTTTCTGTAAATAAAAGGTGCCGAATATTTGTATGTTAATCAATTCCCTATATGATTATATGGGCCGCGTCACGCGAAAAGGGGCACTCGGACATAAATAAAAACCACTGACTCAGCTCTTTCTTAGCGCAATTATTCCAACATTTAGTCACGACAGTTATCATCTGTATTAATTCAAAGGTAGAACTTGATGTCCTCTAAGATGGCAAACAGTGTAACCCCAGACCAGCCGCCACGTCAGTGACGTGGCGGCTGGTCTGGGGCTACACTGTTTGCTATGTTCGAGTGCCCCTTTTCCCGTGACGTGGCCCATATATACGTTGTAACCTTTTAACCCTTATAGTGCTTCAACCGACTTCATGCTTATGCAAACATGTTGGATCTGGGCCAGCCGCCAAGTGAATTGTTATCCATCGTATCTTTCAACGGATAGCACCTGTTTATCCACAGACACAATTTAATTTTTAGATTTAACGCTTATAGTGCTTGAACTGGCTTCATGCTAATGCAAACAGGTTGGATCTAAGCCAGCCGCCAAGTAAATTTGGCGGCTGACCTGTGATCTAACCTGTTTGCTACTCTGAATATACTTCCTCATCAAAATTGAGCATATATTCATGGATTTAGAAAACAGACGACACAGCTATCTGATTCTAGAAGGTTACCCAACATTCTAGGGATTTATGGTTAAACTTTAAAGTAAGATAAAATGACAATATCAAACTTGAGAAAAGCAATTTTTGCATTGGGTAGAAATCAAAGTTGTAAAAACATAAGTTTTCTCAGTGGTTAGAAATATCTTCTAAAGCAGATGAATCGAGGTTAGGTAATCCGTCAGCTTGTCTGACTGTTTGTCCATATGTCTGTCTGTGTGTCTCTTTGTCTTTTCATACGTCTAAATGTATTTCTCTATGTCTGTACATTTCTGTATGTATGCGTGTATGTGTGCTTGTGTGTATGTGTGTATGTGTGTAGGTGTGTGTATGTTTGTGTATGTGTGTTTGTGTATGTGGTTCTTTGTGTCTGTCTATGTGTGTATGTATACGTGTGTCATTGTGTCTGTGTATGTGTGTATGCGTATGTGTGTCTGAGTATGTGTGTCATTGTGTCTGTGTATGTGTCGTTGTATTTGTATATGTGTGTATGTGTGTCTATGTGTGTATGTGTATGTGTTTCTTTGTGTCTGTGTATGTGTGTATGTGTATGTGTGTAGGTGTGTATCTGTATGTGTGTCATTGTGTAAGTGTATGTGTGTATGTGTGTCTGTGAATGTGTGTATGTGTATGTGCGTCTATGTGTCTGTGTATGGTGTGTCTGTATGTGTATGTGTGTATGTATGTGTATGTGCGTCGGTGTGTATGTGTCTGTGTATATGTTTCTTTGTGTCTGTATATGAGTGTTTGTGTATGTGTGTCTGTCTCCGTGTATGTCTGTCTGTATGTCTTTGTTGGTCTATCTATAATATCTGTCTTTATGTATATGTGTATGTGATCGTGTATGTTGGACTGTTGGTGTATGTCTGCCTGTGTGTGTTTGTTTATGTGTATATATGTATAAGTATCTGTCTATATGTGTATGTGTGTCTGTGTATGTTGGACTGTTGGTGTATGTCTGCCTGTGTGTGTTTGTTTATGTGTATCTGCGTATATGTATCTGTCTTCCTGTGTCGGTGCATATCTGTCCGTGTCTGTGTACATGCTTATCTGTATATAGCTAGGTTTGTTTGTCCATGTATGTGTGTGTGAGTGTGTGCATGTATATTTGTCTGCCTGTCGTTAGGTGCACATGTGTCTGTCTGTGGGTGTGCGTTTGTGTGTGTTTGTCTGTCTTTCTCTCCGTCTTACACCCCCTTCTTTGTTCTATAGCTACCTATAAAAGAATATTCACTGAAATCGAAACATGCCCACCTTATATACAGCTATTCCATGGCGGACACCTGTATCCGGATACGTGTCTATAGTCTGTAGCCCTGTTCCATCCGGCCGAATAATTCCGTAAAACTCGGCATCATTCCACACCAGTCTATACATAAAAAGCCATGTGGTACTATTGTTTAAAGATCGTTGTTGTTTTTTAATTAATTATTAATTTAATTACTTCCGTTTCGTTTTATGGGATGGAAATGTTTTTTTTTTTTCAAAGATGACAAAACACTTAACGGCAAACAAGAGCCATATCTAGCCAAGTAGAACCATAGACAGTGTGGTATTCAGTTAGAATAATTCTTATTAAAGACATATTTACACCAAAATTTCAAGTTAATCAAAGACGAGTCTTGTGGTTTCTATTTCCGTATAATATAAAAAGAAAACCTGCATTTACTGATTACTTTGTAAATGCTGTAGTGACTTCCAGGTTGTTCCATCCAGCAAATCACTTTACTTAAGATTTATAGTTATTTACATAATAAAACATTGTTGTAAAGAACGCCATGTTACATTCATAAACTAAGGGACGTAACTTTAGAACGAACGACACAGAGAACATTCTATTATAAGTATATGTGGTAGGCATAAACAGAAAGAAAAATATATGATATTGCAAAACCCGGCCACGTTGGGCCTATATGTCACTAAGTAAAAATTACAGAATATGCAGTGAAACGAGATGCAACTGATAATTATTATTATATGATAATTGTTAATTAGACAAAAATTCCCATAAGATAAGTCTGCAAAGTAAAATTTGATCACGAACTAATATATTGAGTGCACATGCAATGTACTATATGTAGAAAAATGAGATTAGCTATTGAGCTAGGAAGCATCAATATACATGTATTACTATGTCTAATATATCAATATTTTATTTCAAAACAGTTGCAACACCTTAATTAACAGGCTCTCAAAACGAATACCAACGAACAAGTGTTGCCTCCACTGGGTGTTCTCCAGTGCCTACCATATAATAGTACAGATACTGTTCACTTTTCAAGAAATTAAGTTTTTAACCCTTTTGATGCTGTAACCGACTTCATGCTTATGCAAACAGGTTAGATCCAAGCCCGACGCCAAGTAAATTGGCGACCGGCCTGTGATCTAACCTGTTTGTTACTCTGTGTATCTTTCCTAGACAAAAGTAAGCAGATATGTAAGGTTTTTGAAAGCAGACGACACAAAAGTCCATTTTTTAGAAAAATCACCCAGCATTCTAAGGGTTAACCTCACCTGTCGTTACTTCTATCGTACTCAATATCAGTCGGATTACTCAGCGCACTTGTCACAATTCGGTTAACGGAGTTACCTCCCCTGTCCCAAGCGTAGAGTTCGAATGAGCCTTGTTGATCGCGCGCTATCCAATACACGTGACTGAAATGGGTTGAGCTTCATATGTAATACACTACACTACAATACAATACAATACAATACAATAATATATATATATACAAGTATCTTAGACATCTGGTCGACATACATTACCACATATACAAATCCATAGTGTTAGTGACAGTGTAAATAGTTAAAAAACATAGAGAAAGTCATGAACTCTCCAAAAAAAAGTAACTACATTTAAAGCCTCAATTAGGAATGTTGCTAATATTCGTGTCGTTGTTTTATTCCTCAATGATAATATGACGTTAAAAGAAAAAGTAAATATATTTCTATTCCTTAGCCAGTATGCTTTGAAGAATTGTAATCTTAAATCTTCATATTGTTGACATTAAAAAATAAATGGAATTCATCTTCAACAATTAAAATGTTTGTATTTCTGACAAATGGGGCAAATCTCTTTCTAGAATCTAAACGATATTGGACAATCAACAAAGATAACGATCATAGGCTTTCCTATAACACAACTATTTGTATCAACAAACCTTAAAATTTGATTTGATATGATCATCCCCGTCCCAAAATGCGTGATTTATTTTTCAGTTCTCTATGTTAATTTTTGTTGGAAACCTATGTTTTATTACAATGTTGTGTGGATGCTCTCTAACTCAGCTTGGCACTGCCACATGATCAAAGTATCGATCCATCCATTTCGATGGTAAATGCTACTTATCTCTTATAACACTATAACGTCTCATTACCAAACGGTTATCCATGGGGCCCGTTTTACTAAACAACTTACGGAAAATGTTTGCGTAAGTCATAATTGATTAACATCGATAATATCTTCAATGAAAGTACAATATTGCAATGTGACATTGCATGTGTCTCGGGGAGACGCTTCCAATGATGTGTTACTTTGCAATATTGCTTTGCCAAATATTGAAATAAAAGGACTTGTTGTTTTAGACTTACGCAAATCTTAAGCGTAACCTGTTTAGTAAAACGGGCCCCAGAAGCTTATAAATATTCAGTGTATCTTTCATAGTCCAAATTGTCTTTTTGTCAGTAGACAACGTGATTTGAATTAAATAACAAACAAAGCTACTTTACATATGATAACATCACTTTAGAGCAATATGAAAGAGAAAATGCCATAAAATTCCCTATGTGATGCACTCGAGCCTTACAGCCATTAACACTAGAATCGCCCATAGTAATGTTACCATCCCCAGTAATAACACTTTCGCCAACACGTATTTATTAAATAGTCAGTTTCAAAAGTGATCTCCTTGACCATAACTTTTGCTTCCTTATGTCAGCCTTTTACCATTGTCGGTAAAAGGTTTGACAAAAGCAGAGAAGCAAGCACATTTGTTTTTCAATTCGTATTTGTACTGCGTCAATTTTTCTTGTTCTATTTGTATTTCTTCTTGTTTTTCACCTCACATTTTGTTTGAAATTTCTGCTGTATGTATTTTGTTTGTATTTTGTTTTTGCGGAAAAATAAAATCAAACAAAAAAACTAATTTATCAAATAGTCAGTTTCGTTACAAACTCTTATCTAAATAGGGCATTGAAATAAGAAATGCTTTCAAAGTTCCCATAGTATTAGACCTATATATTGCTGGATAATTTTCTAAAAATAGATGTTTGTGTGTCGTCTGCTTTCCAAAACCTTACATATTTGCTCAATTTTCTTGAGGAAAGATACCCAGACTAGCAAACTGGTTATAGTACAGGCCAGCCGCCAATTTACTTGGCGGCTGGTCTGAATCTAACCTGTTTGCATAAGCATGAAGTCGGTTCCAACATATTAAGGATTAAGAAAGTAAGAACATTTGAGTTTCTTATTATTTATATGAAACGAACTTTAATAAAAGCATATAAGCCATGCTTTGTGTAATTACTTGTTATGAGGATCCACTGCGAGTGACGTTATTGTTAGATTCGAGGAGGAAAATACGGGAGAGGACTTCGGGTTTATGTTGGAATCCTCAGTGGTCTTGTAGAGTAATCGTTCGTTACCGTCCTCGGACCAAAACAGCTCTCTTGTTCTCCAATCGTAATCCAAGTCTGAAATTCATGATACAATTCATTTAGATAATCGAATAATCCAAAATGTAATTCAAATGTGAAGCAACCTACGACAGAATAATCTTAAATACAAAAAAAGTAAGTTTAAAGTTATTCCTCTTTGCATATTAATCCCTCACAAGCATCATTGCCGCTGCTGCTTTTTAGAGACACACGTTTTGTGCACAGTAAGTGGCTTAGTCCAAACGTTCAAACTCAATTCTAGTGACGGGATACAGATTCATTTTCACATCAAATTATCAGAATTTCAGTGGTTATCTGTTAACAACCAAACAAGTGACTGGGGAGAAATCTCTTTGTAACAGGAAAGAGCCAGCAGTAAATAGAGGTTAATGCAGCCATCTGTATTTGAATTAAACATGTGCTTAAATGGATATCGAAGATACAAGAATCTCATGGTTAGTTCAAATCACATACACATCCTGAGGCAGTTTCAGAAAGCAAAGGGTCAATTGCAAACAAACAGAAAACAACGTTCATCGTTGCATGCGATTTGTCAAGTCCGTTCATTTAACTCAATTATGAAGCATCAACGATTTTTAAATACCCATCGTAAATGGTTAACTCTCTCACTGACGTATGTCCCATGACGTTACATGATTTCGCCTGTTTATGTATTCATGCTTTATTCAGTAAGCTATCGATTCAGAATGGAAAAACACCATGTCAATTAATCCATTACTAAACAATAACAACATTTGACCAGTTTGTTGCAGACGACTTTTGAAAACATTATGGGAAAGGTACCCTAACCCTTTTCCCACGATGTTTTCTGCCCTATCAGAAGCTTACTTTTCAATTTCATCACATTTGGAAATGTTGTCTGCAAACTCTTTCAATTTGGGACAGTCGAAAATTTGGCCATCGGAGAAGGATTAAGACCATGAAATGAAACACTAGACTACGAGCAGGGATTCAACCCGCGAATACCGTGCTCAAACCCACGATCAACGACACCGCTTTTTCCCACATAAAGAACTCTGTATGAAAAAAATATTACCTTTAATTTGTTTTGTCGAAGAGTACAGTAACGTAGGAACTGTGCTGTATGCAAGCTGCTTATAGATTCTAGTTCCGTCGGTAAAGAAGATGTAGTCGTTGTTCATATCAATGGCGAATCTTGTAATTTTTGTTGTATGATTAACAACTGAACAGTTCACATCTATTGGAGCGAGGGAGTATATGATATTTATGCTTATAGCACAAATGGTCGCGTCTCTCGTGAATAAGACGTGTCTCTCTAGTACCGTCGTGTTAGCTGGAATTCATCAGAAATGGGTAAGTATTATATTGGTATGCTTAACCCATTACCAAACAATAACGACATTTAACAACTTTGTTGTAGAAATCTCTAGAACACATTGATGGAAAGGGAGAAATTGCTCTTGACGAGCAATTTATCCTTTACCAATAATGTTTTCTGCCCTAACAGGAAATGATCTTTCAACTTCATTACATTTGAAATGTCGTCTGCAAACTCTTTCAATTTGGGACCGTCGAAAATTGGGCGTTCGGGAAAGGGTTAATTGGACGTTTAAATTGCGCCAAACAATTTTTTTTTAGTTTCACCACTTTATTATATATATTTTGGAAATAAACACCATTATATACATTGCAAACACTCCAGTGAATTGGATTTGAACGGAAGTTAAACGATTATAAAGTTCGTCTCCGTATTTATTCATTTTTCTTTACACTTGAATTGCAACGTAAATATCATCATATATCGAGTAGGGTCGTGGTCGGTGGAGACATGTACGTAGACCAAGCGGCAATCCAAAGCCAATTTCGGCTCAAATAAGTGGCAGTACTGGTGTGAATGCAGCTAAAACAACAATTATGTGACAAAGTTACGAAAGACCAAAACAAAGAAGTAGAATATGTATTGTTTCTACCGTTCTTATGAAGACCGTTCTCATCTTCCTATTGATCGTCTGTGATTAACTTAACTTGCTATCGTTTTTAAAACTGTGAGATACTTTAGTATGTATTCGTTGGCGTGTTTAAGTCAGTAATACACGTCGCCTTAGAAGTGTCTTGACATATCTCAGGAAAAGAACAATAAGAAGCAAGAACAAATCAGGCTGTCTTTCAATGGTACAAAAGAAAAACATACGCGCTTAATTACTGTCTGCATATTCAATCGGAATCCCTCGGCAATGTTGTCAGCCTGTCGGAATTTGCCGAAAAATTCTGATTGTCTGCACACATTGTCAATACCAACGGACAAACGGAGCTTCGATTGATTTATCCGGCATTTCTCAACCAAACAGATCATTAAAAGTTTGTGTCTCTTTTGATTAACTATGTTTCTTATTCTATTCTATTCATTAACTTTGTGCTTGATATCGAAATATAACTGAATAACTAGTGACCCGACATAATACCATTGCAAGTACCTTGACATTGATTCCCGAACACAAGATCATATCCGTCCTCACAGAAACAGGTGGCGCCTCTATCGTATTTCATGTGGACACACACCTGTTCACAGGCAAACATTTCCGAATCACATGGCTCTGTGAAATTTGAAAAGAATGATAGTATTTGATATTCCATCGATCTTTTAACACTTTAATAGTTTGGACAAATAAGTATTTTAATATTTTGGAACAGAATTAAGAAAGGGAAAAAAAAACTTCTTGACTATATTGCGATGCAGTTGGCATTTAATGTCTGTCCTTGAGTTTTTACTATAGCATAGTATTAATAGAGTCATACGACTATCATAGGGGTCTAGGGAACATGCTCAACCGGAAAGGTTCTATTTCGTATGGTCCATCTAATGCAAACGCATTTTGTTCCGAACAGAAAAGGTATTCACGCAATTGATATGAAACACTTAATGTAGACCTTAGATTTTCATTTTTCGGGACAGAGTTCGTACAGGTATGTATGCGCCAGTAAGTTTATGGTTTAACACTTTACCAAATGCCAAATGTTTGACCGTCCCAAATTGAAAGAGTTTGCAGACCACATTTTAAAACGTGATGAATTTCAGAAACAATCTTCTAATAGGGCAGAAAACATTGTGGGAAAAGGAGAAATTGCTCGTTAAGAGCAATTTCTCCTTTTCCCACAATGTTTTCCGGAGTAGTCTGCAACCAAGAGGTCAAATGTCGTTATTGTTTGGTAAAGGTTTAACCCAAAGATTGACTGTACACAAAGTCCTTACCGAAAGGGCTGCGTGGTTGTGAATCTCCGTCGTACACGTCGACGTAATACAGAGACATACGGACGTCCAACGGAAGCTCACTTATACCTGAGCTAAGGCGGTAGATGCCCGTCAGGTTTCTCATTGGTGCTGTGTATATCAAGCGATCCTGTGAATGATTTCATATGATTGGTATTTTATATATTCTAATCATGGCATTTCATTGCACATTTTTCAAAAGACCTGTTGACTAGTGTTCCACACGCATGAACTTGAATGTTTGAAGGTGACGAATTAAACATGTGACAATGTTTTTTCAAGACCAGGACTGTACAATTCAACTTACTGTCTTTCCAAGCGAATGAACTTGATTGTTTGAAGGCGACGAAGTAGATATGTTGCAACTGCATTTCATGACCATTGAAGCATTCTTTTCGGGGGTTTTCAAATCTTCTGTTTGCCTTCCCATACGAAAACACTTATATTTGGAAGCGACCAATTAGATTCTAAATATTGTAGAATTGACTTAATAAAACATAATGATTTGTGAAGAGCCGTGTCTCACACCCTCGGACATATCCTATTCATTTTTCTTTCTGGTAATAACCAATACGAGAGACATAATTGTATTGCTGTCAGTCGATTGCAAAGTTTTATTTTATTCATAATTTTCTTTTCAATAAACCACAAAAGTAGAATATAGCACCTTTCTACTTTACGGAGAGAAGATTTGAAACAAACGGAAGCGTTGCACGATAAGCCCTGTTATAGACTTGACAGCTAGATCATAGACACCAATTCAATATCTATAGATTAAGGAGAAATCCTAGAAAGTATATACCTGGAATATTGTGATCCCATAGAAGTCGTAACCTTCTTTGGATGCAAACACCGTTCTACCGCTCCCGTCAAACTTGATATATTCTACAGTGCTACGGACTGGGTCACTCCAAAATAGTCTGAAACGTGTTTTATGTTTGATAAAACGAGATGAAAATCACCCAATCTTTGACATTTCATATTTTAATATTCCTTTTCAACAATGATTTCAAACGAACATTTCCCTATATTCAATCTTACATCAAAAAGAGGTATTCCAAATGTGATAGTTTTCATGTTGAGCGTAATTGGCATTGAAAAAGTGATTAAAACGATGGCATAATACAAGTGAACGTGTACTAATCACAAAAGATGGTGGAGGCGGATATTTGTTGTTCCTGCATTCTGAACATGTTCGGGTTTGTAAGGTATTTTGCAACAGATACTATAAATCAAAGTACTTTGGGGTTCGGATTAAATGCATAGGCTTGAAGCAAATGTCATATATCGGTCATATAATATATAGGTGTGCCAGTTCCATTCTGCACAAACACTGTTCTTGTTAAAATGAACAGACATGTATTTGAAAATGAAGAACTATCGCTGTACACAAAAGTACATACATGTCGTTTGTTTGTGTTGTTATCCAAAGACAGCATTTTTGGTAAAATACAACCTTGACATACATACACAAAGAAAGTACATATGCGTTTTTTTAATTATCAATATAAGTCATGTTTGGGAAAGTGATACATTAACATACGGTATAAGTTATTTAGTCAGACAAAGAATGTATATGCCTTTTCAATTTGTTATTATTCTATAGACAGTCAATGTGGGAAAGAAAACCTTGATAAACGAAATATAGTTTGGTCATACAAAGTATATACTTATATGTTTATTTATATAGCAATGTACAGTCATGTTGGGGAAACACGTCATTCATACACCTAAACTACTGGTCGCTTACAAAAAGTTCATATACGTGTGTTATCAATAGACAATCATGTTGGAGAAGACAATGACACACGGAATATGTTATTTGGTTATACAAAGAAAGTTTTGTTTTGTTATCGATAGACAGTCATGCTGGGGAAAATAAGGCTTTGATATACAAGATATGCTTGTTAAGACACATCAAAGGTATATGCCTATTTGTCTGTATCAAAAGACAAACGTGTCGGTCAAAGAGGACATGATAGTAAACACACGGACTCTTCTTTGGCCCTGAACCAAAAGCACGTAGCTGTTTGTTTCATTATCGATAAATATCCGTAAAATAAAGCATTAGTACAGACATTATGTTCTTCAGCCATAAGTTACATACCTGTCTGTTTGATTATCGATTGTCAGACATGTTGGAGAAATAAGACCTTGATACACAAGAACTGTTCTGTCACCTCCAACCAGATCCGATCTCTCTATTTTCGGTTTCTCCCCAGCGTCCGCCCAGAACAGATAGCTGAATGTAATGTATGGAATCGTATCAAGCATTAAAAAGCACAATGTCATTATGAAACAGAAGCTGTATATCTCTTTTATTTGATTGATCAGACATAGATACTGACTGTCAAGCTACCATCGAGTCCAGAATAACTATGTTTAATTCGAGCTTATATTCTTTTTGCACGCAATTGACAAATAACTGTCATCTTTGTAATACTGCAGATTTCTTGTAATTCTGATAAGCTTGTAAAGTTGACAATGGTACAAGCCGTATATGTTTTGTTAAGTATTGGGCGAATTTGTTATGAACTTCTTCCCTAGCTATTTCTCCGTTAACCATTTTGTAACATTAACATCTATGATAACATGACTGATATACATGCATTTCTTTTGTGGAATTGGGATCCTTCAAAATCGAATGCGAAGTCAATTATTACTCATAAAAGAAGTACATTTCTTTTAAATTGAAAGAATTAAACATTGTCCATGCACCCTTTACACACAAACCTCTTACAAATTGGAATCTAACTAATGAATATAAACGTAAATTCAGCGCATGTTGTGATGCACTTGAAAACAGTTCAAAACCAACAAGTCCTTAATTAATACTTAGGCAATATAAATTGTTTATCTATTCATATACATGTAGATTAACGCCATTTTGTTTTCCTCAGATTAGAAGGAAAGTCAGATAATCCTGAATTATCAAATCTTTCAAATAATAGGAACTGCATTAAACTCAAATTTAATTGCATTAGCCTGCATACCATCAAGCGAAACTACTCACTGTTGAAGCGGAAACACAACAATTCCCGTGGGTTTATCTAAGAACGTATCCACGATGGTCCGAAAGCTGTTGTCAAACGAGTTGACAGTGCCTGTAGTTTTGGGGATTCGCTTCATTGCGATCCAACCGTACCCCGCGTCCGTCCAATACACATTGCGTGCACGCCAGTCGATCGTTAATTGGCCAACACCTATAGTTTAACAGTTCAAACATGTCGATATAATCTTCAATAGATACCAAGAAATGAAAGGATATGCCAAATATGCAATAATGGAGATATTGAAGACGAGTATCATCTTGTTTTGAATTGTCCACAGTATATTTCTTTAAGAAAGCAATGTAAAAATGAGTTTAATTACAAAAGACCAAGCATGCTTAGCCAACTATTAAAATTATTCGATAAAAATTTGGTAAACTATCGCAAATTTGGTTTTAAATAAAGAACATGTATTTCGCCTAAAATGACTTAGTTAATTGTTGTAGTTCATCCACGCTGAAATAGAAGTAATCTTTTAAAATTGTATTTGATTATTGACCGCTGCATATGGAAGAAGAAAAAGAACATTTTATTGACGTAAGCACATACAGCCTCTACTCATATACATACATGTACATGTAAATAAATATCAACAATAATACGTGACAATGATTTAACAGTCTTGAAGAAAGAGTCATTGTTTATAATTGCAATGGTTACAAACATCTTTCAGTAGGTCATGTTGATTAGTTAATATTATGTTTATTTGTTCTTATGTTTTAAAGATGACTATACACACCTGTGGTGGTCAAATAAAAAAGATATATATAGCTATAACACCGGTTTTCAGAACAGTACACTTCCATGACATAAAATTACTATAACTAATATTACACTTAAATAAATTGATTAGCATTACACTTACATGATAGAAGATTACAATAACTTGATGTTACAATAAAGTGGCATGATATAGCATTACACTAACATGAAACAATATTTCACTAACTTGATATAACACTAAATTAAAATAATAAAACATTACCCTTACATGACAAAACATATGCTAACTTGATAATACCCTTATTTTTCCTGATACAGCATTATGTTAAGAAGACATAACATAACACTAAATTGATCTTCCACTAAACTTACATGAGATAGAATCACATTGACAAGACGAAGCATTTCACTAACACGATATTACACTAAACTTACATATTGAAACATCACACTTAAAGGCCCATTAAAGGAGATTAATGCTATATCAAACTATATCATTTGGTAAACATTTGGACAGATTCAAATAGTTATCACCAGAAAACACCATCAGCACAACTTAAATGTTAAAGTAAACAAGAAATAAACTAGATTAGCAAGTTTTATAATTCAGATTTCCTGATTCTTCACCTCTGACCTTGACAGTTGATACATTCATTCTTTTAACCAACCAATCAGAATTTGTTATTTTGAATATGTAAACAAACAGGTTGTTGATAAACATGATTGAATTGGACAACTATATTTCAAGCACAAACTAACTTATTTTAAATGAGTCTATTCAATAGGGTCTCAATACATTCCTAAACTAATTCTCATAACTTATATGAACATAATAAAAGAACTCCATATATTTTTTCAGTAATTTATTTGTAATCCTCTCCTTTGATGTGCCTTTAAAGGACGTAACAATACTATAACTTGATATTACACTAAACTAACACGATAAAGCATCATGTCGGAACAGTAAAATAACATGACCCACTGATACACTAGCATATTCTCAGCTTATTATTGTAGCTCAGTACCTAATTAAAGGTGCTTGTTCACAAAAGAGAACTTGAAAGTCAAAATAGAATGTCTTTGAAACGAAACAATACGTGTATTGTTGTTTGATGTACAAATAAAAATAGCTTCTGAAATCATAACATATTTAGGAAGCACCGATTTATCTAAATACATGTATAAATAGTTAATATGCGGTAGATCTCAAAAGCTATGCCACGCTTTTGGATTAAAACAGATGTTTATTCACTGTATTCACACTTTAAAGAATCAAAAGAAACTATTTTTGCTGCAAAACAATCGTCAGTGAGGATCGTATAACAGATGAGATGAGCAGTTTCTAAGAAATCAGATTTAAACTTTCAAATTTCCTCGCATCTGTGAACAAACACCTTTAACCCTTTCCCAAACAACGAATTTCCGTCTGGCCTAAATTGAAAGGGTTTTCAGACGACATTTTAAAGAAGAAAACCTTGTGGGAAAAGGAGAAATTGCTCTTAGCGAGCAATTTCTCCTTTTCCCACAATTTTTTTCCAGAGTCGTCTGCAACAAAGTCGTCATTGTTTGGTAATGGGTTACGGCTTATGCATTAGATGCAGCAAGATTATGTAATATGGAAAGCGGAGTAATTACTAGAGTAACGCCTTTGAGAGTCTGATATCAAACCTAACGCTGGCAGTCGAACCCATTCGGAACACCTCGGCCATTTCTTATATCTACCGACTTGTTACGGGGATTGCCGAGTAGATACGATTGCCTACGAGGTATATCTACCGACTTGTTACGGGGATTGCCGAGTAGATACGATTGAGTCGAACCATATTGAACCAAGAACAACTTCTCGACTTAAACATACCTGGTGAGGCCCCGTTGCGAAATACCGAACCTTTACGAGATTCTAGGTCGACTAAGGATATCACATTCAAACCGGGATCACTCAGGATGATTTGGCCGCTACTGTAGTCATAGCTCATTCCAAATATCTCTTTCGCCGGACTCATGGATGCCTGACAAAACAGGAGAGAGAAAAACGTTCAATAAACATTTCTTATCTTAATAGGTCAGGCATCTCACAATAAAAATAATAGTAATAATAATAAAAGAAAAAAGAAGAAAGAAAAAATGATTTTAACACTTCAATTGCGATGGAAACTTCATACCATTATAGTTAATTCATTCCCCCAATATACATATTTGTCTCTGGTCCAAATTGAATACATAAGCAAACTAGAAAGAATAAACATAAAAGACGCCCTCTCTATCGTTTTGTGTGGGGAAACTATATGAACAGAACAGAACAGATCAGACTTTTATTTAGACTTGTACAAAGTACATCATCTACAACATATATAAAGTACAATTTGATGTCAACGTGACAAACATATACTGATTGTTACAAGAAATAGTTATAAAAAGAAAAAAGAAAATATCAAGTTTGTTATCTTTGTTATCTTTGGAGGTAAACATATACATTTTTATGAGTCAGTATTCAAAAGAGCATTCCTTTTTGTAAGAGTCTCTTTAATAAACAAACATAGCTTAATTAGTTCATCTTTCTGACAGGTCTGTAAAAGAATAGTAAAATTATAAAATGAAGGTCTTATGCAGTACTTTTTCATAATATACTTATGTCTGATGCTTGCAAAATATTGACAAATACATATTAAGTGATATTCATCTTCGACGTCAGTGGAATTGCATAATAAACAAGTTCTTTCTTCCCTTGGTAATCGGTTTCTAGAATATCTACCTGTTTGTATGTGCAAGGGATGACATGATAACCTAATTCTACAAAAATAAGATCGTAAGCTTTTTGAAAGTATATCTAAATAGGACTCATATCTAAAAATAGTTTTAACAGGCTTATACATGTATAAAACGGTGCTAGATTCTAATGTATTCATCCAACCTTATATGAAAAAGGGTATTTTGCTCCAAGAAAACAATCAATATGTCGGAGGACAGTAGTCCAGGGGTACAGCGTCGGCTTTTTGACACGGTGTCGTGTGTTTGAACCCCGTGAGTAGCGGGATCTGCCTTTCTTCCTTTCATTAATCCACGTTCGGCGCGAATACTGGTTATGTACTTAGGAAGCAGAATCGAGTGTTATCAATCTAAGTTGAACGAACTTGTTTCACAATCGATTTAAAATTAATAAAATTAAACAAATTAATCTGTTCATCACAATGACTTTATTACGCTTTTGCAGCGACGCATCAAAGTCATGTATGAAGGGGGAAAGGGATCGGACAAAGGTCGGAGGGTACATGTACAACGATGCCTCAGTACTCCGAGACGTTTCTAATGAAATAAAGCATTATGATATTGTATTTAATTTAAGATGCATTCAATATATACCGGATTTGACCTACGCATATATTTTTGTTAATCCATTAAGTTAAACAGTACCCAGTCATAAAATACCATGTGCTGAAACGTTATAGACCATGCTGACGGTTTAATGAGATACCTGACTCAAAAGGGAGGTGTGCTTTTCAAAATGAACTTACAATATTCAATTTCAAATTGGCATAGTTTGAGTTGAAAAGCCAGTTGGTGGTGTTAACTTGGTCGAAATAATAAATTCCGCCTAACTTTGCTGTCCATATGACACTTTTGTCTGGTAAGTCTGGAAAAGAAAAGGCAAAAGTATTTGATATGTTTCACTATGTTAATTTATGATACAGTTGGTGTTTACTACTATGCCCTTTACCAAACGCCAGAATTCCGACTGTGTCAAATTGACAGAGTTTGCAGATGACATTACAAAATGTGATGGAATTGAAAAATAAGCATCTGATAGAGTCAAAAGCATTGTGGGAAAAGGAGAAATTGCTCCAAACAATTGGTCAAATGTGTTAATTGTTTGGAAATAAGTAAACTGAAATGAAACTGTAGCCGTGTGCAAGTAAGGAGGTTCATAGATATAAAAGCTTTCTCTATAACAGTGATAGTACTGGAATACCGTTAAAAACAATTCAAAATACCAGCAAGATAACAAAATAAGGATGGGACAAACAAAGTTTCAAAGAAAAAAGAAAATAAATGCAATTGAAAATAGTTGTATTTAGGTTATTTACTTATCTATGTATTCATTTATCTAATTTTCCTTTTGTTTAGATACTGCAGGACTATCACACGGTAACTTCAATTCATAAACTTACCATTTTCCGCTGTACATAATACAGCCATTTGTATGACTATCAGCCAAACGCCAGACCGTGAAGGTTTTAGAGCCATTATTTGTTCCACTAAAACCTGTAAAAGTATAGAAACAATTACAGTTATCCCGTGAACTAAATTCACGTGTCAACTATTCTTTAAACCCTTTGAATGCTGGGTTATCTTCTAAAATAGTTTGTGTCGTCTTCTTCCAAAACCTAAAATATCTGCTTAATTTTGATGAGGGAAGATGCTCAGAGTAGCAAACAGGTGAGATCACAGGCCAGCCGCCAATTTACTTGGCGGTTGGCCTGGATCTTACCTGTTTGCATAAGTATGTCGGTTCAACCACTATAAGGGCTGACAAAACTGTTTCACAAAGCGCCTTTGACATATTTCCAAAAATCTAGACGCAAAGCATTGAGTTGTTATACGCATCCTAACGAGGAACTTAACATCAGCTTATTGCATTCTCCGAGTCTAGTAGATGAATCACAATACTAACTGTACGCATCGTTTGAACCAGGTGTTGGTTCACAATTCGAAGCACAAACAAAGATTTGGTATATCAAGCATTTGAATACCAGTCAACTCCTCGTTAGTAGTCTAAAATTGAATGTGAAAGAGATAAACGCCAACAGTTCAGTTGTTATCTTCAACTACATGTATAGCTTTTTGCATTAATTGGTTGTCTTACACTATGACCAGATGTCCGTCTTACCTGAGTAATGAGTCAATACTATTTCGAAGCAAAATTACTCCCGTAGTTTGAATAAGTGTTTGAAAGAATTTTAGACACCCTCGTAAACGTCTTGAGCTGAAATGTATCGGAAAGGGTGCGTAACCTCACGCTAACTTTATTAACCCTTTACCAAACACCAAACTTTCGACTGTCCGAAATTGAAGAGTTTGCAGACGACATTTCAAAATGTGATAAAATTGGAAAATAATCTTCTGATAGGGAAGAATACATTGTGGGAAAAGGAAAAATTGCTCGTCACGAGCAATTTATTCTTTTCCAACATTGTTTTGTAAAGTCGACTGCAACAAAGTAGTCAAATGTCGTTATTGTTTGGTAATGGGTTAATCAGTCATTCACTGGTTTGATACTGGTCGATAAGCCTTACCGTAGCTAACATCTATAATCTTTTTTATCTAGATGACATTGGGATAATTGTTAAGAAGTAATATATTATGACGGCAGTATTACACACACGCGTTTGAAAATATTTTGTTATCACTGTAATACAGCTGTTTTACTCAACCAATTTAAAGTATTTTGGTTAATTTGTCTCTACCCATTAATCGTTTGTTTGGGGATGCAGGTAGCCTTTTGTATAAAAGAAAATAGTTGGCAGGGCTGGTGAGAAAATACAAGAAGCTTGACTATGTTGGATGACTTTATTCTAAAAAAGACGTTAAATCCAATCAAACCTAACCAACGTATCTATATTAGAGTGTGTACAATTATGCCATAGTATTCTGTTTGTATATCATGTATTTCCATCGACAATACTTAATGAGATAATCTAGGCCTCTGGTCCATAATGCACAAGTTTACAATTTATTTTGCACTTTACATACATACAATCATGATGTTCTACAGGCGATGTATTCTCGAATACACGGAATAACGACATGATAATTGTCAGACTGCGCCAACAAAATGTTATTTCGATAACTCCTTGCAATTTTACTGTACGTCACTTTAAGATTGAAAACACGTTAACACTTATCAAGATTTCAAAGGGATCATCTTTATTACGCTTAAACCCCCCTCCCCGTAAAGTATGCCCAATGTTAAACAGCTCTTGATGTCTGAATAAACTTATGTCTATATGAAAATATTCCGACAGGCTTATTGCAGTAGAATAAAAAATATATATACTGGGGGCTTTAATAGTTCCAAACAATTGAAAAAGTCCCGAATCGAATAACAGTGTTTGTCAAAGAATAAACTCAAACCGTCCTGTGTATAAATGTATATCCGTACAGCTGACATAAAAAGTATAAGTTCAGCTGAAGAAGTGCAAATGTGTGAAACACTAATTTCTAAAATATATTACAGGTGTAACAATGTAAACAATGAGGTTAGCATTTCTTATGTACAATAATGTCCGAGTTCATTCGCACCAGGAAGATCTTGGTTAGCTTCCTGATTCAGTCAGTAATGAAATAACCAATAAAGCTATTGGTTAATTCGCATTTACATATTTCGTCATGTAAATTCATATGTATTTTACATAAATGTATGAGCACAAATATTATGACATAGTTGCGAGGATTATTCAATTCTAGAGTATGCTGCTTACTACAATATATCACTTACATAATGCATTTAAAATGAAAATTCTCTGCAAAATAGTTATGGAGAAGTGCTGTTTCAACAGATTATGTTTTATAAGTCTTAGATGTGCTGAGTAGACTATATATGCACGATTTAGCGGTTGCCGTATTACATGGTGAAATTTGTTCAACATTGTATAAACACTTTGATACATGGAAATAAAACGTAAATTCATTATCTTTCCTCAACATGAAATTTCCAAAGGTATAATGTGGATTGATGATTATGATAAGAAATGCCGAGCCAAATCTGAATGCAAAGTAAGTAAAATAACTTAAAGGGTGACTTTGTTCGAATGTTCGGCATTGGAGTAATTGACATCGATCTTGTTTTCAATGTTTACAAACTTTTTGACAAGATTTCTTTACACATCCCCAATACACAAAACACTTCATGAGTTACCTTTTAGTAAATACTCTTTTCCGTGCGAATTAATGATTGACTTTAAATTGATATCGCGGATTCCCAAGTGTAGGCCTACATACATAAATGTAATTCAGTACCTGTTAAAAAGTTCTTCACTTATAGTTCATTTAGGCAATGATTCATTACAAGGTGAAATACAGCAACCCATCGCTTTTTTGAAAGAGAGCGTTGGCCAATATTTGCATAAGTGTTAATGTATTTGGGTATACATTACTTATAATACTGCGTTTTAAATATCAAATGGTCCGTCTATGTTCTCTTGACAGCTTGAAAGTGTCACATTTTGAACGAAAATATGCATATACAGTATTTAACCGTGACAAAAGTCTGCACATATAGATATTCTATATTTTTCTGTGTGGTAATGAACGGTGTTAGAAAGCTGTCAATAATCTATAGAAATCTATGTTAACATTTAATCGGTTAAAGACAATTTGTTTAAAAAAAAAAGAAAACCCAACTCTTTGAGATAGTCCTTTTAACTGATAGGATCGATCCAATAGCGAGAAATATTTGATAGATTTTCAAATAGAAAACATGCATATAAACCATGCCTGTCTTCGTTTATCCCAATTTCATTAAAATTATTCTTTTGAAATATTGTCAATGTGAATTCATGAATTTAAATATAAATGTATGGAAACCAGGTCATGTTAAATTGGAAATAAGATATTCTATATTGAATAGCTTTCACATCCACACAAAGAAATTGTAAACATATTTTCATTACTGAATATTTTATGTCAGCTACAAATGATACTATAGGCTGCCTCTTGTTTCTGTATTTCCCGTTTGTCAAGCAAAACAATGAATTAATATCCAATATGACAATTAGATAATATGATGATAAGAATTTAATAACTATCTATTGCAACATCATTTAACAAAATCATTAAAGGCACATCAAAGGAGAGGAGTGCAAATAAATTACTGGAGAAATATATGGAGTTCTTTTATTATGTTCGAATTAGTTTAGGAATGCATTAAGACCATATTAAATAGACTCTTTTAAAATAAGTTATTTTGTGCTTGAAATATAGTTGTCTCCAATTCAATCATGTTTACCAACAACCTGTTTGTTTACATATTCAAAATAACGAATTCTGGTTGGTCAGTTCAAAAATAAGTGTATCAACTGTCAAGGTCAGAGGTGAAGAATCAGGAAATCTGAATAATAAAATTATTTGGTTAATCTTGGTTATTTTTGGTTAAATCTCACATTTAAATTGTGCTGATGGTGTTTTCTAGTGATAACCATTTGAATCTGTCCAAAAGTTTACAAAATAATACAGTTTGATATAGCATTAATCTCCTGTTATGGGCCTTTAATATCGTTCTATTTAAACCAAGTATACAAGTCACATAAGGTATTTGATTCTTTACGAGCAAAGTTAACTCAATCATCACAAGGTGGCTGTTTTGCAGCAATAATGTCTACCCATATTCCACATGACACACACTGGATATCAGAAATTTGCTTTTACTTGCACTCTCAATTTACAACACTGTCAATGAATATCAACTACAGAGAACCATGGCTGCCTTGATTCCTATGATGTTGGTCAGCTTAGACTCAACCCAACGTGGTACCAATAAACCCCCGGGAAGCCGTAAAGTAACTAAACTGTTATCAACAGGTGTTAGTCCAATATAAACTAACAATTAGTTTAGATTTAACATTGTACATGCTATATCTATCTAACTGCCTTTAAATGACATGTAGAAGTCGAACAAAGAACAATTGTGACAAAAGCAGAACATATATTACAATTGAAGTCTTCGCCAACAATTACACAAGAAGTGTTATTTGTTTTACTTCATGATTGGCATATGGTCTGATATTCACTCAGACTCTGACAAAATCTATATAATAAGTCAATACATCTTTGCTGCATGTTTATAAAGACAACTTCACTTTTTAAAGACCATTGTCTCTAATACAGAATACAAAATGCATGTTAAGGAAAAATACCCACAACCCGCCTTTTGAAACTCATTCTTTCGTCTGATTACTTCGTTCGATCTCGGTTAACATCGGGCGGGGCCGGAACTGTTCGGTGTAAAGCGAATAGTTCCGGCTAAGACTGATGTATACCGAGAACGACCGAAGTAATCCGACAAATGAAAGAAATCAAAAATTGTAGATTATTGGTATTCCACTTTAATTGAAGTATACCGTATGTCTGGGAGATGTGTAAATATATAAATGAGTTTTTCTTTGTGCATTTTTTTAAAGTCATTAATTTATATCATAAACGTGAATTATTTTTTGAGAACCATCGGTATCTGAATACCTCATCATAACTAAGACTGGCAGGTTGAAGCTTGTTGAAGCGAACGATAAAACTATAAGACAATACTAAATAAACAAGATATACCAATAAGGAAACATAACGCGTGTACCTTCTTTGTGATAGAGTGTTGAAACTAGTGATACATAATAAATAACTCGAATAACATTATATTTCCTAGCGTAGTGTTGCTAAATGGGTACCTCTGTTGCCTATGTGGTTAGAGTACAGAACTTGAAAACATATTGCCTTTCTCCACGTGGGTTTGGAGATTTGGATATTCATGAGAGGTAGTCTCCCGACTGACAGAGTGCCGATGGTTCTATCCGGCTTGACCCGCCCGTACGAGTAGTTGAGTATTGGGTTCTTCCTAAATCATTAAAAGTCGGGCAACTCATCACAAACAAAATAATGTATAGGCGATGTAAAACCAATATAAGTAATGTTTTACATTGTCAAAGGATATGCAAGCATAGCTAGGAACTAGCCAAGATATTGCTTAAACAAGTTTGGAACCTTATCAAACCGATATAAAACTTAATTGAATATACTTTTATAAAACTAGTATAGTTTAATTAACGCAGATTTACCTGATAAAGCAGATATTCAGCTCCAAACTGCGCCGCCTTTATTGGATCATTCACGGTGTATTTCTATACATATACTGTACACAGACACACAGGCAAAGCATTAACGTCGGTCCTCCAACTCAATCGTATCTACTCGGCAATCCCCGTAACAAGTCGGTAGATATACCTCGTAGGCAGTACATGAATACACCAGAAATCCTGGGGTAATTCGCCTTATTTCCGGCGCATAACGCAACATACACACAGGCAATAAATATGTATTTAGATACACGCAAATTGGTTATATATCGCAATTGAATGGTATTTTTACCCTTTTCATTAAAGATGATCAAATGAACACATCTTTGTTTCATATTTTGTCAATCAGCTCTTTCCGGTAATCCCCGGCTTGTGACGGGGATTGCCGAGTTGATACGATTGGCCCTTCGTTGCTGACCTACTTTCAAAAATGGCTCCCCATTGCCTCCGAGGTTATTTTAAGAAATGGCCGAGGTGTTCCGAATGTCCTCCAACTATCAATAATACACTTTCAAAAAGGCACTGCTCAAATGTGTCAACAAATTAACATGTTCAAAACAAGTTCAACAATAAGGAAGCTCTTTGCTTATGCCAGTATCCTTAAAGCGGTCGTACAGCATATCGGAGGTATAGCTGCTCTCTACCCAAGTTTGTAAAATTGAGCGCATGGTTAAGATATCTCTGTTAGTGTGGTTTTTTACGCCGTATTAACACTTTTTCAGTTATGGAACCTCGGGACCACGGGTTATAGGCTAGGGCACTGAAGTGACGTGCTTAAGGTCACTCCCATGAAACCATAGGTGTCAGTGGAGCTTGAACCCAGGAATCCCGAGTTCCGGGTCCGCAACCTTAACCTAAACCTCCTCTACAAACATGGTGACCGTGTATGCATCCGAACTGCTGCGTGATTGATGAACGGGAATTATATTAAACAGTTATTGGGGTATACTTGCTGCAAGAGGTATGATATAACACTGTGACAAAACGGAGAAATCGCTCATCATGAGCGATTTCTCCGATTTGTTACAATATTTTCATAACATTATTGTTTTCCTTTTGTCAGATAGTTACAACCAGCATATGATATTTTGTTTCCGTAATTAACATTTATCTTCTTTTGACAATTTTACTTTTTACACACGATGTCTCCGTTTTGTTACAAAGAGTTCTTCCAAATAGCATTGTCCTTTTGTAACATTAGTTACAGCTTGTTGTCTACTGACGCTTTCACCTTTTGAACAATCATAAAATTACATTTTAGGGAATTAAAACGCATGACATGGTATAAAAAAACATAACCTGAAACAATGTAATGTTAACATCCCTCCATAAGTAAGGAATTTGAACAATTACATTCATATACATGCATTTGGCAACATTTCTTAAAAAATAAACAAACGAAATTATACACAATCTACCTGTCCTATCCTATACCATGTTATTTTCCATGTGTTATAAAGATCGCCGTGTTCTTCCTGAAATCTGACCCAAGGACATTGCGAGATTTTTTATAAGGTAACATGAGTTGGACGGTGTGCTATCGAATTACAGGCGGATGGGTACATACATTCAATTTGCTTTTGCATAAAGGATATATTTGCGTGTTGCTTTTATGTGCACACTTCGCTACTTGCTAAATGCTCTGCTACATGTTAGTTTAAACAGGTATAAATAAATTGAGATTCTATTGCACAAGCAATAAAATTCGATTTTATATTACTCTAACTTACGTATGTGTTTAATTGTCAAATCGGGATAACTCGTGAATACATATATTCAAATTTGGCTGATTTGAAAGGTTATGTGGCAGATCATAAAGAACTATTCAATAATACAAATGATATACCGCTTGCTTGCTCTAAACCTGTGTCAACTCCCAACCCGGAAGACTTAAATATCCCCTTACAACGTTTTATCCGCCTGAACGACGCTACGGTGATAAACAGCAAAACAACTCTTATGTCTGACTATGCCCTCTCTGTAAAAAATTCTCCCGTTACCTGTTTCTGTTCGTCTGTCTCTCACCATATGTCAATATGGTTTCTATTCACATCTTGCAGTGTACACTGTTTTAATCCATTACCAAACAAAAACGACATTTGAGCAGTTCGTTGCAGACGACTTTAGAAAACTTGTGGGAAAAGGGGAAATTGGTCTTAACAAGCAAGTTATCCTTTTCCCACAATGTTTTCTGTCCTACCAGAAGATTATTTTTCAATTTCATCACATTTTGAAATGTCGTGTGCAATCTCTTTGAATTTGGGACAGTCAAAAATTTGGCATTTGGTAAAGAGTAACCCTAAAAATGCTAGGTAATTTTCTACAAACATATTTTTGTGTCGCCTGCCTTCCAAACCCTTAAACTTCTGCTTATTTTTTATGAGGAAAGATACTCAGAGTAGCATGTTAGATCACAGGCCAGCCGCCAATTAACATGGGTTCTTCTACTCACGCATCAGCTGTAAATTCTCATTTGGTTGTTTTTGTCTCAAACGTAAACTGCATAACTATTTTAACAGATTTCAATCGGTCATCAAAAGGAACTCATCGATGAATAAACTCATAACGAAATAACGACATTTGTCATGACCTGTCCTCATATTCGACCAGACAATAGGTGAAAACGTCGAGGGTATCTGACCCTAAGTTTGCTGGGCAGTTTCCGAAAAATAGATGTTTGTGTCGTCTGCTTTTCAAAACTATAAATATCTGCTTAGTTTTGATGAGGGAACATACTCAGAGTAACAAACAGGTAAGATCACAGGCCGGTCGCCAATTTACTTGATCTAACCTGATTGCATAGACATGAAGCCTGTTCCCGCACTATAAGGGCTAAGCATGAATTCTTTGGTTCAATGATGTCACGTTTACATACAGTGGACCATATACGAATAACATATGATACTCAGGAATGGGAAGTTCATTAGTTGACGAATCAAACGACGATTGCCATTCCCAAAGAGGCAATTGGGAGATTCATTGTGGGTAGGTCAGTAAATGGGTTGTTCTTCCTTCGCTAGACCCTTAGAAAGTTGGGTAATATTCTTAAAATAGAGTTGTGCATCGTCTGCTTTCCAAAACCTTAACTATCATCTTAACATTGATGAGAAAAGATGGTCAGAGTATCTGAGTAAATTCTATTTATAACTCAGAACAAGACTTCTTTTAAACCTTGGAATTCTAGGTAATTTTCTAAAAATAGTTTCTTGTGTTGTCTGCTTTCATAAACCTTTATTATCTGCTTAATTTTGATGAGGAAAGATACTCAGAGTAGCAAACAGGTTAGATCACAGACCAGCCATAAAATTACTTGGGGGCTGGCCTGGATTCAACCTGGTTGCATAAGCATGAAGTTGGTTCCAACACTATAAGTGTAAAGTTCTATAAATTGGTACTGTAAATCCTTTTTAAACATGTTGAGCCAATAAAACAACAGATTTGTTAACAAGTACAGTTTGGAAAAACACAAAAAATAACAATACATGAAATGTAATCTTTATTTGCTAGATGAAAGAGTAAATACTATATTGGTATAAAACATAACTGTGGAAATGTGCATATATAATTTACATGTACAGTAAACATTCTTTAAAAAAATCCGTAACAACAAACGTAACAGAAAAACAACATTTAGAAAGAAACATGATTGGTGAAAACAAACCTTCAAGAACGGATCTGTATGTTTTAACAATGAACAAAAAAACATGCTTGCGAAACAGGTCTTCCTGAGTCAAATTACACCATGATAGTATCAATATAATTATAAAGAAGGCAAATCTGTATAAAATGAACATACTCAAGTAGCTAATCCAACTTTAACCTTGTTTGTTTGTATGGTGTTTAATGGTTTTTAACGCTGTTTCAATAATTTTTCAGTTATTTAATGGCATTCCTGGATTCACCAGTACTAGGCTATCGATTGATCAATGAATGTTGTTCAACTCCTTATTTCTTAAAGGCACATAAAAGGAGATAAGTACAAATAGATTACTAAAAAAATATCGAATTCTGATTGGTTGGTCCAAACATTTGTGTATCAACTGTCAAGGTCAGGGTTTCAGAATCACAATTAAACTTGTAATCTGGGTTAATTCTTGTTGGCTTTCACGTTTAAGTAGTGCTGATGTTTTTTTTTTTGTGATAACTATTTGAATCTGACCAAGACTTTACCAATTGATATAGTTTTATATAGCATTAATCTCCTTTTATGTGCCTTTAAATCATTTTCATAAATCAATTAACACAGAAAAAGGTTTTTGCTCAAAGTTATCTATTTCTGCTAAACTGAAAAAAGATGGTGCTATGGAAAAAGTTGCACAAAGTGTGACGTTGTCTCCCTTGCTCAGAATGGTTCCAGTCAAGTATAATGTAAAAAAGAAAGTTTGTGCACTTTATATATATATAAATTTTCAGTTATATTTTTCGTCTATAACACGGTCAAAAGTTGAGTTTTGTAGTATTCATGTTTGTCACAAAAGTGCAGTTATTGTTGAAGATTCAATGCTGCAGTTATATCATACAGTTTAAGCTCCCTTAGAGAAACATTTCAGGCTCTCTTCTGGAAAGCAATTTCTTTGGTTTGGTCAAAACTCCATGGCAGTCACATCATTTCTTTTTCTTCTGAAAATGATAAAATACATTATCAAGGGCTAACTGACGAGGCTAATACCTTACCTTGGGATTTTGAAATGATCTTTAACATTAGGAGTGTCGGCCTCTTGTACCCAAGGTCTCGGGTTTAAATCCCCATCAGGTGAGGTGAACATTTCTGGGACTAACCCACAAATCAGCACAAGCACTAGTTTATTATTCAGGAAGCAGTGTTGAGAGTGGTTTTTAAAAATCTTTCATCTTCCTTCACAATATAAGCTGAACTAATCTTGAACCACTTTCTAGGGATGAGCAATAGTTCATTCCTGCATGTTTCTTATGGAATCTACCAATAATAGGCTTGGAAGTAGAACCATGCCGAAGGATATTTCACAATAATATAATTGGCAACATAAAGGATTGGACGTTATACATCAGGCCTGGAATTTCTGACACTTATCATTACACAATAAAGATAAAAAAAAAAAAGAAAGAAACATGCTTTTTAAAACATAAAATATAAGTAAAATAGTTGTCTTTAATGAACTGATGAATTGATTATGCACAAGACTAAATCCTTTGGCATTTCTGAGGTTTATTTAAAACAAAAATGCTACTAAAAGGAAAATTCTAAGTGCATATTTGTCAGAGAGGTTCAATTGGTCAAACCCTTGTAAATGAATTGTTAACTGCAATTTGAGCAGTAATCACATGTTTAACTAAGACAATACTTTTCATATATCAAAACTTTCGTTTTTAACTGTGTATTCATTGAGTCGTATTTCAACAACATATCACATATATATGCTCCCATACAAACAATGGTGCCCTTTTCTAACCTGAAACCAGCTTTTCATTCATTAATACATATACCTCAATTTTGCATCACACCAACATTATTTCAGTCATGTGGGGATGTCACACTCATAATAATGGCATTCACTAAGTCAGAAGAATTCCATTCATGAAAATCCTGATTTGAACCCACATGTAGAAGGGCCATGATTTGAAGTTCAGGGGGGCCCGTTTTACTAAACAACTTACGGAAAATGTTTGCGTAAGTCATAATTGATTAACATGGATAATAACTTCAATGAAAGTACAATATTGCAATGTGACACGTCATTGGAAGTGTCTCGAAGAGACGATTCCAATGATGTGTTACTTTGCAATATTGCTTTGCCAAATATTGAAATAAAAGGACTTATTGTTTAAGACTTACGCAAATCTTAAGCGTAAACTGTTTAGTTAAACAGGCCCCTGTTCTCCTACAGGTAGACCATATAAGCCCCTTACCACTCATTACTACGTTCATTAACACAAGTACAATCAATTTGAGCCAAACAACTATTGCTTGTTTGGTTTCAGGATTTATTAATTAATTCAACAATATAGCCAAAAAAGTCTTACTCTTTATAGTGATCACAGCCCCCATCTGACAATAACCACTGCCAACACATAGAAATATTTCATAAATGCATATCACCTGCGAAACTTAATCTTTTGTTACAAATGATGTTCGTTTCTTCATTGTTAAACATTGGCAATGCAAGCAGAATAAAAAGATGACTGAGATTTCTAAACCAAATTGTCATCTTTAATTCTTGCACAAAAAAAAAACTAATTTCGTTTTGTCACCAATATCATGGTTTGCATATTGCTGAATGTCATATGATAATACTTGTGGTGTTAAAGGATTATGTGACACATATGATGGCAGTGGTTGAAACAAGTGGTAGTAAAACAAAATATTGACCCTTATAACTTCAATGAATGTCTTCTGTGTTCAGTTTACAAAATCTCACCTTTTTGCCTTTCTTTTTCTTCTTGTTTAGTCCAGTGCCAAGTTTTACAATACTGTTAAACACGTCTGTGCTTAGTTTATGTGTTGTCTTAAGTTTCACTCCACTCATTTTCTCTGTTGTTTGAAAAGCAAAAAAAAACAATTACTTAGTGTGATACAATTGTAAATTGTTAACAATTGCTGATCTTTGTTGAAGGTAAAAGCCACCTGCTCTCGACAACATACATGCTGTTTCATAAATATACTTTAACCATTATAGTGCTGGAATTGACTTCATGCTTATGCAAACAGGTTAGATCGCAGGACAGCCGCCAAGTTAATTGGCTGGCCTGTGATCTAACCTCTTTGCTATTCTGAGTACCTTTCCTCATCAAAATTACGCAGATATTTAAGGTTTTGAAAAGCTGACAACACAAAATTATATTTTTAGAAAATAACCCAGCATTCTATGGGTTAAACAGTTTGTCTGTTATACTATAAAAGATCTTAACTTTAATCCCTCTTAAAAATAATGTGATATGACTCCAAAATAAAAGTATGAGAAGATTACCATTCAAAAGCATTTAAAGATGTTTTTTTTTTATATTTAAAAAGAAATCATTAAGAAAAGACATTTTCCACTTTAGTATCATCCAAAAAAAAAAGGGTTTTAGGTTTCATTTGAAATGAGGTTACTGGTAATGTTCCATGGAAAAGATACCAAAAAATATTGTTCCAATTTAGTTACATTGAAAGGATAAAAAAATTGTTGAAAGTTTCCTTAACAACATTAACACCAAAAGGGTTGATATTTGGTGACAGTGGCGCGGAGGTAGAGCATTGGCCTCTTTGACCGAGGGTCCCAGGTTTGATACCCATTAGGCAAGGTGAAAATCTCTAGGACTAACCCTCAATCCGGCGTGAGTACTGGTTAAGTATCCAGGAAGCAGACTTCCAGAGTCTTAGCCTCAAACTTTTGTAACAATTGTTGTAAAATAAATACCAGTAAATTTGAACTTACCACATTTCTGACTCAACTATAATCCAATATCAAAAACAAAAGCTTCTTAAGCTTATTTGATATGAAGTTATTTCAAGGAAAAGAAGCAACAAATGTTGTTCCATTTTTGTCCCATTGATAGGGGAAAAAAAATGTTGAAAGTTTCCTTTTAAACATTAACACCAAAAGAATATTAGATGAAATACCTCTAAACTACTGTAATATTTGACTATAAGCCCTACATTTCTAAAGTGTATTTTATCAAATACTAGTAATCAGAATTTACCTACCTTCTTTTCTATGTTCCAAAGCCTCCAGTATTTCTCTACCAGCCAGATCACCAATGCAGTTATCTTCCAGATCTAGTTCTTCTACACAGTCTGAGTACATCAATAATCTGTTAAAATTGAACACATTAACCCTTTCCAAAAACATTAACGACATTTGACCACTTTGTTGCAGACTACTAAAGAAATCATTATGGAAAAAGGAGAAATTGCTAATAACAAGCAATTTTTCCTTTTCCCACAATGTTTTCTTGCCCTATCAGAAGATTTTTTTCCAATTTCATCATATTTTGAAATGTCGTCTGCAAACTCTTTCAATTTGGGACAGTCTAAAATTTGGCGTTTGGGAAAGGGTTAAACATTAGGGGTTTGCATAAGAGCTTACCTGAATAGCTTTCTTCAAGACCCAGCTCTCCTAGGCAAAAGCAACCCAACAAATCTGCTTTAACCCTTTTCAAAACACCCAATTTTCAACTGTCCCTAATTGAAAGAGTTTGCATACAACATTTCAAAAAATGTGATGTTATTGATGAATACTCCTCTGATAGTGCAGAAAACATTGTGGAAAAAGGCGAAATTGCTCACTAAGAGCGATTTCTCCTTTTCTCACAATGTTTTCCAGAGTTGTGTGCATCCAACTGGTCAAATCGTAATTGTTTGGTATTGGGTAAAAGAAACAACTTTACTCAATGATACCAAAATAATCATATATATTGATTTGATGAAACAGTTTCTTCCCAAAACCATAAAGCAATGTTATTTTCCCCCCTCCTATTGATTGTTATCTTAACATCCTTTCAATATGTACCAGTTGCAAGTACCTGTATTAGGGAGTGGCTTAGGAATACAGAGTAGCAATCTATCAAACAGATTGCTAAACAAATGGAAAAAGGTAAAAATTAATATAAGATTTGTCAACCAGATGAAAAGATCAATATCAGAAATTCATAACGACGGTAATGCAATCTCTGATGACGATGATTTTAAGTTTGAACAGCCTCAGTCTGTATACTTACTTTTTCAAACAGTTTCATACACATGTTTAGGAAAAGTTAGTACAAGCAAACCATTTCTAAAACGGTGAACCCTTGCAATTAATATTAATACACTTACACCCTCAGGCGCGTAGCCAGGCATACGCCAATACGCCATGGCGTATACTTGGCTGGAGAAAATGAAAAAATAAAGTGGCCGAAAAATGCAATAAAAATTGAAACCTAAGGGGGTAGTGTTTCCTAACAGTGAAAAAAGCTTAACATTGTTCCCTAAAGTCCATGTAGTTCTCTTGTTCAGACAAGCAGATGAATGCATGATAATGCCAGCTTCGAATCTTTATGCCGTAGAACTTTTGATGGTAAGTGTAGTTTACACTAGATAGATCTATAGCCAGTTAGCTCTACATTGCAGCGATCAAATCCAAAAAACAGATTTCGTATGTTACCCCGCTAAAGTTTAAAATGGCAGAATCGGCCACGAGCGATGTTCCACCATATCCAGATATTTCTGAAGATCTCGGTGCCAGGGCAAATTCATTTCACAACAACCAGAAAGTTGCTCTTTAAAGTGCAAAATGAAACTATGTACATTCATACAAGTTTCCTCACAGGTATGTTAATTTCAATTGTTGATGAACAATGAACATGTTGACAAGGAACGCAGATGATTGTCATCAAAGTTGAAGTCTATTCAACTTGACTAACTGTTTGGCAATATGCATGTTTTGCTACTTCAAGGAAGTTTTTTGTTTTGTCCAATTCTTGTCTAAACAAAAGGTATTTTTTGCAACGCTATTTGACATATCAATATAGGTATTGGTCCCTTTGTACATAAGTGTACACGCATTTAAATCTGCTAGATCTACTTTGTTTATTATCTTCAAACTATACTGTACGCCAAACGTACTAGGCCTGTCGTTAGACGCATGAACTGGAAATTGGTGTAATTAGCAAATGTATCTTACTTACTTAGTTGGACCATCTACGCTTGATCCAAACAATTAATGTAACTTATTTTGTGTGACACTTTCACTCATGTTTATCATAAACAAATATGAAAACTGTACATAATCTTATCGTAAATTTATCAATGCATCTAGACGAAATAAGATTTTGAATAGCCGAAATAATTCCTTGATATTACATTATTTCTTGAAATAAAACTTGATATTAGTGTGAACGGAAAAAAGGAAGAAAATATGACTTGATCTGACTGAAGTAGTTTTGTAAATGCGAAGTTTTCAATTTGACTGACAATGCCGCACTGAATTCAGATTACTTCATGGGTTTATCAAACTCATGGTTATCTACGTAACATGATTTATTACAACTTTTCAAATGCGAATCAGTGGAATCTTGCTTACAAATGTACCCGAAAAAATAACAAAAACTGAGAACAGACATTATTTGACTGAACCAAAAAGTTACGCCCTTCCTGAAATCGACCAAGTAAAGATTTTAGAGCAGAAAATTGAAATTGAAAAGTTGTCAACAGGTCTTTTGCATGATATTTTGTGAAAAAAAGCATGTGCAGCTCCAACATATGCATTAAAAGTACATACAGATTTTTGACGGTTTTTATTTGTCAAAAATCGTTTGGAAAACACCACAACCTAACAAAAAAAATGCACAATAGTTCGGGCAGCAACGCCCTCCGACATTTAGCGGAAAAATATCTACCTGTCCTTTATGGACCACCTGAGTGTTGAGCTGAACACCAGACTTTTGCAGGGCAATGAGCGCTTTAAGGCACAATAAGTAATCTCCATTAAGGTATATAAAAACCTTCAAGGAAATAGTATTAGAAATGTTTGCTGATTCAAAAATAATTTTGTTTATCCACATCCTCTTAGATTATAAAGACAGACACTTTGAAAATACTAATTCAACACAAGTTATATGCTCTATAAAGTCGAATGTTCCCATCGAATTTCTCTGTCTAACTGTCAGTACAACACAAATCAATGTTTAGCAGGGTGTTTGCGAGATATTATTTAGTAATATGTCTTGGAGCCTAGTCATATTAGACTCGAGGTAATGAGACTG
The DNA here is from genome assembly GCA_947846245.1 of Cerastoderma edule. Taxonomy (NCBI): domain Eukaryota; kingdom Metazoa; phylum Mollusca; class Bivalvia; order Cardiida; family Cardiidae; genus Cerastoderma; species Cerastoderma edule. The sequence continues at coordinate 5,673,533 of OX401419.1, read as the reverse complement.
CATCACAAATGTGTTTCAGCTAATTTTAAGATACAGAAAAACATTTTAAGCTAATGACTTAGATAACTACATAGAGTAAGTTGCTTTAAGTGGTTGAATAAGTGGTTGATTTTCAATGTAGATACATGTATGTGGGGGTCTTTTCATTAATGGTGTGAATCTACCTCTCAATGATCCGGACAATTTCCATGTTAAATTCCTACCTCAGGAGCACCATGACAATCAGATGACTCTCTGGCCTTGGACTCCTGAACAGGGAAAAAAGAGATCCAAGCAGAAAGGGTCGTCGACATCTTCGCCAAACGACGAGAGCGACGGCTAGCCCTCATTTTCCGGGATCAGTTATGCGATAAATATATTTTTTATCTGTTATTTGTGCTTAAATTAATTTTATGCCAATCATACAACAATCTACGTGTTTACCGTTGAATGTCATTATTATACATATCTTTTTTATTGTGGTCGGTTGCTGTTTTATCATAATTGTTGTAGATGCTTTAGAAATAGCGAATTGAGAGTAATAAAAAAGTAACCTAGTTTCTGTTTAAAAACCAATACACAGTGATTCGGGCACTTACATAGACGCTTGTATGATATAATGTGCATCAGTTTTGTTTAAGGAAAATTTCAAAACGTCGAAGAGATATTTTTCAAAACAACACATTCGTTAAGAATAGAAGAAATAAGAAAAGGTGTCGGTATGAATCCAAGGCAATAATAGTTACCGTCTTTTAGGGAAGGGGTGTATAAACGTAAAATCATGCAGAACGAGAAGTATTCATCGTTAGTCCGCCGTCTTAATCTGTTAATGCTGTTGTTTTTTTCGTCTTGTTTTCGTGCACATATTTAACTATGTGATTCACGGAAATCGACAAGACGCGTCTTCGGTTCACATTGACAATCAATGGAGTCTTCGTTTTTCTTATCAAATGGTGCAGCATTTTTGTAATAAATACATTTTGGGAGGTTATTATTTCGAACTCGTGGCAGGTAGAGATGGGATAATGGGTCATTAGACATCATTTACCATTACATTTAGACCAATATTTTTTCCTGCATAATTTGGACAAAATGGGCGTAACACCACCTTAACAAAAATCAATTAAATCTAAGTTTAATCAGGCCTCTAGTAAGTTGTGAGTCCAATTACCAAATACTACAAACATTAGTACCACACATACATATACGGTATATCGTTAATTTTTTTATGAGTGGAAAATGTTTTATTTCTGTTTTAAATAAAGTGTTGTTTATGTCTAATCAACCACATCTTGATTATTTTTTCGTTTACACACGTTTGATAGCTAAACCATGTACTCAAACATTCTTCGTTGTAGAGGTGTTGTATTTTATATCATTTTTGTTCAGGTAATGAATTTGAAAATACAGATTTGGTGGATCCATTTGATGAAATATTTATGGTGAAACGCCATAGAAAATTCACGAGATGCAACAAAATGATGTCTTATTTTCAAAAATCTCCCTGTGGGAGGCCCCCAAGACCCCCGCCAGCGGGAGAGATACCCCTCCCACCCCCTCCCCAACTCAGCGCTACGCGCCTCGGGTCAAGCCTTACGGCATGACTTGGCGTATGGTTCATTTTGCTCTAGCTACGCGCCTGACCCTATATAATGTGATACAATCATTTAGACAAACATTAACAAAGCTGCTATAAACCTCGTTATGCATACTCAAATATTTGTTTTATTATGTAAATTAGTACAACTTACTTTTTAAACAGGCGCATGCATATTAGTGGTGCAAATTTGGCTCCAAAATCAAGGTTGTCTATGGCATTGTCAGCTATATGAATTTTGTGAATCCATGGTCCAACCTTTGGTGGTGGAGGTGGCTCTTTGGTCTTCTTCTTTTTCTTACCTGCAAAAAAGAAAAAAAAAAGAAAAAGAAAGCAGATTTAACTAAAAGAATTAACACTTTACCAAACGCCAAATTTTCGACTGTCCTAAATTGGAAGAGTTTGCGGACGACATTTCAAAATGTGATAAAATAAGAAAATAATCTTCTGATAGGACAGAAAATTTTCCAGAGTTGTCTGCAAGAAAGTGGTTAAATGTCGTTATTGTTTGGTAAGGGGTTGAAGGCCATTCTTGCTATGAGATTAAATTCTGAAGTCATTTATCAATGGTCATAAAGTACATGTCTTTCCAAAGTACACCAACTTCAGGCTATTAAACAAACAATTAAAAACACTTTAATGAAAGGATATCTTGGTTATTATGACATTACATAAGTTTTATTACACTTGGTACACATAGCTTGTAATATGCCTGCTTGTAATGGCTTTCCTTTATTGCGCAGTGTATTTTAGGAATAGCATAACTACTGGAAAAGCCTGTTCAAAGTCAAAATGGAAATAACAGGTAAGAACTCAGGGCATGCTGATACTTAACTGAAACATTGTCGAAAATGTTGTTGAGCAAAACAAACATGACATCAAGCAAGAACCTCTGTACTAACCTTTCTTTTTCTTTTTCTTCTCCCCACCCACAGTCTCAGCATCTGACAGCTTAGCACTTTCTGCTCCACTGTCGTACATCCGCAGCTTATTGTCTTTGGCTAAAAGATTATCATAAATATGTCAATTGTTTGAATTTCAGGTAAAACCCTGATTCACAAATCGGTATGGACAATGCATGCTCCAGGTATTGCCTTACGAGTACAGCACTGTAATTTTCTTTCAAAGTTGATTAAAGTAAATAAAATCAAGTAATCCAACATTCTTTTTACTGACAATGTGTATTCAGATAACAAAGCAAAAAACAAGGACAAAGCTGCTAGGTTTTGATTTGAATGTTTTTTAGTCTAGATAATCAGAATATTTGACTTAATTATTTCGTGTTGTACAAGAAAATATACAGGACACATTGCTCACTATTAGCCCCTTGCATCTTGTTTGACAGATTATGAAAGTTGTTTAAATTAAGCTCGAATCTTTTAACCCTTTATCAAACAATTGCAACACTTGACAAGCTTGTTGCAGAGGAGTTCGGAAACGATTGAAGAGGTGTTCGGAAACGATTGTGGGAAAAGGAGAAATTGCTCATGACGAGCAATTACTCCTTTTTCCACAATGGTTTCACCCTATCAGAAGGTTATGTTTCATTTCATCACATTTTGAAATGTTGTCTGCAAACTCTTTCAAATTTAGGACAGTTGAAAATTTGGTGTTTGGTAAAGGGTTAAGAGAGAATAATAGTGTGGTATGATTTAAACAGATTTTCTCAATTAAATACATCTTAATCCCCAACTTCAAAACACATCATGTTAATTGATGCAGAAAACTATTTTTGTCACCTGTAGTTGCTATCAATTTGGACCACCTACAAAATGAAAGAAGGGAGGGAATTGAAAAGGATGTTTTATTAATGATAACCCTTAATTGTTAGATGGCTTTAAACATGCACTGAGGGAGCAATTTCCCATTTTCCCAGAATGTTTTCTGCACTATCTGAAAAATAATTTTCAATTTCATAACATTTTGAAATGTCGTCTGCAAACTCTTTCAATTTGGGACAGTTGAAAAGCTTGTATTTGGTAAAGGGTTTAAAAAATCGAGGGTTCAGCACAATTCTGTATCTTAGTCTCTGACTGTAGTAATTTAAGTGCTTCACGTTTGTGAAGGACCTACAATCGTCTTGCATTGAACCCTCGACATGTCATGCTCAGGTAAGCTCACAATTTTCAAAATTATCTACAGTGAACCCTCGTTTATCCGAACACGTCCGTTCCCAACAAAATGTCCGGTCTACCGAATAATCCGGACTAATGAAGCAGAGCATGTTCTTATACACATTAAGACATAAACGGTCTGTATGAGCGGTATACACTTATAACCCTTTAGCAAACGCCAAATTATCGACCGTCCCAAATTGAAAGAGTTTGCAGAAGACATATCAAAACGTGATGAAATTCAAAGATAATCTTCTGATATGGCAGAAAACATGGTGGGAAAAGGAGAAATTGCTCGTCACGAGCAATTTCTCCTTTACCCACAATGTTTTCAAAAGTCGTCTGCAATAAACTGGTCCAATGATTCCGTTCCCTTACAATTTTGTTCGGATTGCGAGACATCCGGATAATCGGTGTCCGGATAAACGAGGGTTCACTGTTTTCATCTAATTTGAACAAATGAACATTTTTTTTAACTCAGTTACTTCTGAAAATAAACTTGATTGTACAATAAGATAAATAAGATCTTCGTACCCATTTTACAACATTTGAGTTTGAAGGAATAATTCATCCTCCCTTCCCACCAGGTGTTCCATTCCATCATATCATTTTGCAGTTAATAAGCAATGTAAAATAAAATCCAAGCATTAAGTACCTATAGCTTGAAGTGAATTTCAAAGCAATATTCTTGATATTCAAAATACAGCTTTCATGCATTCTGATGGATATGAAGCAATTACTGTGCATTAATGTTTATACACTTCTATATCACATGAACATGGTAACACATCAACCCTTTCCAACACAATTTTATAACATATCCTCCCTTTGACTAATTACCAAACAATAACTCTTTTACATTTAACAACTTTGTTGCAGGCGACTTTGGAAATCATTGTGGGAAAAGGAGAAATTGTGCGTAACAAGCAATTTTTCTTTTTCCCATCATATTTTCTGTCCTATCAGAGGATTATTTACCAATTTCATCACATTTTGAAATGTCTTCTGCAAACTCTTTCAATTTGGGACAGTTGAAAATTTGGTGTTTGATAAAGGGTTAAAAAGTTTGCAGATAGGAAAAAATTTGTGGGAAACTTCACCAAATAGTTATCAAGCCAGATAAATACATAACTGTTTAATACTTTATTAATCTTACTGCTCAAAACAAAACTAGAATATAAAATAAATGAATTTTTAATTTGAATTGAAGGGGTATAATAGTAGGCATTTTGTCTTTGTAAAACCAAGAAGTTCAACATCCATTAAGATACAGACATGTTACCTCTTGGTTCTACACTTATACAATTTCTCATATATATCCATTTGGTTAAACACTATGTCAACAGTATTTCCATAAATTAACAGCTTTCCTGGATTCAACAGTACTAGGCAGGGCTTAGAAGTGCCTTGCCAAAGGACACTTCAATGGAAAGTGCGGCAGGTGAGGATGGAACCTGAGACCCCTGTGTCCTACACCTTAATGACTGGGAATCCAAAGTTGTAAATGGAAGGTCACAGTGCAGTTAAATGGTTCACGACATTGCACTCAGTGTTAATCAAAAGCACAGCAATTTCTGCTCATGTAGTTGAAATACCTTCATAATCATCATCAGTATAGCCACCAGCTGAAATCAGTGAAAACTTAACAATTACTTTACCTTAACCTTTTACCAAACAATAATGACATTTGAACAGTTTGTTGCAGACCACTCTGGAAAACATTGTGGGAAATGGAGAAATTACTCCTAACGAGCTATCAATTCTTTTTCCCACAATGTTTTCGGCCCTATCAGAAAATTCTTTTTTTTTAATTCCATCACATTTTACATTTGAAATGTTGTCTTAAATCATTCAATTTTGGACAGTCAAAAATTTGTAGTTTGGGATTGTAGAAAACATAATAATCTGTCATTTATCATTGGAAAACAGTGCAAGGGAATTCTATTCAAACCTGAAAAAAATGTTTCAATTTGATAAACAAATGAAAACACATTACAAAAATGGCAAAGCATAAAATAACCAGAAACAATCTATTACCTAGCCAAGTTCATTTCAAATCTAGACTTGCTCTTCAAAAAAGTGAAAATTACTAGAGAATAAATGCCTGAAATGAAATTATAGTTAACAATTGTTTTTGTATTTGTATTTTCACCTTCATACTGATATGACCCATAATTTGAGGAGTTTTATTCATATCCTTTGGTTTTATTAGAAAGAATAAGGACAAACAAATATTAAAAAATCCTAAAAAAAGAAATATATATGTCCTCCTTCATATTAAACTATATAAGTTTCATTCATATTATATGGTTTTATCAGAAGAAATGAGGACAAACAAATATGAAAAATACTAAAAAAAGAAATGTATATGTCCTCCTTCAAACAGATATACCTCATATATATTTTGAGAAGTTTTATTCATATCCTCTGCTTTTATCAAAAAGAAGGAGGAAAAATACATTTCTTATGAAATGCAGAATTAATGTCTCCTTCAGCAAAATCCATTTGTCATTATCAGAAAGTTCTTCTTATACATCACAATGTATTCATATATCATATGCTGGGCCTAGGCTCAGAGTTATTTGTCTCACCAGGGAACTTGGAACAATATAAGATGCATGAGGCTGAGGCAATGGTATGAAAGCAACAGCAACAATTCAGGGACATTTACATTGCTAGCATTGCTACTGTAACAAACCAAGCAAATTCGTAACAATCATAAAGACACTATCATATCTGATCAGTGAAAAACACTGTTGTCAACAGACCGGTTGTGTTGTCTATTTACCCACATGTTCTAATAACAGGTCAATGCATAAGGTTCTCTAATTTGCATTAACCTTCCAAGAACAATTCATAAATCCCACCTCCAGGAGGACTCATTCTGAATCTTGGCCATTAAAAGATATGTTACCTATATAAATTTGCATATGGTTTAAGGGGTCATACACCTGTTACTTTTGAGATATTGAATTCCCATTGACTCCAATGTTAAATCAGGCATTTTCAAGATTCTGCTGAGTGAAAAATAGTGTTTTTTACGCTTAGCTATATAAAGGAACATCAAGTTTGGCCATTTAACTCTCAGAAACTGTAATAAAATGGACACCTCAATCGTCTCATTTTTTTTCTACGGAGCAAAGTGTATTAGTACCGTTCGAAAATCAGTGCACTAGCTGTCAAATCTAGCCGAGGTACCGGCATTTGTGTTCATACATCCCAAACAAATAGTCCTGCAATAAGCAATCAAAACAAACTTTGGGAGCATTGCAGGACTATAATCTATACAGAAAACACATCAGTGTTCTACCAGCTCATCTCTTTATGTAACCAGCAAAACTATGCACCAGAAGTCGAAACTCAAAATTTCTAAATGGGACTACTTTTGGGTACTACGACCCGGAAGTACTCCGTAAGAGGTGCAAGACCAAAAGTGATTTCCATATTTGTACAGTTGACTTACAGCATCATTTCATTTAATGAATAACTAATGGTGCTAAAACTTCCCTATTGACACTCAAAATTTCATTGACCATAATTATATATCTGCTAAATCAGATAATGTTTCATAACAAAAATAGCACAATCAAAATCACAGATTACACATTTACCAACGTCAGCTTCTGTATGCTGCATGTATGATTCACAGGTGTCTACCAAAGATATATAAAGTGATAAAACAATATATTACTATAACAGCCAAACATACATTTATAGTTAACCAGTTGACAAAACCTTGCCCAGGATATTTTTAAAAGGTAATTATTTATCGATAGGAGAGTTCAATGCAAGCTTGACTATTGGAGCTCCTGAAGATCACTTTCATGGAGTTCTCACTATTGTCTTGCATTGAACCCACAAATAAGGTCTCTTGATAACAATAAATAAAGAAAACAAAGGGGAAAAATAACAAAGGAACCCTTCTCCTATCATTTACCCAGCAGCAAAATGTCTTAAAAATCCATTCAAATGATAAAAATTTACAAAATGAATTAAATCTGCTTATGATGAGCAAACAATCTACAGTCAAACTTGTGTAAAGAGGCCAGCCTATGGGACAGAGTAAATTGGCTGCTTAAGACAGGTTGGCTGCTTAACACAAATTGATGTACACTATAAATCTAACAATGGGACCTTCTGTAGTGGCTGTTTAAGGCAGGTTGGCTGCTTAAAAGAGTGGCTGCTTAACACAAGTTAGACTGTATTTGTTGCATTGTTTTCAACTTTCATTTGCTACGGAGGCATCTTAATAAGGGAAAGGATCACTGTTTCATTTAGATTGATATGAAATGCACATTACTCTTATAGGCAAGCTAGAATAAGCTATAAAGGTAATCTACAAAAAATACTGAGTACATGTTCAAAATCCCTATGAGGGCATACAAATGTGAAAAGGCAAACATCAAAAAGATCATCAAATATATCAATGGTTCTGTGCAAAACTATAGTAAGTCATTTATATGTACAAATGAGAACAGCTGACTTAAGAATTGCACAGAATCCTCAAATATGGCAACATTCTTTCCTCACAAACAGTCTACCTTTTATTTAATGACTGTCTTATTGAAGACACATCTAAGGTATCGAGGATAAAGGCTTAGTGGTGAAAAACTCAATGTTTGAAAAGGATATATAAAACAATCAACCCTCACACTAATATTGTGAAACAAAACGGCAGAAAATAAAGGATTGCAAAGACTGCAATACCTCTGCAGAGGGAAAAAACTATAGTGTAAACAGAAAATGTATGCAATGTTTTTTTTGTTTGCTTAACCAAGTGCTTAATCCTTTCCCAACAACAAATTTTCGACTATCCCAAATTGAAAAAGTTTGCAGACGTCATTTCAAAATGTGATAAAATTGGAAAATAATCTTCTGATAGGGCAGAAAACATTGTGGGAAAAGGAAAAATTTCTCGTTACGGGCATTTTCTCCTTTTCCCACAATGTTTTCTAAAGTCGTCTGCAACAAAGTGGTCAAATGTCATTATTGTTTGTGAAAGGGTTAAAAGAGTTTAAAAGTTAATATACAAAGTCTTATAAAATTTATATCAACAGAATCAAAAATTGGTTCCATCTATAAAGGTATATGAAGCCAAACCATGGCACAATGGTCAAGGAGTAGAACCTTTTGAACAGTATTGTTCAGTTTTCATGATCTAAATAATACATGATTTCTCTTCAAGTCAAACCAACACCTTATAAGATATTTGCAATGTTAGACACACCTAGAATAATTAAGAGTTCATAAATGGGACTATTGCCTGGACAGGAAAATTTGTTGAAAAAAAGCTTATCAAGTGAGAAAGGAAGAAGATAAAAAAAAAATCTGTGTTAAAAATAAATCAATAAAAATATCAGGGCTATTTTTCTTAAAACATATAATTATTATCTGTGTAGATAGTGGTGTCAAATGAAATAAATACAATGATAAAACTCATAGGTAATCTTTCAATTAAAGGACATATTTCAAAAACGAATTTATACTCGATTCTTAAGGCAGAGGTTTCTATAGGCAGAAGTGTATAAAGTTAGATTTGTTGGAACATTACTAAACTTAAAGAAGATAACCACAAGAAAATCGAAATTGATTCATCTTAGTTCTGATTTTGCAACATCAACATACCGATTTTAGGTCAGCTTTTTGAATAACCAATATGTCTACCAGAGAGTCAATAGACTACAATAATGTTATGACATATGCAGTTGATTTTATTATTGCAAGACTACAAACGAGACACACATGATAAATAAATTGGTGATCAATCGATTCAAAATAAACATAAGAAAGTGACTGGTTATAATAAAAAAGTGCTATCAAGGTCTAAGTCAACCATGTCAAGAGCAACACTGATCAGCAACATTGGCATCAAAAAGTTGCTGTTAATTTATCACAAATTGACATGCTCAATATGAGACCAGTATTTTTACAACAAAATCTTCTATCAAATCACACATTTTCATCAATAATCAAATTATTGACATTTAGGCACAGTTTGACATGAATTGTTTGAGAACATTAATTTATTACCCTAATGAGTGTGTCCATTTGTAATTGAGAGAGTCACTAATTGTAGAGTCAAAACATATCTTTTCTGAAACTTTTCATGAGTTCTTTTTTTCTACAACAAATGAGATAGGTAATTTTTGTCACACTCTTAGCTAAATGCTGACTAAAATTATTGCAATCAATGCCGTAATTACCTCGAGAAAGACTTTGATTGGTATCAAAAAGAGCTGCGTGATCACTTCAGTCCAGTTTTTGGAGGAAAGACTTGGTAAATAGTTAACCATTTAAAAGTACAGTTCAAGTACTTATGCCAAAACACAAAATTTGATTAATCATTTCAAATATATGCCTTTTAAATTAAATCCAAAAAGTATGAAACTTTAAGTATCACATATGAAAAGGCTACCTGATTTGAAATCATGATATGTATTCACTGAAATAAAGAATAGCTCATTAATACATTACTGCTAAAACATAAAAAGTGAAGCAGAAAATTTAGGCAAATCTTTTCTTAACCCTTTTAGTGCTGGAGCTGACTTCATGCTTATGCAAACAGGTTAGATCCAGGCCAGCCGCCAAATAAATTGGCAGTTGGCCTGTGATCCAACCTGTTTGCTACTCTGAGTATTTTTCCTCATCAAAATTAAGCAGATATTTCAGTTTTTCGAAAGCAGTCAATAGGAAAATCTATCTATAGAAAATTTCCCAGCATTCCAAAGATTAACTTTTCTCTCATTATAAAACAATTGACTTAAACGGAATCAAGTAATGTAACAATGATTTTGACAAAAAGGGGGTAACTTTGATTTGTTTGACAACCCCAGATGAAGCAGACAACTAAAGAAGCCCAGGGTCTCCCCAGGCCTTTTAAGCACTGTGGTACCCCAGCCCCTGGATTTCAAAATAAGAGCTAGTCCAGCACCTCAATTGATCCCAATGTGCTAAAAATTTGACCACATCACTTTACATTTGTCCCACAGCCAGCCAACTTGCTTGTAAAATTGTTAGTTCCATCTGATTAGTTAAAAAAAAATAAAAATTATTTGTCTTTTAATACCAAACATATTCCTAAATACTCACCATTTAAGGTTGCACACATAGAAAAAAATCAACATGGAAAGGGTATACCCTCTCCTTTGTCACACCCCTCCCTCCCATCAAACACCCCAGCGCTTGAAAAAAAATCCTGGGAAAGACCCTGAAGACACTTTAATAATGAAAGATATTGATCATAGTGAGAAATTACTCTTTTTGTCACACTGGCTTCAGTTCAATATCATATGAAAATGCCATTTCAATTACTGGTTCTTTGTAATTGGTGTTCAATAGTCTCTCCATTTGCATCAGACACAAGATCTTGCAGTGTGAATCCAGATATAACAACACACACATATTGCTCTCTGTGTACAATTATTTTAATCAATTGGTGTTTGAGATTCAAGAAAAATATCATTTCCACTGCAATTTTGATCAACAAAGAGATGATGAACCACATTATCACTTATCATGATTTTTTATTCACATTTTACACTGAGTTATCCTTCAATTGGCTTATACCAAGTAAAAGGTATTTGCCAAATTTGAAATACTATCATATTATTCATTGAGGGGACTTAACTTTCTTCAAAAATGAAATGCCATTACAGAATAACCTCCCTTACCAATCAATTTGCCAATGTACACAAATTTTATACAAATTTTACCAAAAGTGTCTCTGGCAAGCCTTTGTATGCAGCACTGTCTAAAATTAAACCTTCATTTTGCTAAGATTTGTTTAAATAATTTCCCCCCATCTTCTGAAGGCTTCTTTAGAGACAATACAATGAAACAAGAATGAACATTCATATGAAAAAATATCAAAGTAAAACTGAAAAAATTGACATAAACATATACATGTACCAGCTTTTCATGCACTTATGTTATGATATAACTCTATTCCATACTAAAATCTAAGAAAGGCTTTGTAAAGAGCGTTTCCTTGTTTTACCTGCTGTTTTGATTGCTTCCTCTTCCTCTAGTTTCTTCTTCGCTTCCTCAGCTCGGATGAGTGCTTCAAGCTCTGCCTGCTCTACACAGAGTTTGATGAGCTCGCAGGCACCTTCACACTTCAGGTTGTTTCCATCCAAATACACACATCTATGTGTAAAGAATCAAAGGTGAGCAAGGGGTCTTGATAACTGGCATTTACCTCTTACTAACTTTATTTCTTCTCTTAAACTTTAGAAAGCTGGGTAGTTTTCTAAAAATATATTTTTGTGTCATCTGCTTTCCAAAACCTTAAATATCTGATGAGGAAAGATACTCAGGGTAGCAAATAGGTTAGATCGCCGGCCAGCGGCCAATTTACTTGGTGGCTGGTCTGGGTCTAACCTGTTTGCATAAGCATGAAGTCGGTTCCAGCATTATAAGGTTATTTTGTGTCTTAACCTACAATATGGCGCTCATCAAGAAAAATTTTATGAGTAACTACTCACAGAAAAGAGTTAACAAATAGTTGTTGAATATGCCATGCAAGGGTTTTTCAAAATACTTTATTACCAAAGTTCCTGTCACTTGTTGAAAGTGTGTGATTTAAATTAAACATTTTAATGACAGAAATCATATCTGTAATGAGTAATAGATTGTTTTGCAAACCATCTTATTTACAAGTATTTGTGGATTGATTTACTCTTTTCTTCACGAAAAAAGTATTGAAAATGGCTACCCCTACAAAAAAAGCATACAAACAACTTGAAAACTACATAATCTCAATTTTTGAATTCTTAAACAATATAAAGATGTGCTGCTCTTGTCCAGATGATTAAAAGTATGTCTGCTTCGGATTTCTTACAACAAGAAATTGCCTTGTGGTTCAAAATAGCTATTGAAAGCGAATTGTGCATCTGTTTGCCAAGGATTTGTTTAACTAATTGTTCTTTGGTTAAGCCATTTTACTAAGTCACATTTGTCTGGTCAATTGGTTAAACTTAGTCAACATTTGTAAAGGAAACATTAGTCAAGGTGTTATAGATTATAATTTGGTGTAAGGGCGTGTTAAACGATTTCCTCATGTCAACTTATGTTGTTAAAAATTTTGAAACAAATAGAAAATATCGCTCATTAAAAGATTTAGGTAGAAACCTTTGTTTCAAAAAGAGACATTGCTCTTGATAAGCTATTTACTCCTTGTGTAAAAACTGATCTTGAGACCGGCCCTGCTTTAGGAGAAATAAGATGTGAATGTCATAGAAATGGTTAACCTTTTCCCAAACAACAAATTTTCGGCTTTCCCAAATTGAATGAATTTGCAGACGACATTTAAAAATGTGATGAAATTGAAAGATAATCTTCTGATAGGGCAAGAAAGCATTGAGGGAAAAGGAGAAATTGCTTGTTTAGAGCAATTTCTCCTTTTCCCTCAATGTTTTCTAAAGTCTTCTGCAGCAAAGTAGTCGAATGTCATTATTGTTTGGGAAAGGGTTAAACAACTGTGACTGATTCCCAATTTCATCTTACCTTACAGCAGTGGTGCTAACCATCTTTCCAAGCAGGGTACCACTGGGTACACCAAGATCACAATAACATAGACTAATAGACAACATTGTACGATTTCCCTCGAGTCCTTTACACAAATTCTTGCAGCCTTCGTCGCCAAATTCATTATAGTCCAAATTAATGTTAGTTAGGAATTCTGTGACTTTAAAGGAGCGTGCCAGTCTGTGAACACTCAAGGGATCTAGTAAACAGTCCATAAGCTCTATCATCTTTATAGGATAAAATGGCTTCTCCAACAGCAACGCCTGAAACGAAATATTTCAAAACCATTTAACCCTTCCCAAACAACAAATTTTCAACTGTCCCAAATTGAGAGAAATTGCAGACGACATTTAAAAATGTGATGAAATCGGAAAATAATCTTCTGATAAGGCAGAAAAGTCATTTGCAACAAAGTTAAGGCCAACAGTTTAGTGGAGTTAGAATGATGACCAATTGTACCAAGGTTCCTAGGTCCAATCCCTGTAAGGATAGTGAATATTGCCAGGACTAACACTCAAATCAGGGCTAGTATTGGTTTAGTATACAGGACGCAGTCATTGAGAACAAATTTTGAAACTTTCAAGCTTCTTTAACAATCAATACAAAATGAATAAAATGTTATCTAAAAGCCATTTTTTCATATAGACATGTACATGTATATTCAAATTATCCACTTAAATAAGAAGATAAGGTAATTGTATTTTATTATGCTAAACATAGGTCAGACAATTTTCCAGTTACATCAGGGCCTTACTGAAATTCATCAGTAGTACCGGTATGTAAGATTAATAAAGTATCATGCTTCCAGGACAGTTCCACAATCCCCAGCGGTGCTGGTGGGCTCAAATCTGGTGCCTTTTGTTTGCAAGTTCACCACATTGAACAATGAACAATAAAGAATCCACCAAAAATACACCTCAACAAAAGAGCACATTGCTTATTTTTCAAATGTTGAGTCCCTAATGTTACGTCACAGCCTTTGTGTAGTTTTTATCTGCCGTCCTTTCATATATTTAAGAACAGTATTGACTCCTTTGCAATGAGTGTGTCTATGTTTTAAGTCAAACAAATGCTTAAAGAATTCACTTAATTATAACTAACAAAGAAGTTTATAGCCACAAGTTCATCAAATCCATGCAACATACTAAATCAAACTCACTTATCATTTCATGCCATTTCGAAATTGCAGGTAAATGATCAATCTGAACTCAATGGGTTTATCCAATGAAAACACTTCTGACATTACATGGAAGCCACCATATCGCTTCTTGCAATATTACTTTTGTTGTACTTTGGTTTCCAAATATATATTTTCAATGTAGTATCTTAATAGTCATTGCAATGTTATGTATGAGTTTCCGAACAAAAAATAACTATTTGAAATGATGTTTATCACTCCCACTTACATTGAACTACTTCACATGGATGCTCCCAGGAAACATGTTATTAGCCTGGACATATAAAACCAAATTTGTAACCCTACACTTATGTATGAGTTGTTTTTCTCATGTCACGGATATATATGAGTAGATACAATTGGTTTATGGTGTCACATGAATATGGCAAATAATAACCTATCATTATGTGCATCCTATTGATCAATCTGAACACATCGGGTTAATCCAATGAAAACACCTCTGAAATAATAGGGATGATGCCATATTGTTTCCCGCAAGAATGACGTCACTTTGCTTTCATTTTTAAAAATAGATCTTAAATGTGAAATCTAAAAAGTCGTTAAATTTGATTGAGAAAACAACTATACATGTCACAACAACAATTTTGCCATTTAGTATGAGTTAATGGTAAAAAATGATTAAAAAGGATGTCCAACACTTCCATACTCATTGAACTACTTAACGTGCACGCTTAGAAAATGTGTTAATTGCCGGATGCCAATTTACCCGAAAAATTGTAACTCTACTTGTTATATCTGAGCAGTATTTCACAGCTCACAGAAATACCCGAGTAGTTCCCATTGCCTATTGATATGAAGTTATGCATCAAACAACTCACCAGAGTAGCTGTGTTTTCATAAGACATTGGGTATTTCCAGATATACAGATCCCTGATGAAAGTATAGCGTTCTTGTCGAATGGCTGCCAAAAATGACTCAATAAGCACTAGAACATCTCCTTCTTTCTCCACCTCAACTGGTTCAAATATAAACTGAAAGCAGGCAATTAAAAGTATGGTTTTATACTTGCTTTGATCCATGTTAACAGAAATAAAATAAACGTGAAAGTAAAGAAATGAAATAGTTTCACTTTAAAACATGTTCAGTTGGATTGTTTAAACAAATAGTTTCCCTCTTCAACATCTTCATATATTCTAAATAAAAAAAATACAGATTCTGTTTCTGAAAATTGAGCCGTCTGCTGTCCACCCAAGTGACTGGGGGACAACTGAAGCAGATGACAAATTAAATCAGGATTTAGACAGGTCGAAAGTCAAGTGAAGAAGAGTCTGATATGAATATTAATTGTAATCTTATTAAAGGACTACACCATGAACCATAACATATGCAGTCCATAATTTGTTGGTTTTGATTGTTGAAACTCTTTATGCTGACGGAACTACAAGTGATGCAGCTTCAAATACACCATAGTTTACCTTGATATATAAATAAAACTCACATGATCCAATGTCTTAACCCTTTACGAAACACCAAATTTTTTACTGTACCAAATTGAAAGATTTTGCAGACGACATTTCAAACTGTGATGAAATTGAAAAATAATCTTCTAATAGGGGAGGAAACATTGTGGGAAAAGGAGAAATTGCTCGTCAACTGGTCAAATGTCGTTATTGTTTGGTAATGGGTAAATCAATTTTTAAATTCAAATGGTAGCATTACCTGTGACAGAACAGTCCCATTTTCAGCACATGCTCTTAAGGCTGAAATGATTTTTGGACACATCCTGGACTCAGTCACAACACAGTTTCTCTCATAGCATTTGATCAGACGCTTTGTAATATCATCAGCATTTGCAGGACCCTTCGCCTTCTTTTTTCCCTTCTTCTTTCCTTTCTTGCCCCCTTTCTTTCCTTTCTTTGGCATGCTTCTTTGTACTAGTTGCGTCCTATGATATAAATAGATAGGCAAGACTAAAGAATCTTTATGAATGAGATATTTGTAATTAATATGAATAGATTGAGAAACTTAAAAGGTATAGTTTCAATTCACTTAATAGTTCAACTCCTTTATAACACAAGCACCATTAATTATTTATTTGGTGATTATGATAAGCATAGATTAATATTTAATTATTACCAATTATCCTGGAAGGGCCGAATTCCAGTGATATATGATTTGATCTCTTTAAAAAAGACTCAATACAAATGCAGCACTTGCTTTTTATGCCTTACGTTATACAGCAATATTCTAACTTTGTTCCAAGCTATTTTTTAATACAAATATGCTAATGTGACGGAGAAAGGGTAGTTTAAACAAACCCTGGTTAAAGCTAGTCGCTGTTTAAAAAAATGACCTAATTTCAGTGACGTCATACAAGGGAAGCTACCCATACAAATTTTCAAGTGAAACTACCCAAACAAACACAATAAGGCAAAGGAATTTAATACCGATAGTTTTGGGGGTTTTGGGGGTTTTGGGGAAGTTTTACACTTTTTATTTCTGTTAACTTGCACTGTACAACACACACATGTATATCAAACTTATTTTCAATTCATATGCACATTTATGCTTTTAAAAAATCTTAGGTTTTTCTTCTCTATAACAACATTAAAGAAAAGTATTCCCCCTTCCTTCTAAAAATGATTAACTATGGAACAGAACACCATATAGCACCAATGGTTGCAGACATTGTCCCCAATTAATTTGTAGAAGTAGTGTAAAAGATGGAAAAATATCAGGCTAAGTTTTGCTTGTCATTTGACAAAATGTGGAAAGAAATTGTGTAAGGGATAGGACTAAAAATTGTTTTAAAATCTTTGGTTGGCCTTCAAAGAAAAATATACTTCCGGTTAACTTTAAGAGGGGAAAGGGTGACCCGCCGACAATGCAGATGGTCTGAAAATGCCAAAATATTTGTTTGTAGCTATAAAAATTGAGTTCAAAGATGGTCATAATTTGGGAGTAGTAGAAAACACATATGCAAACAATGTTATAAGAGCTTTTGCAATCTAGGTCTCATTTTGAGTTCATGTGTTCATGATTGGTTAATATTTACTGAAATTTTAGCATGTGATGTTAAACCAACTCTCACTATACGAAATAAAAACAAAGGTCACCGGAATTAGGATTCTCACGAAATAAGAGCCTTCGATGATATTCTATAACAATACGCCAATAAATAGCCGACATTATTACCTTTAACTAAATTGAATTGTTTGCATAATTAGCAACGCATCATATAACAAAGTGTAAAGACAGCATAAAACACTATTTGGGCCGTTTTGACTGATTGAAAAAATCAACAATTGGGTCGTTTTAACCATTCCCGGGCCGTTCTGACCGATTTCCGAGCCGTTTTGTCGTTTTGACATAGGACCGTTTTGAGGGCCGTTTTGACATGTCCCCCTTCAAAGTCCTTAAAAAACCACAACTAATGAATTAATACTGCATCTGTTTCAATATGATATTCTCAAGCATGGATCAAAACTTTTTTAAAATCAATAAATGGCTATTATCAATTAACGTACCTTTAAATGTTGAAATTCTTCATTTCGCAAATTCGCAAAAATCGCCCTGTAACCGGAAGTTTATAGTCGTCGTCAGTATACCGAAAACAACTCTCTTTCGAAAGAGTCTCTTTCATTAAGAATAGTCTCCCCTGACTTATACGACGATTGTCCGCAGCAGACAAAAGAAGAAGAAAATATTAATTTATCAGACAGAAGTAGTTTTGTAAATATGAAGTTTTCAATTTGACTGACCATGTCGCACTTAATTCACATTCTTTTATGGGTTTATCAAATTCGTGGTTATCTTCGTAATATAATGTATTACAAACTTTCAAATGCGAATCAGTGGAATCTTGCTAATAAATGAACGCGAAAAAAATAAAAATTGACAAAAACTGAGAACAGACTTTATTAGACTGAGCCCAAACGTTACGCCCTTACTAAAATCGACCAATTATAAGATTTTAGGGCTGACACTTGAAATTGAGAAGTTGTAAACAGGTCTTTTGTGAAAATCGCATGTGCCGCTCTAAGATAGGCATTAAAAGTACATAAAGAATTCTGATGGTCTTTTATTGTCAAAACAATTTTGAAAACTCCACAACCTTACCAAAAATCGTGGACAAAAATCGCACAAATGTTCCGGCAGCAGCGCCCTCCGACATTTGGCGGGAAAATATCTACCTGCATCCAATGACGTATCACATTGCAATAATGTATGATCTTTTAAGATAGGGCCTACTGTACATGCTTGTCAGTGTTGACTTGCACAAATATTTTCCATAAGTTGTTTAGTAGAACGGTAACTCTGGACCAATGCCCTCCACGACCGCAGATACATAAATAACATGTTATAAACATGTACGTCTCTGACATCAGTGATAAAAAAACTGAGTAATAGCGATACCATTACGATTTGAAAGCCGGTTTCAGAAAAAAAGAGCAATTTCTCCTTTTCCCACAATGTTTTCTGCCCCTTCAAAAGATTATTTTCCATTTTCCTCACATTTTCATACCGGACTCATTCCCATGCTTTTAGAATGTGTACTTCTACTGTTGGGATACCGATTTGAGTGACTCTATGGAGTGTAAGACCTCAAGAGAAAACATTCAATCGTTCAGCCAATTTGTGATACTTGCTTCAGGAAAGGATTCAGGCCGCCTACCGGATGTGCCAAAAAGCAGAAAAATATACCTGTGCTACCAATACGTGCTTGTACTCCATCAAAAACTAAAACGCCTTTCATTCAGTCATTCTGGTTACATGTTAAATATCTTCCAATCTAGTTTAATTGATAGCAAAGCTAGTCTGAAAATTACCATGTAAAATAATTACCAAATCCAACTGATATTTAGATGAACAAACAGATGTCTGATGATGAAACACCGTTGTCTTTTAAAGGCCATATGCAAATTAAAATATTTGAAAATGCGTCATCATTTGTGATTCTTCTTTTTTCCCATCTTCCTGAGCCGACATTTACCTAAATTCGTCCGAGAATCTAAAGAAAGAAAAAGAAGTGGCCTTACTTATGTACACGTGTGTATTAGCGTCCCGAGCACGTGTTGCACGCAATTCGCGTGAAGACGAGTGTGCCTAAAAAGTTAATATCAAAAAGTGAATCGGTGCTTCTAGGTGTGTTCAAATGAATGGAATTAAATATGTGTTTAGTGCTTCGTAAATGATTGAAGAAATCATTTAAGCTTGAGAATAAAGTGTTAACATTAAGGAATTAATTATTTGTTAAGTGATTCATAATTAAGTTCATTCAATTACATGGATTTTATATTGCGTCAACATTATTTCAATTATGTTGTGATGCCCGACTCATAATTATGGAGGAAAACCACATACATAACTGCTCATAAGGGCTGGTCAATCCGGATAGAAACATCGGCATTCCGTTAGTCATTTGGGAGACTGTCTCCCAAAGATATCGAAATTCTGTCATCGGAATGCGTAGTTTAAAGATGTAGAAAAATCATGTCTGTGTGTGTGCATAGTCTTAGAGTGTTCAAATGAATGGAATTGGTGTGTATAGTGATTCGTGATTAAAGAAATCTTAATATGTGCATAATATATTCAAATGACTGGAATTAATTATGTGTTAAGTGATTAGTGGTTACAGAAAGTATTTGGGATCCGAAAATACTTTACATACCTTACACAGATGAAAGAAAAGAATAGAAAAAAGTAAGTGTTCAAATACATGCATATTTTATTAATGGTTCAACGGTGTTACCTTCCTTTCAGTTTTGACAATCAACCGCTTTAAGTGAACATAGGTTTGTTTTAGGATATTGAAATGATGTTTACTTTCTCTAAGTCGTTAAGTAGCGTAGGGCACGCATTTGTCGTTTAAAATATATGCATCAGGATCGATGCTTTAAATATTCTAAAGCAATACACCAGGAGCACTGCCATTGCAAGTTGCCCAACAGATCTTGAAGTATACCAGAGTTCATTACAAAACTTAAATTATGTGTGATTCACGTGTATAGAAGGACTTACTATTATCTTGTGTATAAACCCAAGTATCTTCAAAAGTCTTTACTTCTTATACTGATAGATGGAACTAAGCATTAACAATTTCTTAACCCATAGGCCTATATTAATTCTATGGTGGCATTTTATAAAAAAAATTGTCTACAGTGTTATGAGTAGACGAACCTATGGTCTACAGTAATTTTGAGCAGGCACTCTCGCCTGACATCTAATGGAAATTGTATACATGCATGCAGAGTTCTTGTATTGTTTGAATTGGTCTAACCTATGAAATGTGAGTTCGATTAGCGTTGTTCCACAGTCTTTGGTTTTAAGTAAGCATTCAGATATCATATTCTAGATAACTGGTCTCGAAGGCTATTGCTATTTTGACTCAATGACTGACGCCTTCGGTAGCGAAGCACGATAAATGTCCAAATGATGAAAAAAGCTTCGTTCGAACGGATCATTATTGAGACTATCATATATCACAGCTTTGATATTTTTATTAATAGACACTCTCCCCCTTAAAGAAGAATGCTGGGTTCAATCCTGGTTACATCATTATATTCTTGAATTCTCAGACTTTGGTCCCAACACTTGGTTTTCGTGCCTTTAACCTACATAACAAAATAAAATGGAAAATACGTAGAATCTATACAGTTGTTTATTGGAGTAAATATTCCTTGGTAAGGAATCGTACTTTGGAAGATTAAGTAAAGCTTGGATTAAACTATTTCTGTCTTTCCTTCTTTTAGTCAAGAGTTATTCAGAGAAGTAAAACTGTCAGAAAACCCTGTAAACACTGTTTGACAAAAGGTTCAATGACATAAGCAAATAAAAACACATCTACTATATTTCAGCGTCCTTAATTTATGTAGGATAACATTCTTATTCCTTATAGTACTGGAACCGACCTCATGCTTATGCAAACAGGTTAGATCCAGGCCAGCCGCCAATTCATTTGGCGACTGGCCTGTGATCTAATCTGTCTGCTACTCTGAGTATCTTTCCTCATCAAAATCAAGTAGATATTCAAGATTTTTGAAAAAGAGACGACACATTCTTGTATTATAAGGCTTCTCTTAAGACAGGCTTGTAGCGCGAGCGTCTGCATTTGTAACTAAATAAATTTAAACTGTATCTGGGTCACCCGCACGTGATGTTTGAATCGCATTACTTTTCTCACGTAGACAACTTTTTGTTGATATATATATGTATGATTATGATTGCGGTTATAGAATAGACTTACCTAACATATCTGTTTCTGATTTGGTACGCAATGAAGATGGTTTAGAATACATGTATTTTCATACAATCTCGTGTGAACATGGACTTATTTTATCTGGACATTATACAGCATTTGTGAAATGATTATGTGTATATAGTAATTACAAATGCATTGTTGCAGAAGACGCGTCACATGTGTGAGCGTGTTTATTCATAAATAAAAATTACACCGTTGTAATTCATTTTTCACAAAACATGGAGGTTTTATAGGGAAGGACAAGCTCCTGGCTAAATGTGGCTGTAATGTAAGTTTTTTCTCTTTTCTTTTTCTTTATGAATATTTATTATGTCTTGATTAAGTCAAGCTGAATTCAGCAAGCATTGCCTATTATGTCAAGATCACAAGTTTACAAGTATCGGATTATGATAAATCAATAAGAATCATAATACGGGTATAGTTTATGGAGGTATTTATGTTAACCATGACGTGATGCCGTGTACGATACACGCATGAATAATACATTCTTCACGAATAACAAATGTATTAACGATGACCACTTTAGTTTCAATGTTTTCCATTTTGAATATTTTTATCGTTTTGGGGAAATTAAGAAATTAAGTACTTCCAGAGTGCTTTCAGAATACTTCCGGGTCGTAGTACCCAAAAATAGTCCTTCAAACAAAAGTAGCTTGGAAATAGTCATTAGATTGAAATGACAATGAAGCAGTGTTTAAATATAAGCTAACTTGTTCGTTGGAATGTAGCACTAGAAGCTGTGCGTTCGATTTTCGCTAAGATAGTCTGGTTATAACCGAACTACTTTGTATGATGCTGTTTGATTGACATGGTGTAGTTCGGTCCATTGGAATGTTGACAATGATTAACCTGTTCCCCCTTAAATGCCCAATTGACTGGTCCTAATGGAGATATTAAGCATACATTATTGTTGAAAAATTTAATGAAATGAGTTTTAAGGAGGAACATTTCAATAAAATGGGGAAGGGGGTAGGCTGGGGTGGTGTGGATTCATGGTTTGACTTGGAAGACTGGAGTCTGAAGTTTGAGACCTGGCCAGATCAAACCTTTGTTTGTTTAACCCTTTACCAAAAATAGTTGAAAAAAAGTTTAGACAGTCCCTAACTGGAGGAGTTTCAGACGCCATTTCTGAATGCGATGAATTTGAAAACTGATCTTCGGATAGAGGAGAAAACATTGTGGGAAAAGGAGGAATTGCTGGTGAAGAGCAATTTCTCATTTTCCCACAACGTTTTCCAAAGTCGCCTCCAACAAACTGGTCAAATGTCGTTATTGTTTGGTAATGGTATAAGAAGTCAATGCGACATGTCTCATTGGACAAACCCATCAAATTGCTCTACGTGGAAAATAAAACAGATGAAAAAGTCATCAAAATGACTAGAATACTGTTGACATCAGCGTTAAGTCCCAAACAAACCGAGCGACAGAATAAA